>JAMPIV010014020.1:0-252692 GCA_024509875.1 Oreohelix idahoensis | reverse complement strand
TATATCAATCATATTTTCTATAATATCTCTTCCTCATTTGTTATTATTTATCTTTTTTTTATATCATTTTTAAAATTAATTTAATTTCCATTTTATAATTTATTATCAATATTTATTTATATTATTTTTATTATATTTATTTTTTATTATCTTATATATTTCCAACTATAAATAATTTTTCTTATATTCCGGTTAATCTGACTATTAGTTAATGTATGATTCTTTTATTTCTTTTATTTATTTATACCCTATTCACAATCCCACCATAGGGTGGGGGGGGGTTTGGATCAGGCATGTGTAACAACCAGCATGCTACAGGAACAACTAGTTTGGATGGACTTATGAGAGTTGGATCAGGCATGTGTAACAACAGATGCTACAGGAACAATAGCAGGGATGGACATATGAGAGGTAGGTCAGGCATGTATACAACCAGCATGCTCCAGGCAACAATAGCGGGAGTGGATTATGAGGAAGGTGGAAAATCAGGATGTATTCGGACAGCTTGCTACAGAACAACTAGCTGGTGATGGACTGATGAGGGATAGGATCAGGCATGTATAAACCAGCATGTTAAGGAAAACTAGCAGGGATGGACTTATGAGAGGTTTGGATCAGGATGTATACAACCAGCATGATACAGGAACAACCTAGCTGGGATGGGATTACGAGAGTTGGATCTGGTTGGCTGTACAACCAGCATGCTACAGGAAAACAACTAGTAGGGATGGACTTTCTTTATGAGAGGTTGGAATTGCATTGTGTAATGACCAGCCATGCTACCAGGAAACAACTAGCAGGGATGCTGGACTTTATGAGAGGTTGGATCAGGCAAGTATACACACGCAGCATACTTACAGAAATGACTAGGCAGGAGATGGACATGAGAGGTTGGATCAGGCATGTGTAACAACCAGCATTACTTTCAGGCAACAAACTAGCAGGCGATAGGGACTTACTGAGGTTGGTTGGATCAGGCATGGTCATACAACCAGCATGCTACAGGAACAACTAGCCGGGATGGACTTATGAGATGTTTGAATCAGGCATGTGTACACCCCAGCATGCCACAGAAAGATGACTAGCAGAGGATCCGATGGATGTGAGAGGTTGGATTAGGCTATGTGTTTATGACCAGCATTGCTACAGGGAAAAATTAAGCTTTCATACCTCTTAGGACATAAGCTGAGGGATGAGGGAAAAAGGAAACGGAGCACCTGTGGGTTTTCCTAGAGTGCAACTATGTTGATTTTGAACAACAATAACAACAGAGCACGCCAACACAGATATATACTGAGAAAAGAGAAATGTGAGATAATGCCATAGATAGAAGTTCTTAACTAGTATTAGACCTTTCAAGCGTAGTGTTGTGCCTTTTCCTATATCTCTATTTTTCATTTCTTATTTCTTTTCATTCCTTATTTCTGAGGCTTTCTTGAGTGGAATATAGACCTCAATTTAATTTTATTGCCAAGCCCCTTCTCTTATTATATTATCATTTTCTTCCCTGTTTTTCTTTCCTTATATCTTCTCCAATTCTCTATGCCATTTCATTGTTGGGTTGCCTTCTATTTATTTTAAACTGGGAAATGCTAATGGTAATTTTTTCCTTTATGTGTGTGGCTATCTCAGTCAAAGCCGCGTGTGTTCCTCGCCCTCTTGTTTTTCTTTGTTACTTTGTCTGGCGTTTTTTCCCCATCAAGGCACAAAATGTTTTTGATTTACCTTTAACAGTTGTTAGGGGGGGGGGGGGGGGGGGGGGAAAAGGACTGCTGCACGGTATGTAATAATCCTTGTTTGGATTTTTAATTTTTTAAACTGGAGCTGATAGATTCCCAACTAGATATCCTAGAATTTTATGAATGATGACTGCGGGAAGAGGAGACTTGGTTATAACCATATAGTCTGATTTGTATTTTCGGGCCTTAGGCCCAGTAGGATTGTTGCTTTAACTTTCCAGTGTTGGTCGACCACTCCGCAGTGTTATTGTTGTAAGTGGGGTAATATGTATGTGTAGGTTGGATATCTTTGGATAAAAAGTGATAATAGTCAAGGACCTGACAGTCCATAAAATGTGATAAAGCGCTTATCAGGCGTTTGAAACGCAGAACTAGGATTTTCATACATGCCACACTTAAAAAGGTTTACCCATATATCTGTATAGGGGTGTTTGCTGAATTTCAGTGTTTGTAGGGTTTCGTACAAGGGTCTCTGTCATGGTTTTTTGCGAACTAATTATTAATATACATATAACGATGGCTCTTGTGGCCATACACAATTTGCGGTTCATGCGATTCGGCGAACAGATTTTAAGCCAAGACGGATTAAAAACAAAAAATAAACCACATTACCAAATTATGAAAACTGAAAAAGAAAAAAAAAAACCACAATAGCGTGGAAAATTTACATCTTAACTCGATCAGAGAAAAGTTTATTTGGAGTTAGCCTACTTCTCTTCTTAGTTTTTAATTTCGTTTCTTTAAAAAACAATGTTATTTTGCCTTTGGTGGTCATCATTACGGTCATTCAAATGATTTATAATTATTAAAAATTAATTAGCCTACTATCAATGTTTGATTGACACTAAAATTTGTATGGGAAGGTCTATTTAAAACTACCAGTTGGGCTTTAACGGCTATTCCAATTTTTGAAGTTCGGTAGAAAATATACAGGCTAATATTACGCCAGCGCTAGTTTATATTTTTCATTACCAGCTTTAGGAAAAAATTTATTAGATTTTAAATTTAAGATTCCTAACCCATAATGCTTATTACTGGTCTCTTTAGGCCTGTACTTTTATAAGGCACTATAGAAAACACAGCAACTGTTCTTCATTTCAACCATAAATTGTATTAATTTTTTTCCAAGATTCTATTTCATTATATAATATTAAAATTACAAATAATTATATTTTTCAAATTGATTATTAATATTTGTATTTACTTTTTCACATTAATATTTTTTTTTTCTGTCTAGCAGGAAATATTGCATCCATCTAACAGCATGGCTGAGAATTGAATATACTTTTACATGAATAAACTCTTTTGTTACGTTTTTCAGTCTTTGTACAGGTTTTGCGGGTCTTTGTACAGGTTTTGCGGGTCTTTGTACAGGTTTTTTAAATTTTTTGTACAGGTTTTTCATCTCTGAGGTGTGGCATGTATGTAGTTTCGGTATTCATGAGATACCAGTGTCATGGCTAATTGTGTCATTTTAATGAAGGCAATATGTGGCTATTATAAAATGTCATGAGATGCCAAATCTAGAATAATATATCAAGACAGAATTTTGAATTGGACTTTAAGCTTTAGTCCTAATAAGCGGATGGAGAATAGCACAGATATGTATTGACACTGTCTGAATATTTTAATGTAATATTATTCCAGAAATAATATTGAACATAGTAGAATGCTTTTGACGGTTATGATAAATGCACTATGTCATGTGCAAGACATTAACAAACGGTGATGTTCGATTTTTCCTTCAATTTGAAGTATATAAAATGCGTGGTTATTATTCATTGTAATTTATCAGCGTAATAAAATTGTGTAGAGTCATCTTTACCAGACTTGTTTTTTAAAGAATTATGAGGAGTTGTATTCAATACAAGTTCCACCCATCTTCATTGTTTAGACCATTGTGAAGTTAACCTTGGTCAACTACAAAGGCTCTACAACCACAGTACTAATTCAAAGACTATAATAACACAGTGGTTGGAGATGGAATGGATTTATGTAGAGAATAATCATGGTAAAATGCAGGCCACCTAAAACGAACCCACAATTGCAGAAAAATATAATAGAGACAGAAAGGAATATGATGATGATGATTAAGTATTGAATTGTTAAAAATTCATTTTGTCAGTATTTTTATTACTTTTAACACGTGGTCATCAGCTAATTTTTAAGTGGCACATTAAGGGAAGAATTGTTAAAAAACTTTGTAAGTGAGAAGTGAAACAAGATGCATTTTTTAGCTGCATGTGAACATGTAATGTATTCACACTTCAATTCTATACCATTTTTTTTTTCTTTTTAAGATATTAACTGATAAGTAATTTTTAGGTTCAGTTCACAAAGGGAGCTCACTCCTCTTATTAGAGGTTAACTATCCACTTTCTTTGGGCATGTTATGAGATGAAAGAGTATATTGTGACTAATCCACTTTCTTTGGGCATGTTATGAGATGAAAGAGTATATTAACCAATCCACTTCCTTTGGGCACGTTATGAGATGACAGAGTATACTGTGACTAATCCACTTTCTTTGGGCACGTTATGAGATGAAAGAGTATACTGTGACTAATCCACTTTCTTTGGGCATGTTATGAGAAGAAAGAGTATATTGTGACCAATCCACTTTCCTTGGGCATGTTATGAGATGAAAGAGTATATTGACCAATCCACTTCCTTTGGGCATGTTATGAAGATGAAAGAGTATATTGTGACTAATCCACTTCCTTTGGGCATGTTATGAGATGAAAGAGTATATTGTGACTAATCCACTTTCTTTGGGCATGTTATGAGATGAAAGAGTATATTAACCAATCCACTTCCTTTGGGCATGTTATGAGATGACAGAATATACTGTGACTAATCCACTTTCTTTGGGCATGTTATGAGAAGAAAGAGTATATTGTGACCAATCCACTTTCCTTGGGCATGTTATGAGATGAAAGAGTATATTGACCAATCCACTTCCTTTGGGCATGTTATGAGATGAAAGAGTATATTGTGACTAATCCACTTTCTTTGGGCATGTTATGAGATGAAAGAGTATATTGTGACCAATCCACTTTCTTTGGGCATGTTATGAGATGAAAGAGTATACTGTGACTAATCCACTTTCTTTGGGCATGTTATGAGAAGAAAGAGTATTTTGTGATAAATCCACTTTCTTTGGGCATGTTATGAGATGAAAGAGTATATTTGACCAATCCACTTTCTTTGGGCATGTTATGAGAAGAAAGAGTATACTGTGACAACCGGAAAGACTGAAGGAAAAAAGAGATAGAGGATGACAGAGAGAATGAACGAACAAACTTTGTTTTCAAATTGGGTGCGCAGAGAAAAGATACTAGACAGTCGGGACATCATGGTATGAAAAAAAGTCAACAACAGAACTGATAAATAGAACTGGAGACAGGAGGTTGTGGAGAGACATGATCTCCTTTACCACCAGACATGGTACTTGAAGAAGGGGAAGACCTTTTAGGTGGATGGTGATTCATTCATTTCATGAGAAAAAATGTGTTCATTCGTTAATTATTTATGTATTTTTGTTTACTTTTTTTTTTTTAGGGAGAGTTGATGAAGTAGATTTACTGATAAATATCTCCAATTCTCAACCTTATGCTGTTGCAAACAACCAGTCAGGCTTCACACCTTTTGACCTTGCGGTTACACCTGAAGGTGTTTTAGAAGCCTTGGGAAATGATTCAGCACAGGTATGTTATTATTGCTGTTGTAAGCTAATTATGATCTTTGTACAGTGTCTTAGTAGTAGTAATAGAAGTAGCCTCCCCCTCCCTGTCATAAATGTCTATGGGAATTCACCCCTGAGGTGAAAGTCCTCAGCTGCTTTTTATTTCCTGGTGTTCCTTTCAGTGTGTTCTTTTCTCTTCTGCTTGTTGTGAGAGCTTCTTTTCACCCAGTCTGAGGTGGCACCAAAGAGAACATCACCACTTGGTGCGATCAGCAGCTTCATCTTCCCAGGTTGCTGGTTTTATGTGCAATGTCTTCATATCTCTCTTGCACACATCTTTGAACCTCAGCTGCAGTTGCCTGACTGTCCTTTTGCCGTCTGCCAGTTGCCCGTAGAAAATATCTATGGGGATGCGACCATCTTCCATGCAGCGACATGACCAAGCCAGCGAAGTTTGCACTGTCTGAGCTGTGTATACATGCTTTGAAGGCCAGCACCTTGTTCATTCTTACATTTGATGCCTCGTACACACCTTTGCAGTGTGTTATTAACCTGGTTTTAATGTTTTGACAGTAGAATTATGATTGATGTTTATTTAACATCAATCAAGCCTTGGTCCCTTGGTGGGATCTATATAATTTTTTTTTTTTTTTCAGTTCCTTGTTAATTGCAGTGGAGACAAGTATTGTGTATTGTTCTGAATTGTCTGTCAGTCTTTCTTATGTACCACAGCTGTTTGTTGGTTATTTTTTCATTCTAAAATTGTCATCATCATCATCAGTATTTTTTAGCTCCTAAAGGAGCATAGGCCTTCAATAAATTTGTGTCAGGTCCTCCTGGCCTGTGCCATCCACTCAAGATATTCCTTTCATTTCTGTCTACAGCTCTCTTCTCTCTGTATTTTTTGGTCTCCATCTACCTCTCTTACTCTGGGGGTTCCAGAACAAATAATGCCTTGCAACGCTATCACTAGATTTCTTCATTGTGTGTCCTATCCATTGGCAGTTACTTCTTTTCATCTCTTGTTCCACTATATTGGTCTTGTTTTTTGTCATTTCCAAGTTGATGATCTTGTCTTATCGTTTCAATCCTTCTTTTCTATGCAAGCACCAATTTATGAAAGTCTGTAACTTCTTGATTGTTGTTCTCATTATTTGAGAGCCATACAATGAGACTTATTACATTGGCGTTGGACTTGATTTTTCAGTCTAATGAAGCGTCATTTTTCTTTTTTATTAGCTCCTTTTGGGGCTAAGGACTTTGATAAACATTCTTAATTTGGATCCATCTTGTGTGAGCAAACCCTGGTCTTTCTTGTTTGTTTCTTTGTGATTTACTGGGTTCTTTCCTTGACATTCCCTTTTCTCTTGTCCCTGTAGAGCTCCATTGCCATGCAGTATGAGGGTTCATTAAAACAAAATACATTCTTAATACATGCCCCAGACATTTCAGTAACAGATGCCTTAGTGACATCGTTCATATCAAATGATTAGATTTAATAATACATACAGACCTGGAGAGTACAACCAGATAACATACAATATTCATTCATCACCTTTCAGCTCGTCCAAAAAAATTACTGTATCTACTTTTAGTGCACTAATTGTTATGCTGAAATATTACTTCTGCCTCTTACTGCATTATTTTCCAGTTATTTATTCGAAGATAAGTGCAGTATTGCATAGAAATAGTCATAATTTGTCATCACAGGAGTTAAGCCAAATTTTGACTTTAGCTACATTGTGGACTCATGACAGTCATCTGTGACCTTAATGCGTCATTGTCTGTTATAACGTCTGTGCTGCGAAAAAAAGACAGTCTCGTAAGGTTCAAAGAAAATTTCAAGATTACATACATATTTTAAAAAAATAAACTTTCCCAAGATTCAGTATAATTTTATTTCTCTGCGATTACTTGTGTTTGTTAATTTCTGTTTATGTAAACAAAAGTGTTATTTATAGTTGAAACCATGTAAAACAATTAGGTAAGTTAAAAATAAATATAATTTATATAAATTTTCTTCAAAACATTTTGGTTATTATTCACAAACCATTTCCTAATTCAATTATTTTTTATAATACTTCATATTTTAAAATACAGGATTAATAACTTTGCACAGAATAATTTAGTTTTAGACATAATTACACTTTATTTCTTATAAACTCGGTATTCTCATGTGTGTTTGATTATCCAAACTTTTTGAAACGAGCCTTGGTCCCAATTAGTTCGGATAATTGGTGCTATAGTATATAGTAGATTATTGTTTGTTGTGACATTTAAATTATAGGCGGCAATGAATATATCCAGCAAAGCCATATTTTCAATCATTCTGTTCTATTTTAGGCAAAAAACATTTGTGGTAGTGAGCTGTTCTGTCTTCAAGATTATTACATCAACAGGAGCATCACTTCAGCAACCGATGTTTTAAAACAAGCAAGGGCCATTAATTTCCTAAAAAGTATTTGTAAGTGTTTATTCTTTCTTCTGTAAATTCATTAATAAGGGAAATAAAACCAAGTGTATACTTTCCTTTATTTTATTCTTTGTTCATTTGTATTCTTTCCATTATTTTATTCTTTGTTATTTGTATTCTTTTCTTCATTACTTTATTACTTGTTCAAGTGTTTTTTTATTTTTTTTTTAATTGCTTACACGCTCACCTTTTCCCCTGACAATAGCGACACCATCGCTATTACCACTAATCTAACAACCACAACAACAAGAACAATGGCAAAGTTGTCAAAAGGACAAGTTTCCACACTGTACATAGCAATAAATAATTAAACTTAAAAAATGTGTCAATCTCAACTTAATATAATCACTGTTAATGCATGCCATATATCTGAGGTACTTAAAAGGCAGAAGGAACTAACAGTCCATCTTGACAACCTACCAGAACTGAAATACTACTAACATCACTTTGGCACTACAACAATTTCTGAGATCAGAAATAACATCGATCCTTGCAACAACAACAAAAATCCACACAAAGAGCAACACTGGGAAATGTCCGTTCCCTTCTACAACTTCTGTCAACTCCCCTTACACAAACTTCCTAACTTTTTCACCATCTATACATCAGGCTAACTCTAGTCAATAATAACTTCTACTTTAATCATATGTCATAACAATCACACTTCAGCTTCCCTCCCAACCATCACATGCCGTTCATAAACTGTTGCGGGGCTTTATACGATTCACTTCTTTTATTGTTGTTGCGGCCCCGTCTTCTATTTCAGTGGTCGTTGTGGAAAGCCACCGTTCTCATTGATTCAATAAGCTTCTTAGTTCTGGTCATTTGATTCATTAATTCTTGATCGTGCTATTGTTGGAATAGTTACGCGAATGTGAGTTAATACTTTCTGTCTGTCACAAGGTTTGAACTCAGTATCATAATTGTTGCCAATTTTCAAAAAGGGTGACAATCGACAATGTGGAAACCATAGAGGCATATCCCTTCTCAGTGTCCCTGGTAAAATCTACTCTAGAATCCTAGAGCAGAGACTCCGACGCCTAGCTGAGCCACAATTGGATGAGGTCCAGTGCGGATTCCCGAGCAAACCGAAGTACTCAAGAACCTAATCTTCACACTCATTAGTTGAGTGAAAAAAAGCCCTTGAGTATAAGAGTGAGATCCATCTTTGTTTCATAGATCTGGAAAAGGCGTCTGACAGAGTCCCCCTGGAGCAAACTTTGGGACTGTTTGGCAAGGAAGAACATTCCAGCACCTCTGATTCATGCTATACAGAGCTTCTACAAGTCTTGCAGAAATTATGTGAGGACAGCAAACCATAAGTCAGAAGAGTTCAGGACCCACCACTGGTGTAAGACAAGGTGAAATACTGTCACCTTATCTTTTCATAATCCTCATGGACGATGTCCTCAAAGAAAGGAAGGAGAGAACAAGAAAGTATTCAATGGGGTACTGGAAGATGCGACAGGTCGATATTTCGGAGCTGGCATTTGCTGATGATGTTGCCCTGATTGCTAAATCAGAGGCACATCTCCAATCCAACCTGCAAGTCTGGAAGGAAGAGCTGGAGAAGAGAGGGATGGTCATAAGCAGCTCTAAAACAAAATCCATGGTGATATCACGAGAAGAAAGAAAACATCAGATTAAGTTGGGAGAACAGGTCCTGGAGCAGGTCGACCACTTTAAATATCTCGGAGCTATTATAGACCGAAAGGGAGGTATCAAAGAAGAGTTGGCCACTCGAAAAGCAGCGGCTGGGAGACTTTTTCAGGCCATAAATCGTGGATTCCTCAGCAAGAAAGAGGTTGGTAAGAAAACGAAGATGGCTGTATACCGCTCCACCTATGTCCCAGTTTTGACATATGGATGCGAGTCGTGGGCAATGACTACAACCCACAAAAGCCAGATCCAAACCTCAGAAATGAGGTATCTGAGGAAAGTGGTTGAAGTAACAAGAAGAGACATGGTCCGCAACCAGACGATACGTCAAGGCCTGAAATCCCATCCGCTGCAGACCCAAATAGAACAGTCCCAACTAAGATGGTTTGGCCATGTCTGCAGAATGGGAGAAGATCGGCTACCACGACAAGCATGGGAAACAAAGAGCCAGGGATCCAGACCTCCAGGACGACCCAGAGTTCGCTGGGAGGACAACATTAGACAATCTTTGAAGGACCGAGGACTAGAATGGAACCAGGCCAGGAAGAAGACAGCTGATAGAATGGTCTGGCGCTCTCTCTTCCAAACCTCTACACCTCACGGTAGAAGGGGAACGACTAAGTAAGTAAGTAAGTATCATAATTGTTGAATTTGTAACTTCAATGAACGTGATAAGTCTCTTCTCGAGTCCACACAATTTTTAATATACATTTCAAACAGTGGACAGTCCATGGAGGTTGATTATGAAAACATTATATATTAGAATTGAATCATACATCATAAATGCTATCCATGCATTATAGTCCTGGTCCAATAATATGCAACACTATAGTCAGAACGTCGTAACTATATGTACGCGCGGTTGGGACATCCAACGGCCGACAATGAGATTAGACGTCTGGCGATATAAAACGAATGTGGACCATAATTTCATCCTTCCTTGACTTTAGTTAAAATTACTAACCTCGATACATTCCTCTCTTCATAAGAATATCGGACTGACCCATGTCCGTACTGCAATAACATATGTGCGGCAATATCATGCCTACCACTGGAAGGATTATAGGACACGTCTTATCCGTTTGACGGTCATCTAAGAAAAGGGTGTGGTAACCTAGTCACGGTGCGTGACATACCAACGCATACACGTCATAATCAATCGTGTGTATCGCGTACACTAACTAACAATTATTTACATTATATTAAACGTAGTCACCTATTAATCTTATGCTGTTAACCTCTAGCAGACCATGCCAATAAAATACCTTAACAATTCCCTGTCCACTGGGGGAAAAAAAAATCTATTAGATAGATTTTTTTTAACAAAAAAACCCATCTGAAAAAATACCAATATGTTAACAATATCAAAAAAAAAAATTTAACGAGATTGCGGCATATGGCCTACGACGTTCTGTCTAGAACCAATGTCGTGGTCATGTCGACTAACCAATAGTCATGTAATATATTCATTATTTATATCATAAATAAATAAATATAAATGGTAATAAGAACTAAAAGAGAATGGTAATGTCGATCTCTAATTAAATAATTAATTAACTTAAAATATGTCGTGATAAAATGTCATGTCAGACTAATTTAAAGTGTTAAAATTAAACTAAATAACTATACTAGGTATGGAATAAGAATAAGTTGTTGAAAATCTAATGTAAGAAAAATGAGAGGATCTGTTAAAGAAAGACATAATAACGAATAAAGAATAAATTAGAGAAAGAAAAAAAAAAAATGATGTATAAATTTAACTAAGTTATGTGTGTTGAACATCAAGTAAGTGTAGTATTAAGTTATTAATACCTTTCTAACTAATTTAAACAATAGTATGCAATATAATCATGTAATTCTAAGAATATAATCAAAGAATTATGTGAGTTTTCTTTTCTTTCTTTCATTTTTTTAAGTTTCATTCATTTTTTTAAAATTCAACTCACTTGTCATTTTAATGTGGATTAGTTTTAAAGAATAAATTAAAGTAATTAACATTGGATATGAAGATCCATTCGTAGTCTTGATCCTTGAATTTCCATTAGACAAAATGTTCAAGTATTCTGAATCACGTTATATAACGAATTAGTTCGACTGGAATGTCATTTATTTTCTCCGAAGTGTTTTGAAACAATGTTGTGACAAATGTAAACCAGGAAAGTCCCGGTGTAAAGACGAATATAGTGTCAATTGATTGCAGTCACTTTGCGTATAATTTGCCTATAGAAAGCAGCTGAGTAAATGGTTCATTCATGTGTCAAAAAGCAACGATGGTGCTATGTTCTTTGATTAAGTTTCTCTGTACATAGTATTGTCTTTGCGACAAACAACGTAATTAGGAATCGACATCATTAGGATTTCGAGATAATGTATCTGCCAAGATGTTGTCGGATCCTGTGATGTACTCGATTGAAAACTCGAAGGGTTGGAGGAGTATAGCAAATCTGGTCAATTTTGGACTCTTGTGATTTGCTCGTTGTAGTGATGCTACGGCCCTTTGATCGGTTTGTACTACAAAAGGGGCTCCCAGTAGGAATTTTTCTAGTTTGGTTATCGCCCACACGACGGCTAAGAGTTCGCGATCAACCGTAGAGTACTTCACTTCTGGTGGTTTCAGTTTTCGTGACACGTACAAGTTTGGATGGAGGATGTCGTCATGGTATTGGAGCAAACATGCGCCAATTCCGTAGTTACTCGCATCTGTACGAAGAATGAACTTTTTAGAAGCATCAATTAATCTCAAAATAGGTGGATTTGAAAATATAGAGAAATTATTTGCCGAAAAATTCTGTCACATTCGTCAGTCCATGTCACTTTCACTGGCATGTTCTTCTTTAGTAATGAGGACAATACAGCAGTGATGGATGACAAGTTAGGTACGAATCTACTGTAATATTGGACTAGACCTAACAAGCTTCTCACTTGTTTCTTCGTTTGAGGAACGGAAATGTTTAAAATTTTTGAAACTGTACTGGGTAATGTTCGGATATATCCAGCTCCAATAATGTGACCCAAAAAAGTGATCTCATGAAATGCTACCTGTAATTTTGTAGGTTTAGCAGTTAACTTGTACCTTCTCAAGGTATCAAAAAACGTATCCAAGACCCAAAAAATGTTCCTCAAAAGATGAACTAAACAAGCATATGTCATCTATATATGTAATAATGTCTGGTCTACCTGAAAAAATGTGTCGCATCATGCGAACAAAGGTAGCTGGAGCGTTAACCAGCCCAAAAGGCATCACGTTCCACTGGTATAGACCTAGCGGAGTTGAAAACGCTGTGTAGTATTTTGCTTTTTCGGTTAGTGGTATCTGCCAATAACCTTTAGTTAAGTCTATCTTAGTAAATATAGTTGCTGTCGATAGACGTGGCAGTAAGTCATCGAGAAGTGGATGTGGTTCGCTATCAACTATCGTTTGTGCATTTAATTTTCTATAGTCGACGCATAGTCTAATGTTATTGTCCTTCTTTCGGACAATAACTAATGGAGAAGAAAATGGGGAATTACTAGTTTCGATAATTCCTAAAGATAACATCTGTTCAAGTTCCTTAGTAGTTTTAGTAAGAAAGTGTATAGGAACAGAATAAGGATGTACCCGAATTGGAGTATCCTCGTTAAGAGTGATGTCATGATTAATGACTGATGTGCGACCTGGAACATCGGTCAACACATCTGGATAAGATTGTAGCAGATCAGCAATCTTTTGATGCTGTTGCGGTGTAACCGACGAAGAGATGGTTACGTCCCGCCAAGATTCGCTAGATTGTACTACAGGTACAGGTAAAGCTAACTGTACCTCAGGAAAAGAAGATTCTTCTTCCTGGATAACGGATAAATTAGAATAGTGACATGTAGGTCTGAAAGTGTCATCTAATTCATGAAAAATAGCTTGTAGATGTTCAGGTCGAGTATGAAATTGCTTGAGCATATTTATGTGAAATATTTTGTGATGTCCCTTAATGTCCAGGACATAATCAACATCAGAAATCTTATTGATAACCTGGTAAGGACCATTCCACGAGATTAGTAGTCTATTATTGTTATGTGGCAATAACACATAAGCTTGATCTCCTGGAAATAATTGACGTAATCGTCTATTACTGTTTTGGAAAGTTCTAGCTTTCTCTTTCGCAGCCTCAGATGAAGCTGTTGCCATTTGACAGGCATCAATAATGTTATTCCGGAGATTAATTACATATTCATAGGATGACTGAGTGTCCTGAGTCATCTCAGAATCGATTAATAAATCTTTTATCAGTCCCATAGGACCTCTTGGAGGAGCGCCAAAGACTAAATGAAACGGAGAGAAGCCAGTTTGTTCATTTGGCACCTCTCGATAAGCGAATAACACCGCTGGTAGCACTCTGTCCCAGTCCTGTGGATGGTTAACTGTAACTTTATGTAGCATTTGTTTGAGTGTACGGTTAAGTTTTCCTACAGCACCATTACTCATTGGGTGATAAATGCTGCTGAGGTTTCTATCTATTTGCCAAGTCTTCATTACCTCCGTCATAGTCTCAGATATAAATTGAGAACCATGATCTGACAAAAGTTTTCTAGGAAAACCTACTCTAGAAAAGATCAAGTGTAGTGCATCAGCTACATCTGTGGTGGTGGTTGTTTTTTAATGGGATGGCTTCTGGCCATCGTGTGCATAAATCGATGCAAGTGAGAATAAACCTATGTCCTCTGGCTGATGGTAAAAGTGGGCCAATGATATCAATGGCCATTTTGTCGAAAGGTCTCACCGATATATCACAAGCCTGAATAGGCGCCGTGTGAAAGGCTCCCCGTGCTTTCACTTCTTGGCATATCGTACAGGAGCGTACGTACTGTGAAATATCTCGTGATACTCCCGGCCAAAAAAAAAGAAGATAATACTCGTGAACGTGTACGAGTATAACCCATGTGACCTGCACACTTAGAATCATGTGCATGTTGAAGTATGTACCGCCTAAAAGCAAAAGGTACCATGACTTGTTGTCTTATCTGAGTTTTATCCATAAAACATCTTAATAAAATGTCATTTTTAATACTAAACCACTGACTATAATTTATGTTCCTAGAAAGATTGTCATCTTTGTTGACCAGCGTAAAAAATTTTGTTAGTGACCTGTCTTCCCTCTGTTTTGCAGCAAATGATACTCGGTCAATAGCAGAATGAATCTCGATATTTTCATGATCATTTGTTTCCTTGTTTTCCGTGTCTATAGTCTCTAATTGTTTTGTATGTGCTCTGGTTATTGCTGCATTTCCGATGTATAGATTATTTTTTTTTTCCCATTGAATAATCTCATCTGGTGTGCAATCTTTACTCCCGTGTATGCATCCCACCATAAGGTCGGCAATTGGGTTTCTTAACATGCATGCTTTAACATTGCCTGTGAAGAAAGGTGTGTCAATGTAAATAATAGCTGTTGGATAATATTCTATGGTTCCCCCAAAAGTCATGCACCTGACATGTTCTCCAGTTGCACAATTTGGATGAACAAGTGTCTGACGGATTCCGATCGTGGTCGATCCCGAATCTCTTAAGACTGAGACGATGGATCCATTAACTTTTCCTCTGTTGAAGATCAGTGATCCTGTTCCGTCATTGACTGCTAGACTGACTTCTGGTAGAATATGACCGCAGTTCAGAACTGTCTCTTTTGCTTTCTGAAATATAAGATTACATGTTGGGCAACTATTTGCCACGTTATAATTCATTGCAAAACAAGTAGACGATGACTGTATTTTGTTATCAGTAGTTGAACTCTGAACCCTAGGGGTTGTAGCAGTAGTAACAGCTGCCCCTGTATTATGGTTATAAGTTGTCGATCTACGAGAATGAGAACGATGACGAGAATAATTAGATGAATTATCCCGTTGTCCTCTATTGTAACTGTTATCTCGATGTCTCGAGTTATAATTATCGCTATTGTTCCACTTGTAATCATTATTATAGTTATATGATCGATTATAACTTGAGTTACGTGGATTACTGT
Source organism: Oreohelix idahoensis (assembly GCA_024509875.1). Lineage (NCBI taxonomy): Eukaryota > Metazoa > Mollusca > Gastropoda > Stylommatophora > Oreohelicidae > Oreohelix > Oreohelix idahoensis. Next base: position 237,147 of record JAMPIV010014020.1, on the reverse strand, counting down.
TATTTCTTGACTGAGGTGAATAGTTTCTGGTTTGTTGTCGTCCTCTATTAAAGTTATTGTTAAAGTTATTCTGTCCCTTATGAAAATTAATGTCATAGTTTCCTTTGAACCTACCCCTGTCTACACTGTGTGTTCTAGGTTTGTTATGATTATGATATGCCATATTGGAGGCTACAGGAAGTGGTTCTCTTATCAATGTGCCAGAAATATTAGCATTCGGATGAGCTGTGCAGTAATTTAAAGAAATTTTTTCTAACTCATCAATAGATTCTGGTTTTCTTTCTTGCAGATAAGCAAAGAATGGTGGGCTGACAGACGATAATACTTTATCCCTCAATAACAAATCGACTAACTTGTCGTAGGATCTGTTGACACCTGCCAGTTCAACCCATCTGTTAAAAGTATTGCGTATGTTAGCAATAAAACCTGTGAAATCTCTATTGTTATCTGGCAACAAACTTTTAAAACGCAATCTACATGCCTCTTCGTTCAAGTGGAAACGACGTAGTAACAACGTCTTAATGGCCTCATAGTCTGTTGATAGTGTTGGATCTGTATTTTGTGCTGCACTTGCAGGTTCGCCATCTAGAAATTCCTTAAGTTTCAGTGCCCATGCCGCTTTGTCAAGGTTATTCACCTTACATATGTCCTCAAAGCGCGCGAGCCACGATGAAAGGTCATCTACGTGTAACTTGAATGGAGGCAGCTTAAAGTAATAATTACCTTTAAGTCGTGTGGATGAAGATCCAGATTGAGCAGTATCATTTTGGGTTGCTGCAGCGCCCTGTGAATTAAGTTTTGCTGTTTCTAATTTAAGTCGTTGCAATTCCATTTCTTGCTGCAGTATGATTTCTTGTCGTTTCAATTTATTCTCTTCTTCAATCCGTAGGATTTCATCTCTTGCTATCTTTCTTTCTTCTTCTTGTCTTAATTCTGCCTTCTTTTCCGCCTGTTTTTCTTTCAAGTTCTTCCATCTCTGCTTTATATTTTGCAAATTCAGCCAATGCATAAGCCTCGAGAAGTTCTCCTTTTTTCCCAAAATCTTTACCATTTTTAATAAAATAGTCTAAGTTAAGCATCTTGACGTTAATATTGTACGTAATGGTTATGTAATAATCACCAATAAATTTTAAGTAATTATTATACTTATTCAATTTATGAATAGTCGATATAAACAATCATAATATTATTGAACTTAATCTGGGAATGTTCAATTTAATTAATTGTAATATTATCTAACTATTATTTGTAGATTCCATACATAGACATACTATGTTGGGAAAATATTACATATATACTCGTTAATATATCATAAATAGTTATGATATTTATCTATTTCGGGTGCTGAATTACTATCATGCACCTAATAATAAATAGTATTATTCCTCAAGTATTATATCATTCAGTCAGTGATATGTGCTAAGTAAATCATTTAGTAATGGAAAAAATGTACCAAATAATCTACACTATGTCCTTTATATGCAGGACAGACTAAAAAGTCAAATTATTTTATAAATATATATTATTATTATATTATGCCTTAATCATGAGCTATAAAGTGCATCGCCCATTTCTTGGACTACCACTGCAAATTGGTGCAAAGTCCCTAATTCTCCTTAAAAGTCATTAAATTTTTAATTATATTCATATACACTCTTATTAAGCAAGAAATTATATTATTAGTGTTAAATCATGAAAAAAACAGATGAAATGAGGACATACGATACGATGGGTAAAACCAGGATAAACAACCCATATTATCACGAAACAAGACGTTTCTACAATAAAAATTGATATTATGAAACCAAATCTGCAAACCGGAAATATAGAGTAGGGTGAAGGTTAACTGAATATAGAGTTAAATCTGCGTACACAAAAATTAATGACGCAAACATGGACTCATTGACGGTTATACAAAAAAAATGAACTGAAATAATAGCAAGATCAGAAAGAACAAGACAGATTTACTAACATTGTTACCAAACTAAATAGAATTTAAACTGAATACGATAAAAAATACACCGATAATTTCACCAAACTAGACATCTAACATATACTGTGAATTAAATGCAGTCCCGAACGAAACAAGCCCCGGAAATGTCATCGACGCGTTCTCCGCGAAATGCGATTTAATTCACTACCCTAAAGACCGTTCAGAATGAATATCGGCAATCCGTAGAGCCATAATTTATTCATTCTGAATCTCCACTCCAACCTCCCACAAATTAGGCACAGCAAAAACAATGAAAACAAATATAAATTAGACTCAGTGATGTTTCTTATGAATGACAACATTCACGGAAACTGAGACTTATCTTTTAAACCCGCGTCCGATGCGATCTTCACCAACGGCCTAGACTAGAGGATAGGACTGTTTGCTCCTTGTTGGTAAATAATGTCTTTTCAATCCTATGATCTACTGAGAAGTTGTATTCTTGAATGAAACATTAGGTGAGCTGGCATCGTCCTTCGATCGTTGGCTTGTACACGGAATATTGTGACGTCACTGATTTTTGCATAGTTACACAAGCCACGTCATGTTCGGAATCATGTGACTTGAACGTTTTCTTGTAATCGTAAACAGTCCGTGAAAGTATGTAAACAAGAAAAATTTCTTTCTTCCTTCGTTCCCCAGCAATGGCAACCACTTTGTTGCGGGGCTTTATACGATTCACTTCTTTTATTGTTGTTGCGGCCCCGTCTTCTATTTCAGTGGTCGTTGTGGAAAGCCACCGTTCTCATTGATTCAATAAGCTTCATAGTTCTGGTCATTTGATTCATTAATTCTTGATCGTGCTATTGTTGGAATAGTTACGCGAATGTGAGTTAATACTTTCTGTCTGTCACAAGGTTTGAACTCAGTATCATAATTGTTGAATTTGTAACTTCAATGAACGTGATAAGTCTCTTCTCGAGTCCACACAATTTTTAATATACATTTCAAACAGTAGACAGTCCATGGAGGTTGATTATGAAAACATTATATATTAGAATTGAATCATACATCATAAATGCTATCCATGCATTATAGTCCTGGTCCAATAATATGCAACACTATATTCAGAACGTCGTAACTATATGTACGCGCGGTTGGGACATCCAACGGCCGACAATGAGATTAGACGTCTGGCGATATAAAACGAATGTGGACCATAATTTCATCCTTCCTTGACTTTAGTTAAAATTACTAACCTCGATACATTCCTCTCTTCATAAGAATATCGGACTGACCCATGTCCGTACTGCAATAACATATGTGCGGCAATATCATGCCTACCACTGGAAGGATTATAGGACACGTCTTATCCGTTTGACGGTCATCTAAGAAAAGGGTGTGGTAACCTAGTCACGGTGCGTGACATACCAACGCATACACGTCATAATCAATCGTGTGTATCGCGTACACTAACTAACAATTATTTACATTATATTAAACGTAGTCACCTATTAATCTTATGCTGTTAACCTCTAGCAGACCATGCCAATAAAATACCTTAACATAAACGTTTAACTCTACTTACATTGCATTCACATATTCCAACAACAACGCATGCAATTAACCTCGCTCCACCAGGAGCATACAACCACAGCAACTTCTCAAAATTATACCTTGACTGTATTCTTTCCACTATTTTGTTCTTTGTTCATTTGTATTCTTTTCTTGATTATTTTATTCCTTGTACATTTGTATTCTTTTCTTGATTATTTTATAACTTTTTCATGTGTATGTTTTCCTTTATTATATTCTTTGTTCATTGGTATTCTCTTCTTTATTTTATTCCTTGTTGGTTTGTATTTTTTCCTTTTATTGTATTCCTTGTTCATTAGTATTCTTTCCATTTTTTAATTCTTTGTTCATTTGGATTCTTTTCATTATTTTATTCCTTGTTGATTTGTATTTTTTCCATTTATTTTATTCTTTGCTGATTTGTACTATTTCCTTTGTTTTATTCTTTGTTCATTTGCATTCTTTCCGTTATTTTGTTCCTTATTCATTTGTATTCTTTTAATTATTTTATTCCTTCTTTGTGTGTATTCTTTCCATTAACTCATTCTTTGCCAGGCAGTTTTTGGGTTTTACCCAGGCCCCAAAATGGATGCAGTTTTTTCCTACAGGTCATGTTTTAAAAAAACAGACAATGGACAAATTCATTAGCTTAGTAGGTACATATGTCATACATACAAATATGGGAAATTGACTGAAGAATCTTGTGAACTACTTCAGATCATTAATTGTTATGCAAAAGTGTGTCATGTCTTCTGAAGTGTAGACCTGATTAGAAAAAAGTGTTTTACTAAAATAAGTAAAATTGTGAAATTACATTTAAATATTTCAGCTCTAAATTAATGTGTGGCAATAAAATGTTAAGAATATCAATGCACATTTACTTTGAAACATATCTACATTTGTTTGTCACTATCACTTCACAGATGTAATTTTATGATTTTTTTTCCCAAAACCACATAGTCTTGTAAAAACAACCACTCGAAATGTGTGCAATTTCTCTCTTCAGGTTAAGTTTTAAAAACAGGCAGTAAATACAGATATTATTTAAGTAGGTGCTTATGTTATGCATAAAAATGTGGGAAATTGACTTAAGAATCTTTTGAAATGCTTTAAATCATTATTTGATGTTAAGGGGAGGTGCTACAGTGCATTTTAACTCCAAACAGCACAAAAATGAAAATTGGCATTAGTCTGTATTCGGATAATTTATATTCCCCTGAATCTAAGTCTCTGCCATCAATGGTACCTATACCTTGTAGCGGTATGGCAGCTTGTGTACCCTGACAATCCCCAGAGCTATGCCAGTGGGAGATTTACTCCTGGTAGGTTCAACCAAGCTGGACTGGTCTGCGTGGGTAGGGGTCAGACAAAAGCTGGTACTCTGGTCCTCCAGGTTGGGGGTTTTAGCACAGGGCCGACACCCCTGTCTATGTAAAAAAAATCGCACGTTACGGAAACAACAACAAATGGAAAAACTTTGCTGCGGGGCGGACATCCGGAGTCTCAGGCTCGTATGACTGACAGTGGTGAAAGCCGAAAGGAAGCCACTGGCATGAAAACGGATGCCCCGACCGCAAAACACAAAACCAGAATTGGTTTTTGGAACGTCAGAACTATGAATGAGGCAGGAAAGCTGAGACAAATCACAGCAGAGATGAGGAACTACAAGATACATATCCTGGGAATAAGCGAGAGCAGATGGACAGGTAGGGGGAGAATAAAAAAAGCTACAGGGGAAACAGTACTTTATTCTGGCAGAGAGGATGGTCAGCACAACGAAGGTGTAGCCATTATCCTGAAGAAAGGAATGGAAAGGTCTTTACTGGAATGGAAACCCATCAACAACAGACTGATAAGAGCAAGACTAAGAGGGAGGTTCACCAACACCACAATTATACAATGCTATGCACCAACAAACGACAGCGATGAAGAGATCAAGGACGAGTTCTATCAACAGGTACAAAAGGAAATGGAAACTGTACCCAGGTACGATCGTATTATAGTAATGGGAGACTTAAATGCAAAAGTTGGAACACACAATAATTATAACGAAAGAGTAATGGGGAAATGCGGCAGTGGAACAGCAAATGAGAATGGGGACAAATTAATAAGCTTCTGCAGTATTAACAACCTGGTCATTGGAGGAACACTTTTTCTACACAAGGAGGCGCACAAGTTAACATGGGAATCACCAAACGGACGAGACAGAAACCAGATAGATCACATGGTGATCAATGGCAGATGGAGACATGCACTACAAGACGTGAAAGTAAGAAGAGGCGCAGATGTGGGAAGTGATCATCACCTAGTAGTAGCAAGACTGAAAGTGAAACTCAGAGCTGCTGGACCAGTTGCAGTCAAACAGAAAAGATACAATATCACGAAACTGAAGGATCCCCTCACCAGAAAAGCTTTCGTGGTCGACGTAAAGAGAAGATATGAGATTATCAAAAGCCTGGAAAGAACAGAGACCGATGATGTTGACCAGAGATTCAACACCATCTCGGCAATATACAAGGAAAGCGGCAGGTCATGCTTGGGATTCCGGGAAAGAGGGAGCCGGGACTGGATGGCACCAGATGCGCTAAACGCTATGGCGAGGGGAGGGGAGATGAAGGGAAGGAGGACAGAAGCTAGGTCTCCCAGATTAAAGGCAATGTATGGTGAACGGTGCAGTCAGCTGGACGGGGAAGTTGGACATCAGACCCGTGCTAGCGGGAGGACATTTCTGGATGACCTTGCGGGACGGGCAGAGGAGGCGGCGCTGAGAGGTGAGCAGAGCGCGATATACGGGATAACTAAGATCATCGGTGGAAAACGGAGTGCAGACAATATTACATTAGTAGGAGATAGGCAAGGAGGTCTCGTCACAGCAGTAGAGGGACAGGAGGCGGGATGGGCAGGGCATTTCGGGGGGGGGGGGGGAGCTCTGGATAGGGAGCCGCCGGAGACACAATTGGATGTTCCTGGAGCTGAGAGTGATCTGGATGTTGATTCAGACATCCCGCGGGAGGAGGAGGTCATCACGGCAGTCGAGGGGTTAAGGAATGGAGGGGCTCCTGGTCATGATGACTTGAGTGCGGAGCTGTTTGAGACAGACCCAGAGCTGGCGGCGGAGCTATTGGAGCCACTGTTTGCACAAGTCTGGAGGGCGGGGACAGCGCCGGCGAAGTGGAGAAGAGGAATGGTTGTCGGGTTGCCCAAGGGGGGAGATCTTGCGGACTGCAATAGTTGGAGAGGAGTGGCTCTTCTCTCGGTTCCCAGCGGAGTACTAGGCAGGGTGGTTATACGGAGGGTCTCAGGGGCGGTGGACCACAGGCTGGGGCGGGGGCAGGCGGGATTTATAGGGAACAGAGGATGTGTAGATCATATATTTACCCTCGGGAGCATTGTAGAGCGGTGCTCGGAGTGGCAGGGACAGTTGTGCATTGGTTTCGTTGATTTTGAAAAGGCTTTTGACAGAGTGCATGGGGACAGTATGTGGAAGGTGCTGAGGGCTTGTGGAATTCCAGGCTGCATGGTGTCAGTCATGGAAAGCCTTTGTGCCAACTTTGCATGCGGCGTTGGGCGGAGCAGCCTGGCCTTTGAGGTGAGGGCAGGGGTGCCCCTTGTCGGCCACTCTATTTTTAACAGTCATGGACTGGGTGGTGCGCCGGGCGGCGGAGGGCGGTCCGGGAGGGATGGGAGGGACTACATTTTCTACATTGGAGGATCTGCACATTCGCATCGGCACGTCCAGGAGGGAACGGATAGACTTGATGGGTGTGGCCAGCGGGTGAGCTTGGGCATCGGCCTGGGGAGGACAGAGGTCGTGACGCTCGGTGTGAGCAACCCTGGGCCCATGTCAGTGGGGAGTCAGCGGCTGGAACAGATGGATGCCTGGGGTGCGTGGTGGCACCGGACGGCAGAGCGGGCAGGGACATCGACAACAGAGTGAACGGAGCAGGAGCGGCCTTTTTTGGTCTAGGCAACATCTGGGGGTCCTCTCGGTATAGCACGGGCACAAAATTGGGATTATGTCAGAGCTGTGTGCTTCTCTGTGGCGCGGGGGGCTGGAGAGTTAAAGAGAGGGAAATGTCGAGGTTGTCCTCTTTTCACACAACATGCCTAAGAAAAATTCTCCGAGTCTTTTGGCCGGATATCATCACCGGCCGGGGTCTGCTTGCTCGGAGCAAGCGGGAGGACATGCACACCATCGTCGCTGGCAGACGCTGGGGCTGGGTTGGCCATGTCCTCAGGGGAGACCCCGGTGCCATCGCGGGAACAGCTGTGCTATGGACCCCTGAGGGAGGGCGAAAGAGAGGCCGACCGAGGGCAACTTGGCGGGGGACTGTGGAGGCTGAGATGCAAAGAATGAACCAGAGTTGGGGCACTGTACGAAGGATGGCCGCCGACCGAGCAGAGTGGAATCAAATTGTTGTTGCCCTACAAGACACCACCAGGCGTAATGGCCACTGACTGCTCTGACGGTCGGCGGCTAAGGATCAAAGAAAGAAGAAGAAGAATCTAAGTCTGTGAAAATCATTTGTCAGAACGGGGAACCGCGCTAGCGTAGTGGTTACCACACCGCTCTGGCGACCGGGTGATCCAGGATCAAACCCGGGTGACAGCATTTGAGGATTTTTCGTCGACCGGGATTTGGACTGGATTAACTCAAGACCTGGCGATGACATTTGAAGGAGTGTCGTCGACCAGGGATTGGCGGCTCCTGAGCCGACCCAGCTGTAATGGGTACCTCCGAAATCGGCGAGTATATGCCTGAATGGCGAGGGACACCTGTCTCTGTACAAGAAAAAAAGGATACTCACGTAAAATCAATGTCAGGTTAGACATTAATAATAACCTGAGATTTCGCCTCGAGTATTAGCGGGCATACGAAAAAAAAAAATTGTCAGAACCCATTTTAAGTCCAAAAAGCACAAAAATGAAAATTGGCATTAGTCTGTATTCGGATGATTTATATTCCCCTGAATCTAAGTCTGTGAAAATCATTTGTCAGAACATATTCTAAGTATGTGTATTTTGATTTTGTAAATAGTATTTTCTTTTTGTAAATAGTATTTTCTTCAGAAATTCTGTTTTTCCTACGAAGAAAAAATTTTCTCAGAACCTTGCTTTATGTTACTAATGTTCTTATCTGGCATATTTTTTAGTCAATCAATATGAGATTTGGCAAAAATGCTTTACACAGGAGTATAAAGCTTTCTTCAGATCCGCTTTCTGATATATCTTATTAAAATTTTGATTTCTTGAAAGTAATGTAAAATTTTGAAAAAATTAAGGGTTACTATATTTGTATACAAACTTTAAAGTTTTATATCTCAGGATATATTTAAGTTATCAAAAATATAATGTGACACAAATTTTAAAATATAATAATACACAATTTGTTTAAATTTGGTATTGGCAGATTAATAAATAGAAAAACCTTAGCAAATTGAAATAGAACAATATAATCCAATATTGCCACCGTTTCCTGGCAACCAAAGATGCAATACCATCAAACTCTTTGTTATGCGTATCTATAATTGGTGTAGATTAAGTCTGTGCATCTTCATTGAAGTCCTGTGATTAATAATGAAAATTGCATTCACTATAGCTCCTCCCCTTAAAAGTGTCTGTTAAGTCTTGTGAAGTGTAGACCTGATAAAAAGTGTTAAAAAAATTAAGTAAATACTTACACTTACATATTTCAGCTCCAAATTAATGTGTGGCAATAAAATGTTAAGCATATCAATGCACACTGAGCTTGAAACATATCCACAAATTTTTATTACTATCACTTCACAGATGTAATTTTTATGCATTTTTTTGTTTTTTCAAAACCACACATTTCTGTACAAATAGGCACCCAAAATGTGTGCAGTTTTTCTCTTCTGGTTATGTTTTAAAAACAGGCAATATATACACATCATTTTTCAGTAGGTGCATATGTTATACATAAAAATGTGGGAAATTTACAGGAGAATCATGTGAAATGCTTTAAATAATTATTTAATGAGGAAAAATTGTCTGTTAAGTCTTGTGACTTATAGACCTGATTAAAAATAACTGGAAAAAATAAATAAAATTATATACTTACATATTTCAGCTCCAGTTTAATCCATAGCAGAAAAATCTCAGAATATCAATGCACATCCATTTGAAATACATTAACACATGTTTAGCACAATCACTACAATTATATAATTTTTATGATTTTTTTCCAACACTATATATTTCTGTAAAAACCAAACATGAAACAACTATGACTTATATTATTTACACAGACCAAAATCTGTTTTACATTTCCCAGAAGAATTTTGCCACTATTCAAATGCTTTTATGGTAGTCATAAAAACATTGTAGGTGTAGCATTGTTTTATGCTAATAATAAATAAAAATTATTAATTAATGTATAGATTTGACCACTTTGCTTTATTAATGTACTTTTTTCAGCAAGTGAAGTGCCTAGGATTACAAACTCAGTGGCTCCATTCGGACTTTTTGACTTTAAAACCACATACAACTTTTGGCTGGCAACAGAGAGTAAAACAGCGGTAACATTTAATGTTTCAAGTGTTTTCCAGAACATAAAAGGCTTCAGTCTTGGTGAGTCTTACTGATGTCAGAATTTCTACGCAAGCACCCGTTTATAAAAGTCTGTAGCTTTTTGGTTGTTGTTTTTGTTGTTCTCCTTGTCTCAGGGCCATACAACAGGACTGACCTCACACCCGAGTTGAAGATTCTTATTTTCGTGTTGGGCTTGATTTCTCTTGTTCTCCATATGTTTCCCAATGCAATGAAAGCTCCTCTTGCCCTTTGTATTCTTATTTTGATATCACCGTCCATCCTTCCAACCCCGTCTATACCACCTCCAAGATATGTGTACGATTCTACATCTTTTAGTGGTGTTTCTTCAAGTTCAACCCCGCTATCACCTCCTGCACCAACTCTCACAATCCCTGTCCCCTCCCTGTGTACCCCCAGGCCCACCCGTTGTGACCCTCCATCGAGAACTCTCATCCCCTCCTGCATCTAACCACGGCCATGGGACAGAAGAGCCAAGTCATCCGCAAAATCCAGATCATCAAGCCGTTTAGTCAGATTCCACTGGACTTCATTTCTGTCATGTGATGCCGATGCCTTCATAACCCAATCCACCGCCAGCAAGAAAAGAAATGGAGACAAGAGGCATCTCTGTCTCACTCCCACCCCAATCCCAAATGGTTCCGCAAGCCATCCTTCATGAAGAACTCTACATGTCACGTCTTCACAGGTCCTCTCCACTAAGCTAATGATCCTCATGGGAACTCCACAGTGCCTCACCAATTTCCAAAGCAATTCTCTGTCTACAATGTCAAATGCCTTTTCATAGTCCACGAATCCGATGTATAGCGGTGAATTCCATTCCAGACTTTGTTCATATTATTCTCAATGTGGCTATCTGGTCTGTACAGGATCTATTTTGTCGAAAACCTGCTTGTTCATCTCTCAGTTGTTTGTCTATGGGCTCTTTTAATCTCTCCAGGATGATTCTGTTTAATACTTTTGCTGGCACTGATAGTAACATTATTCCTCTATAATTTGTGCACTCTTGTAAATTTCCCTTCTTAGGCAACTTGACCAGATAACCTTCCTTCCATTCTGCTGGTATTTTCTCTCTCTCCCAGACTTTGCCAAGTAGTTTGTATAATATCTCTGTAGAGGTATCAATATATGTTTTGATGGCCTCTGCTGGAATGCAATCTGGACCAGCTGCTTTTCCATCTTTCAGAAGTTTTATGGCTTTCTTTATTTCTTCTCTACTTGGTCGTTCACAGCTGATTTGTAGCTCCTCTTCTGCTGGCTGGATGTCTGGGGGATTAGTTGGAGATGGTCTATTGAGAAGTTCCTTAAAATGTTCTGTCCATCTCTTCATTTGTTCTTCTATATTACTAAGCAATTTTCCATTCTTATCTTTTATGAGGCCATTTGCTTGCTTATATTTCCCTGTTAGCTTCTTTGTGTTGTTGTACAGGTCCCTCATTTTCCTTTTGCAGCAGCTTCCTCTGCTTCCCTTGCCAAATCATCAATATATTTCATCTTGTCTCTTTTGATGTTTCTTCTTACTTCTTTGTTTGCTTCTATGTACACTTCATGAGCCTTGGCTTTGGAGCTTCTGGTTTTGCTTCTGTTTAAATCTGTGTTGCCTTTGGTAATTGTTGCCTTCAGTTTTGCGTTCTTGAGATTTTGTTGAATAATAAAGAATGGGTTTATATTATCATTTTTGTCTACTTTTACTTGATCTCAAAGTTGTTCTCAATCGAGCAATAGTGCTGATAGGTGTTATTCGTGAATGGTGAGTACTCTGACCAATTCAATTGCATTGAAGTGACAACGATGCATTTCTTTAGAGTCCACAAAACAATACATATTTATTTTTGACATACAAGTTCATTGAGTTCATGCATCAATAAATTATACATTCAATTCAGTTCGTGCTGTCCAATATCGTCTCCTATATTAATTCCTCTGTCGTCAAAAGGTCTGACTGTTTACACGTGATGCCGTATGTCGGTCATCCGGTAGCGAACAGCCATAGATCTGGCGACGTAAATATTCTGGCAATTAAATTATAATACTCCCTGCATCACTTCTGGAAATGAAGACTACACATCAAAATAGGATGACTTGATCCTGCATCCATACATAAATAAAGCCGACCCTTTTGGCTTATGGTTAAGGAGGACCTCTGCACGATATATCTCAGGACAAAGCAAAAACGCGTCCGACTTGGACGAAGTTCAAACTATGAAGGGTGAATATAGAACGTTGTCATGCGGTACCATACCTACCTACCGCGTCATGCCTAATCCTAGACAACTACACAAATTCGCATTCACTAAAATATTGTGAAGCGCGAAACATCTTATATTTATAGCATACCAATATTCTAACGCATAACTTTAAGGTGCTCACAATAGTAGTGGCTAACATCATTAAACGAGTCGTAACAATCTGCTTTCTTGTTTTTCCTGTCTTCTATCTTACTAATGGTTTCTGTTGTTATCCATGCTTTGAGCTGATGTTCTCTTTTTCTCAGTACTTCTTCACATGTCTCGTTCCATATATATATATATATATATATAGATATTTTTTTTTTTTAACTTATTGCCAGTGGTCTTCCGTATCTGTTTCATCTTCCAGCTGTTCGAGTACTTGGTATTTCTTGGATACTGTGATTGAAAATTGTTCTCTTATTTCCTGATTTCTTAGATATCCCACATTATACTGTTGTCTATAGCTATATGCTGTTGTAAATTTCTTGAGTTTTAATTTTGTTTTAGCCATTAGAAGATGTTGGTCTGATACAACATCTGCTCCTCTACATACTTTCACATCATGCAATGATGACCTAAACTTCTTACTTATGCATATGTGATCAATCTGATTCTCAGTTATGTGGTCTGGTGATATCCATGTTGCTTTATGTATTCTTTTATATGGAAATATACTTCCTCCTATAGCTAGTTGATTTGAAGCACAGAAGTTTGCTAATAGTTCCCCATTCTCGTTCATCATACCTAATCCCTGCTTTCCCATGATTTCTTCAAAGCCAGTGTTGTCTGTTCCTATTTTCGCATTTAGGTACCCAACCAAAATTGTGATGTCCTTTCTTTTCTTATTGTCCAAGACACTTTGTAGTCTAGTGAAAAATCACAGATTCTTCTTTATCGTTCGTTGGTGGATAACACTGAATGATGTTTATATTTACTTTCGTTTTGGCTGATTTAAACCTTGCTGTTATAATTCGGGGTCCCATTGCTTCCCATTCTATAAGTGCCTTCTGTGCTTCCTTGGACAGCATTAGAGCCACCCCTTCACTGTGGTGGGCTCTTTCCTCCTCATGTCCTGAGGACAACACCATTTCTCCTGTGATCAATCTCCTCTTCTCTATGCCTTTCCACCGTGTCTCGCAGAGACCCAGGATATCAATCCTGTAATTTGACATTTCTGCTGCTACCTGTGCAGTTTTCCCTTGTTCACACAGAGTGCAAACATTCCAGGTGCCAATCCTGGAGATTTTCCTAGACGAAAAAAGATTAGTCGGCAACCCAGACTCCTTTCGGCTTTCTCTAGGTTGCTTCATGCGCCTCCTTTCCAGAGGACCTTCTTTTATCTTGGGCGGCTGAGTTGATTTATATTCTTTATTTGACTTGTCCATGTTTTTTGAAGTTTTTGTGGTAAAAAGTTTTTTACGGGATGGGGTAACCAGCCCCATGCCCAACCCTCCTTAGTCACTTTTTACGACATGCCTGGTAGGGTACAGTGTTACTATTCTTTGCTTACCTTTCAGGCCTCGGTAACACACGGGTGTTCTCTGTATATAATACCTACTAATCTGCAGAAGATTTAGAAAAAGTCTGGAATCTATGAAAACTAGGCCTGGAGCAGACTGCAGAAGTGATGATTGACCAGTAAAAAGGAAAACTTTGAATAACAATGAAGAAAGTAAAACAGGCTTTCAAAAAATATTACGTTAGAGTTAAGTTAAAGGTAGTCACATAGCAGATAGGGAGCCGCAGTAGCATAGTGGTTAGTGCACTGGCTTCCTAGCTCAATGGTCTATGGTTCGATCCCCAGATGAGGTGGGATTTTTTAGGCTGCAAACGGCTCCTGGGTCAACCCAGCCCCAACCAGGTACCAGAGCAACTCTGGGAAGGTTAAGGCTGCCGGCGTGATGCTGACCACATCACCCCTAGTGTGCCGATGGTCAAGAAAATATGGGCCTAACACCATATTCCCAATATGCCTCAATGGGCGTGTAACAGGATGCTTTACCTCTTTTTTTTATTTACATAGCAGATACTGTAGGGGAGTGAAGTGTTAGAGACTTCACCATACTAGGTCCAGCATTGAGAGGTGGGGTTACCAGTTCAGTTCCTCGCCACTTTCTCCTTCCCTAATTTGAAGAGCAGTCAGGTACCCATTTTTCAGCTGGGTAGAGTATATAGTGTTGGTACAGTGATTCGATCCCAGCACCTTTGCTGAGAGAGACCAGCACTCTAACCACTCTGTCAATCAGATGCTCAGGTTAGATTTAGCCTTACTCAGATAGGGAAATGAGTGAGAGATATAACATTACAATGCAGAATAGATACAATTCAGAGTATAGATGAACAGTGGGAGATGCTAAAGGACTCACTACATTGAACATCAAAGAAGAAATCACACCAGCAATAAAGAGGACTAAAAAGAATGACAGATGACATGTTACAACTGATGGATGCAAGAAGGAAGAAGAAGCAAGACAAAGAAGAATATGACAGACTAAATAAAGAAATAGTAAACAGCTGTAAACAGCAAAAGAAGAATGGCTAAACCAGAAGTGCAGCCCAGAAGAGACAAAATCTAGGTACAAGCATTTAACTGAGTTAACAGGCAGAAGGACATAAGCAGCCACTGGCTGTTTGAAACCAAAAGAAGGAACAATATTAATGGGGCAAGAGAAAAAAATAGAAAGATGAACAGAATACATAAAGGAGCTCAAAGATGATGAAAGATCAGTAATGAACATCCAAGACAACTGTAAAGGACCACCAGTACTTGTGGCAAAAGTTGAGGACGCCATACACCACATGAAGAAAGGCAAAGCGTCTGGACCAGATAATGTAACAGCAGCGAAAATTGCAGCTGTGGAACAATTTGGAGTAGATGTGATAACCAAAACTTTTAAATAACATTTACAGCAGTGGCCACATACCTGAATGTTCATAGCTTTGCCTAAGAAACCAGGAGCCATGGAATGCAAAGAATTAGTCTCATGCGTCATGTTGATGGGGTCGTTTGTATATATGTCTCCATGGTTACTTTGTTTCCTACTGAGTTACTTGCCCTTATGCTACCTTCCTCTTCCTGTTCTCTGCTTCTAATAACATGGTTGATTAAACGTGTCAAGTTGTATCCAGTGTGTTCAGGCTTTGTGATTATGCTTTATTATTTGAGAATGTTTGACAGCCAGCCATGCCTCATTTTTTTTTTTTTTTTCTATAACCAGCGGCACTCGAGCTTTCCGGCTCTTTCGGCCCAATGACATGTCATTGCGAGGCTGGGGGGTCAGTGGACTTTCCTTCCAACCCGGTCAGGAGCTTCGCTCCTTCCCATCCACACGGGATTTATGTGCAGGAGCCGTTCAGATTATTCAGTCAAATTTCCGGTCGTAAACATTTCTTCAAACGCCGACGGCCGGGTTTGAACCATGAACACCTGGTCGCCAGTACAACGTCGTAGCCATTACACCAGCGCGGCTTCCGCCATGCCTCATTACATTTAGCAACATTTACTATACACAACAGTAAATATTAACATGGTGGCAGCGGTGTTTGTTTCTACAAAATTCGAATTATTCTGCTGAATATCTTCTAACACGTGTGCTGACGTCATAGACTTGAGGTGACTGGACGATAAACTAGTAAAACCAAGTTTAACTCTTCTGTTGGTAGGTTATTGCATGCATACCATTATAAGACATTTCGTCATGGCAGAACGGCCCATGTTTTGGTTACCACCCTGCCTAGACATAAATAACGTCGAACCAGACATGTTTCGTAAATGGAAACGACAGTTAGAACTGTATATGGATGCAGCAGAAGTTGCCTCGAAACCTGATCCCGTTCGGGCGGCCATCATCCTTCACTGTGCCGGACCTCAAGCCGTTGAAGTTTTTGATCAACTTGCAGAGGAAGGAGACCGTTCTAATCCTAATAAAATTCTCGATTTGCTCCAGAACCATTGCAGCTCACGAAGCATTGAAGTATTACACATGTTCAGATTCTAGAACACACCTCTTCAAGAGCCCTTTAATTCCGTTTTGACTGAGCTGAGAACTAAGGCAGACTGGTTCAACTTTAACAACAAGGATCGTATGATAAGAGACAAAATTGTCTTTACTGTCAACAAAAGGTTACAAGAGAAGCTCTTGAGAGAAGCTGACCTCGATCTAAAAAAAGCTATTCACATATGCAGAGTCTTTGAGCAAACTGGAAAAGACATAAGAGAGATGAATAATACAGTACAACCTTCTGAAGCAAGGGTTGAAAAGGTACAGAAAAAATCACTCAAACTTAAACCTCTCAAGAGAGACACTGGGCATGCTGCTGGTAAAGCCTATCAAAGTAACACTGACAGTGGGTACTTTGAACCTAGAAAGGAGTGTCATTACTGTGGACAGAAACATCCACTGATTAAGAAAAAGTGTCCTGCATGGGGGAAGTTTTGATCAAACTGTGGGGGAAGAAACCATTTCAAAGTGAAATGCAAGAAAGTTCACACAGAATCAGTGGAAGATTCTGAAGTTTTTCTTGCTTGTGTGAAGTCTAGCAAAGCTTGTACAACTGCACAACTCATTTTCAATGGGAAAATGGTAAAATTTCAGCTAGACACAGCAGCTGATGTGAATACAATCTGTCAACGCTTTGTGATGCAAGAACAATTGTTACCCACTAAACAGAGGCTTGTTATGTGGAATGGTACTAAGATGACTCCACTGCGAGAAGTTCTATTAACTGCTAAGAATCCTAAGACTGGGATAAAACACAATATAAGGTTTACTGTCGTGAAAAATAGATTCACGTGTTTACTAGGCAACAACACACTGCAGGATCTACAGTTTGTGACAGCCAACACAAACAAATTTATTGCTAAGGTGGCTACTGACAGTTCAGATAATGATCATAACTCTGATAACCATCTAGGTGTCCTGGGTGAAGCTGTGTTGCATATTGGTCCTAATGTTTGTCCAAAGGCACTGCAATGCAGAAAAATACCGACTGAATCGGTTAATCAAATGGCTGTTGTTGAAAAGTCTGATGGTTCTTTAAGAATATGCATTGATCCTAGACCCCTGAATGAGGTTTTGCAGAGAGAGCATTACAGATTACCAACTTTGGATGATGTATTGCCTGAACTCAATAATGCCAAGATTTTCACAAAGCTGGATATCAAGGAAGCATTCTTGCATATCAAACTTGATGAGAAGTCTAGTAAACTTACAACAATGATTACACCTTTTGGTAGGTTCAGATGGTCTAGATTACCATTTGGTATAAATGTAAGCAGTGAAATTTTATAGAGGCATCTAGCACAAGCTCTGGAGGGTCTTCATGGTTGCATCAATGTTGCTGATGACATAGTTATTGCAGGTTGTGGATCAAACAGACAGCAAGCAATTAAGGACCATGATCTGAAGCTTAAAGCACTGAAACATAGGTGTAAAGAGAAAGGCATCAAACTGAATGAAGCTAAAGCTCAAGAGAAGAAAGAAGAAATTACCTTCATTTGTCATCTTATTAGTGCTCGAGGTGTTGAACCAGACAGGAAAAAGGTTGAGACAATACTAAACATGCCCGTTCCTAAGGACTGTCATGAGGTTTGCAGATTCTGCGGCATGATACAGTATCTAGCAAAGTTTCTCAACAATCTTTCAGAAATTCTTCATCCAATAAGAGAACTTACCCTTAAAGATACTCCCTTTATCTGGTCTGCTGAATGTGAACAAGCCTTTAAGAGAATTAAGAAGCTGATTACTTCTACTCCAGTACTTGCATACTGATCCTGATGAATTTTTATGTATTCAAGTTGATAGTAGCAGCCATGGACTCTGAGCTGTCTTTCTACAAAATTGTCATCCAATAGAATTTGCTTCAAGAGCTCTAACTGAAACTGAACAACGATGGGCTCAAATTGAGGAACTCTTAGCTGTTGTATACGGTTTGGAAGGCTTTGACCAATACACTTATGGAAGGAAGGTTACAGTCATCAACGACCATAAACCTTTGGCAGCCATCGTTAAGAAACCTCTGAGTCAAATTCCTCGAAGACTGCAGAATTTACTGATGTGCAGCCATCGATATGACTTTGAATTCCAATGGGTACAAGGTTCCGATCTTCTTATAGCCGACACACTTGATTTCTCAACTGATAGAGAGAGCAATGCAGGAGCTAATGCACCTAAGTTTACCTGAAATACCAGATGTGATGATGGAAAAGATTAAAGCTGAAACTCTCAAAGACAGCATACTTCAGAAGTTGAAGACAACCATTTTGGATGGGTGGCCTACAAAAAAGTCTGATGTACCAGCTGAGCTTATGCCTTATTTTGACATTCGTGACACCCTGACAACAGAACAAGGCATAATACTTAAAGGAGAGCGTATTCTTATCCCAAAAGCATTGAGGCCTGAAATCAAGCAAAAGCTACACGCTGCTCATCTTGCATTTGACAGCATGATGCGCCAGGCCAGAAGTTGTCTGTTTTAGATCGGCATGACGGCTGAGATTCGACAGATAGCTGACAGTTGTCCAGAATGTCAAGAAACGAAGGCAAGGAATACTAAAGAACCTTTGCACCAACACTCAAGAGGCCTGTCACCCTGGGAGAAAGTTGGCACAGACATATTTATTATAGAAGGTCGATATTATTTAGTTCTGATTGACTACTTCTCCAACTTCATTGAAGTAGACTTTCTACACACTATGACAGCACAGTTGGTCATCAGGAAATTGAAGTCTCATTTTGCTCGTTACGGTGTTCCCAAAGTTATTGTATCTGACTCAGGTACTCAGTTTACATCTGCACAGTTCAGATCAATTACTGCTAGATGGGGAATACTTCATGTTAAATCATCACCAGCCAATGGATTAGCTGAATCTACTGTGAAACTCATCAAGTGTATGCTGAGAAAGACCATTCAAAACAATACAGATGCATATGAGGCACTTCTTGAACTTCGTGATACTCCAAGACAAGGGTTTGACTAAAGTCCAGCAGAAATACTGTATAATAGGAAACTGCGAACAATGATACCTTCTGCGTGAAACCTGTTGCATCTCACAGTAGAGTTATTGAAAGTAGAGGCAGGAGAGACAGATCATTGAAGACGTATTATGATAAAACTGCTTATGATCTACCCAAGTTGTCTCACCAGCCAGTTTACTATCAAGACCCTGAACAACCAAACTGGCAACCTGGAAGGATTGATAAGAGGCTGTCTAAAAGATCTTATTTAGTTGAAGGGGAGAATGGAGGTCAATATATCAGAAATAGAATCCATCTAAGACCTAAAACAACACCTTTCACACCTGATCCCGCGGACCTGGAAATTGATTTCTCCTCTCCAGTTCTACCCAAGAAACAGGTTGTTTTGCCAGAAATGGAGAACACTATTGAATTAAACAGTTCTGATCCTCCAGAAGTTAATCTTTCAACCCCAGCTACTTCTAGTCCTCGAAAAGCTAGCAAAGAACAGAAACATTCTCTCCTACCATCTTGCCCTAAGAGACCTCAAAGAGATCGCAAGAAACCCTCTTGGATGAATGACTTTGTTCACTCATAAAGAAGGGGGGAATGTTGATGGGGTCGTTTGTATATATGTCTCCATGGTTACTTTGTTTCCTACTAGAGTTACTTGCTCTTATACTAACTTCCTTTTCCTGTTCTCTGCTTCTAATAACATGGTTGATTAAATGTGTCGAGTTGTATCCAGTGTGTTCAGGCTTCGTGATTATGCTTTATTATGTGAGAATGTTTGACAGCCAGCCACACCTCATTACATTTAGCAACATTTATTATACACAACAGTAAATATCAACAAGTCATATGACCAAAATATTATAAAGAATTGTCATGAAAAGAGAGGAATAGAATAAAACCAGAAAATGCTGATGAACAACGTGGATTTGTAGAAGGTAAAGGCACAAACAGCGCCATATATATTATAAGAATATTAATAGAAAGAGCCGTAGATCTATCCTTGTGATTTATAGACTAAACTAAAGCTTGTGGCTAAGCGAAACATGAGAAAATTATCACAATGTTAGTTGGCATCCACATTGATATTAAAGATCTGAGAATAATTTTTAAAAAAACATACTGGCAACAAACAGCATCTATAAGAATTAGAAGCCAAATAGGAATGTGTCATTGAGTAAAAACACCAGGGATAGGTGCTGTCACCTGATCTGTTCAGTCTGTACAGTGAAAATATAATGAGATCCATAGAGGACATGTCAGTTCATGAACATAATGTCAACATCCTGAGATATGCTGATGACACAGTCTTAACAGTAAAAAATGAAAAATAGTTGAAGGAAATTTTAGTCACTAAAGTAACAGAAAGTGAAAATATAGGCCCCCTTTGCCGTCATAGCAAAAAGACAAAAGTAATTGTTATTTCAAAGAAATAAACTTCTCCATAACACTTTATAAAAGCACATGAAACTGCTTTACACGTCAATAGTTCAAATATTTAGGCACATCAGTAACATTGGAATGAAGATGTATCTCAGAGGTAATGAGTTGAATAGCCCAGCCAAAAGCAGCAAATAAAATATGTATTATCCAACAACTCTTTATCATTGGAATGAAAGTTTTTCAGTGTTATATAGAATCAGTCCTAACATATGGAGGTGAGTCATGGATAATCAGTAATCAAGTGAGAAAAGTACCAGCACTTGTGTGTTGCCAGGGCCAGAAAGGGGAAGCAAAGAACAGTAACACTGTAACCTATGCTTTGGAAGGTTCAAAATGGATGGCTACAGCATGAATGGAAAACATTCATAGAAGCTTTGAATCTGCAGGAACTGGGGTGAATCTTCTGTCCTGGTCATGCAGGATAACATGATAATGAAAGGGCTGACAGACTTAAATCAAGAGCACCCACCATTTTTATCTTCTTTACCATTGGATACATGGTGCGCAGTGTTGTTCCCATGAATTTCCTGTCAAATTATTATAAATAGAGCAAATACAAATTGTGGGTTTATATGTGTTTTTTTCCTTAGTCCTAAAATGGTACATTTTTTGTACTTGTTATGGTGTAAAAGAGGGCGGAAGCTTGGGGTGTTTGAGTTAATATAATATTTAATTTGGGTTAATACTTAATTTGGGTTAATACTTAGTTTACTCTTTATTGGACTTTAATAATATTTATAACTAGAATCATACTATACCTTTACATTCTGATAATACCACAACTAACCATTATATATTAATTAGTTTTTCCTTGTTAAATACTTTTTGACTAAATTGTGCATTTCCCTAGGTCTATCTATTCTTATCATCTGTTCTTTAGTTTCCAAATAAAGAAGTCTGGAGCATTTTATTAAACTTTTCTTACTTGTGAAGGCAGTCATGAATAAAACAGTGAGGGGAAAACATACAGCAAATTTAAAGAAACAAGAAGAGCAAGGAGGTAGCAGACTTTGTTAAATGGGTGTTTGCATACAACAGAAGGATTGAAATTATATGGCAAGATCGCTACAGTAGAACTGATGACAAGAACCAGACAAGTGCCAGTGGAACAAGAGATGAGAAGAAAATTATGACTATGAATAGGACACAATTTGAGGAATCCTGTTGATAGCTTTAGTAGGCAGACCTTCATTCTGAAATACCTAATGTAAGAGAGGAAGAGAAATGTCAAAAAAGCACATGAAGAAGAGAACTGGTAAATGTAAAGGGCAATTTTTACTATCTTGCAATATAATACATTTATATTCTTATTATGTTCGCAAATATTTTGGAAGCAAAGTATTTCCTTTTTTAAGTGCTTAAGGAGAAGTCATTTTTGGGTTGCTTCCCTTGAAAATAGTCCGTCATCTTCGATCGGACTCCGCAGACGACTCTAGGCCTACTGTGATTTATTCTTTGGCTGGGTAGGAATAGATTGTTCTTGCTTCAGTATATCTATGGCCTGAATTTATACGTAGTGTTTGTATGAGTAGGACGAGTCTGTCTTATATATGGATATCTTTGCATTTCTAAGCCGAACTAATTTGGTTGTCGCTAGAAAAGGTCAAAGGCTATGCAGCGGAAGTATCGCTAGCGAAGGGGTGTGATTCATGGCTGCCATCCTGTGAGGATGCTGAGTTTTGTTGTATCAGGCTTTTTGCCGAAATAGTGATCTATATATGGATGGGGAAAAGTGATAGTCATATAGACATGTTGTATGTACTTTACCCCAGTGTTTATTCTCTTTTGCCAAGGAATGGCAAAGTTATATTTCGCATAAAAAGGTAAAACCACAATTTATTATGAACTTGGGCTTCGCCATCGTTGTTGATAAGCAGATGCACAGTGGTACTTTTAAAAAGAATATCCATTCAAAGGAAGAAGACATTCCTATGTATCAGCACTGGATTGTATGATATTATTCAATTACCTCTATGAGAGAACCTATGAAGAAATGAGGACATTTAATGAATGACCAATTTTGGTCTATATTCTATAGTGAGTGAAGCTCACGAGAGAGAGAACAGCCATGTTGAAATTCATATACTTTGTATTTATCGAGTGAGAAAAAGGGATGCCTGTACTATCGCTCGATGAACCAAGAGATCACTGCTACATGTGAGAACCCATGTCTGGGATTCCTATATTATGAAATATATATATATTGAACTTTACGTGAAGGAATATTCGCTAGACGAGGTTAGGTTTAGGAGCCTTCCTATATCTTGGTTATGGTCTGACGTGCCCAGTCAGTAAAGCCAGATGATTTACATGATGGAACGCTGAATGCTTATTTACGAATGCTCCATTATGATATTTGCCAAGCATGAATGCTAACTTAAGATGATATTCCTGTGATCAACATTATGCTGTCTATGTCGACATTTGTTCCTGTAACCATACACGTACTGTCCAAGTGTGCGTCCCATTAAATGTTATAAAAAGACCACCGTAGTTCCAGTACTTCTTGAATTCGAACAGTGTGAGTATGAGTGATGTACTACCAACCTGTCAACTCTATCGAATCATTCTACCATTCGCGTACTGACATTCAGATACACACTCATTGTTTACACTCACATTCTTGTCGGAGCCTCATCACGTTCCAGGACAAGATGACCTGTATGACCAAAACTGTGCTGGGTTTGATGAGTTGACAATCGTTACACTTTGCTACACCAGTCCCAACATCTACATTTATCCACTGGTGGACATTCACATCATTTAGCAAATAAAGCATGATTCAACAACTAGTAGCCAGTATGAGTTAACAACTAAACAGAGTTTATCAACTGGTGTGCCAGCTTCCTGGGTCAACCTGCACAGTGACTATATTGAGAAGTAAACTACTACTGAGACCAGACGTTCCTTGGGGTCTGTTACGACACACAAATACATCAACAGTACAACTCTACAGTGATGTCAGCGTGACCTGTCCTGTCGAGAGTATGCAGTAACTAGGTCAGGGTTTGTTGACATTTGGTTCATTGGACATTTGCCATACAACTGACAGTGTTACACGGCAAGCTTGGTTGAAACATAGAACATTACACATCAGGACTGGAGAATATTTGACAGTGTTTGCGAAAGAAAATGTTATTGAACTGAGAAGTCCTACATTGATTGTTATCATTCAAATCAACGATGGAGCTTCTATTTCTGTGTTGAATTTAAAATAATTAGACCAGAAGTATTTGTTTAATAAAGTACCACAGTACTGTACTATTAGGCAGTGTAGCTGAGCCTTCATTCCAACACATTCTTTCTGCAACACTCTATTTACATCATATTGCCATACTATTTATGCATTTATGTATTTATGTTTAACTATTTATATGTGATATTTGTTTGTATCCAGCGGGTTGTTGTTTCGGTTGGGCGGTGTCACACAGCAGAGTATCCCACGTAATAGAGGGTCTGATGTGTGCGTTTCTATAGGTGCAATTTTCTTGATTGAAAATTTGCTGCGACAGCTGTTGCTATTAGTGTTAGCTGTGAAGACTGTACTCATTGTTGTTTTTGTAATATTCCTCTGTTCTTTAGTTTGTTTTGATTTGTTTGTAATTTGTTGGTCTACCCTATTCTATCTTTCAGTTCTATTCTCAATTTATATTTATATACTGTGGCGTTATTTGTATTTGTTATCCTCTTGCGGTTTATCTTTTATTGTTTTTCCCATTTGATTTATTTCATTTCCGCAAATGTTTTCATGTTCTTCTGTATAACTGTTTTGTTTGGTGCCTGATCGACATACACTATTTAAAATATAGTTGATCATATAAATTGATGTACAAGAATCAACTGATAGTCAATTGCTATTACTAAAGGTACACAGTTGATGATATAAAACACTATTTCTGGTGCACTGCACTTATATTATAGAGTGAACCAGCAACTTATAGCTGTTATTATATAAGGATTTATACAAGACCTTTGTAAGGCTTGTTTCCCACAGTGATTGGGATAGTTAAGTACTATTTTTCCACAGGTTAAAAAGTTATCATACAAGGTCTTTGATTAAGACTAAGAAAGTGAATTTATTTACTTTTGCAAATTACTGATCTTATTAGACAAGATGTCTACCTTAGATTATTTTATCACACAAGGCAGGGCTCTTGATAAGACTGGTCAGCAATTAGAACAATGGGCAGTTGCTCAATATGACAAAGCATTAGCTGCAGAAGAGAGAAAACTTGCTGCTGCTGCTGAAGAAAGAAAAGCATTGATTGAAGAAAAGAAATTAGCAGCTGAGGAGAAAAGATTAGAAGCTGAGGAAAAAAAATTACAAAGAGAGGATGAACAAAAGAGATTGCAGATACAGACTGATGAAAAAAGATTCCTGATGGAAATGGAAAAAAGAGAAAAGAAAAGATGAGGCTACTGCACAAGAGAAAAAAGCAATAAGAGAACATGAACACCAAAAAGAACTTTTAGCATTTGAGTTAGAAAAGTTAAAGTTAACAAACATAAGTAATGTTAATCAAGCATCTAGTGGTAATGGTAAACCCTTTACTTACAAGGTCAAGGTACCAGCGTTCAACCCTTCCAGTGATGACATAACATTCTGGCTAAACAGATTTGAACGCTCGTGTCGAGCACATAATGTGGACAAATCACAATATGCTAACCAGTTATCAGAAAATCTGAAAGGTGATTCTCTGACTAGTTTAAGTTTGGTTGAAGAGGCTGACAAAGATAACTATGATGTTATTAGGGCAGCCTTGTTAAAGAAGTATCAGTTGTCTGAAGAGGGTTATCGGAAGTTGTTTAAGACAATGGTGCCTGAGGCAGGTGTAGAATTCTCAGAATTCATTGCAAGAACACGTCGTCTTACATTTGATCGTTGGATTGAGCTATCCAAAACAGAAAAGACTTATGAAGCCCTTATGGACTTGATACTCAGAGACAAGATTATGTCAAGTATAAATAAACCTTTCCTCGAATTCTTACATGAGCGTAAACCTAAGTCTCTAAAAGAAATGGAACAGTATTGTACCCAATACGTCACTGCACATCCGGACGTAGCTATTAGCAACAGTAAGGTTAAAGAAGGTATGCCAGTTGCTTCTGCAACACCATACAACCCTAATCACTCTCACAAATTCCAAGGACCTCAAAATAGGTTTAATAAAAAAGGTAACTATTACAGTTATCAGAACCAAGGTAACCAATCATTTCAGGGTTCTTCTTCGAATACCTGGAGAAGAGCTGACAGCCCTCGATTCAGGGGTGGTCATAATTACAGGAACTTTCGCAAAGGAAGTCATTCTAGAAACTATCCAAGTTTTCCTTCATGGAGACAACAGGATCATAATTACCGAGATACTCATTATAATGAATATGATGATAGTAACCAAAGGAGCTATGATTCAAACCCGAGTAGGGGTTATAATGATGGAAACAATGATAAGTACAGAGGCAATAATAACAGAGGTAGAGCACAATTCAAAAAACATAAAGCTCATTACCAGGCGAACTCTGCACAGCAAGAGTCCCACGAAGCCTATAAACAAAATAAAGATAATGATGACTCTAATAATATGGCATGTGCCGCTTTTGATTTTGGGAGAGCATCTCAGTGCCCCCAATGCAAAACATTATTTGAGCCAACCACAGTGTCTACTTTAAGCTGTGGCCATCCTCTTCCCGCTCTTCCTGCGTCAATCGCGCATGATGGGAGAGGTTCCCTTGTCTTACACAAAGGTTTAGTAAATGACAATCCAGTCTCAGTACTTTTTGATTCTGGATGCACAACTATTGGGGTTAGGCAGTCACTCATAGATCCTTCTCATTCTACAGGCAAAGTAGTCAAATGCGTAACATTTGGCGGCACCATAGAGAAATACTCTACCGCTATCATTAGGATTGCTACTCCTTTCTTCACAGGAGATGTACACGCATGTCTTTTGCCGAATCCGATCGCTGATCTTATCATCGGTCGCATTCACGGAGTCAAAGAATGCACTCCGGAGCAAATTTCCGTTTGGGAAAATCAAAATATGCAATCTGCTAATGCAGTAGTCACTAGAGCTCAAGCTCTCAATATGCCTGAAACTTCATCTGTTGAAGATAATGAAGTGCATAACCAAGATGATCCCTTGGTAATTTCTCGTGACTCGTTTATAAAACAACAAGAAGAAGATCCGACTCTTAAGAAATTCTTCACTCTTGTAACAAAAGGTGATCCGAATAAAGATTCAAATTGTAAATCTTGGATTACAATGAAGAATGGCGTACTTGTACGTATGGTGCAAGACTCCACTAAGTCAAGTCATTCTCAGATTCTTGTACCCAAGAATTTGAGAGTTAAGATCTTACAACATGCACACGACTCGCAGTGTGCTGGTCACATGGGTTTTTCCCGTACTAAGTCAAGAGTTCTTGCGGCTTTCTTTTGGCCTTTTGTGAACAAGGACATACGGATCTATTGTCGATCCTGTAAAGTATGTCAAGAAGTCAAATCCAAAGGTCCTCGTCATGCTGCGCCTATTCAGGCTGCAGATATTCCTATTCGTCCATTCCAGAAAATGGCGATAGACATCATTGGTCCATTCAAGATCAAATCTGCTAGAGGACATCAGTTTATCTTAACGTGTGTAGACATGTGCACACGTTGGCCAGAGGCTATCCCTCTAAAGAGCATTACTACCGCTGACATTGCAGATGCTCTTTGGCTTATATTTTCTCGGCTGGGATTCCCCGGAGAAATATTATCAGATCATGGCACCCAACTGATATCGGATACCATGTCTCAAGTAATGTCTACTCTACAGATAGAGAGATCTTTGAGTAGCATCTATCATCCTATGTCCAATGGGATGGTCGAGCGACTAAATAGAACACTTAAGAACTTATTAGGGAAGATAACTGAGGATCATCCTCAAGATTGGGATAGGGTTTTACCCGCGGCCCTCTTCGCGTACAGAGAGGTCCCCAATGAACATACAGGGTTTTCGCCCTTTGAACTTGTCTTTGGCGCGCGACCGCGCGGCCCAATGTCTTTGCTGCATGATCTTATAACAGCTGACAATATTGACGATGACACAAAATCTTCTTACGAGTATGTCATCGCGCTGAGACAAAAGATTATCGAAGCATGCAAATTGGCAACGTCCTCTTCTGAATTTGCTAAGCAGAAGGCAAGACAATTTGCTAATAAGAAGAGAACTTTACGACAACTTTGTCCTGGTGACAAAGCATTTGTTTTGCTACCTTGTCGTGAAAATAGACTCCTTATTAGTTGGAAAGGTCCGTACGATATAATATCGAAAATTTCAGATGTTGACTACATCGTCGATATTAACGGGAAGCATAAAACCTTCCACATCAATATGCTTACGGAGTTCCATGAACGTCCTGACTATTTACAGCCTATTTTCCAGGCAACGGACGATTCTCATGTCAAACATGGTCATTACTCATCACTGTCTGTAATACAGGATGAGGAAACAAGTTTTTCGGATGTTAATCTCCCGCTTCCATGATCCCACTTCATTCTAGTGAATCATGGAAAGACGTTACTGTTTCTCCTGATTTGTCTCTAGGAGAACGGCGACAAGTTTCGTCTATGTTACAAACATTTCAGGATGTCCTCACTGACATCCCTGGACAAACTCATGTCATTGAGCATGACATTGTTCTAACTGAACATACTCCAATTAGGGTTAGGCCTTATCCTATCCCTATACATTTCCAAACACAGGTTGAAAAGGAGTTGGATGAAATGATAGATTTACAAATAATCGAACCATCCACTTCTGCATATTCTTCGCCGATGGTTATTGTTCGAAAAAAAGACAATAACATACGTCTTTGCGTTGACTATCGCAAATTGAATCAAGTTACGAAGTTCGATGCTGAACCTATGCCTTTACTAGAAGAGTTACTTACTCGTCTTTCTAAATCGCATTTTTTCACTAAACTTGATTTGTCTAAAGGATATTGGCAAGTTCCATTATCCGAACGCGCCAAACCTCTTACCGCTTTCTCTACTCCCAGAGGCCTTTTCCAATGGAATTTTATGCCTTTCGGCCTTATGAACGCACCAGCTACATTTGTACGCATGATGCGTCGAATCCTATCGTATCGGTCAGATGTCATTGCTTATCTAGACGACATCTGTCTTTTCAGCGATACTTGGGAAGATCACTATTCAGGATTAGTTGAATTATTATCAACTCTGCGTGAGTATAACCTGACAGCAAAACCATCTAAAGCTTGTATTGGCTTTAGCGAAATTGCTTTCTTAGGCCATCGAGTAGGTCACGGTTTCTTGAAGACAGAAGACCATAATATCACTAAGATACTTAACATCTCTATCCCTAGGACTAAAAAGCAAGTGCGAAGTCTTTTAGGTCTCATACAATTTTATGGACGTTTCATTCCGAATCTGTCCTCTATCATGGCACCTCTCTCTACACTATTAAAGAAAGGGTCGCCTAACATGGTTCACTGGTCTCATGAATGCCAATCTTCACTAGAGAAGATCAAAACTATGTTTTCATCACCACCTATTTTAGTGTTACCTACAACAGATAAGACATTTGTTCTTCGTAGTGACGCTTCATCCACTGGGATTGGAGCGGCACTAATGCAAGAGTACTCTGGAACTCTGCATCCTGTAATGTATATATCCAGAAAACTTAATGCTGCAGAAAGGAATTACTCGGTTTTAGACCGCGAATTATTGGCGATGGTTTGGTCAATTCTCAAACTCCAAAGATTCCTTCTGGGCGCGCATTTCGTAGTGGAAACTGACCAAAAAGCTCTTACGGCTATCCAAAGTAAGAACTTGAAGAGCTCGAGATCAACTCGATACGCAATCGCTCTTCAACCTTTTCATTTTTCGGTACGAGCTATCCGTGGTTCAGAAAATGTGATGGCGGACATTCTGTCCAGATGCCCACATGATGCCACTTAACTGTTAAATATTGGATCTTTTTAATATGTATAACTTTACAACAGTTATTTTTTGTTTCTTTATTAAGATACACATTTGTAATTTAATAATAGAATGATGGTATCTCTACTTAGCGGTTTATTGATGTTAATTCACCGCTGTTCTTTGATGATTGTTTCTTCATAAATCATAAATTTAAGATTATAGTGTGAATTTTTGGTATGCATTGTATAATTACCAGAATTGTATTATACGTACATCACACCTTCCTGGAAACATTTATTCGTAGGGAAACAATTTCTCTCAGATTTTGAGATATATATTCTCACCAGTCATATTAGGAATTATAGTTATTCCTGATATTTTCATCTGCGCAGTATTCTTGCGTTGTGAGCCTATTCTACGGTGCTCCTAGATGTATTTAAAAAAAAAAATTTTATTTTTTTTTTTTCCCGGGAGGTGTGGTAAGACTGTAAAGGGCAATTTTTTACTATCTTGCAATATAATACATTTATATTCTTATTATGTTCGCAAATATTTTGGAAGCAAAGTATTTCCTTTTTTAAGTGCTTAAGGAGAAGTCATTTTTGGGTTGCTTCCCTTGAAAATAGTCCGTCATCTTCGATCGGACTCCGCAGACGACTCTAGGCCTACTGTGATTTATTCTTTGGCTGGGTAGGAATAGATTGTTCTTGCTTCAGTATATCTATGGCCTGAATTTATACGTAGTGTTTGTATGAGTAGGACGAGTCTGTCTTATATATGGATATCTTTGCATTTCTAAGCCGAACTAATTTGGTTGTCGCTAGAAAAGGTCAAAGGCTATGCAGCGGAAGTATCGCTAGCGAAGGGGTGTGATTCATGGCTGCCATCCTGTGAGGATGCTGAGTTTTGTTGTAGCAGGCTTTTTGCCGAAATAGTGATCTATATATGGATGGGGAAAAGTGATAGTCATATAGACATGTTGTATGTACTTTACCCCAGTGTTTATTCTCTTTTGCCAAGGAATGGCAAAGTTATATTTCGCATAAAAAGGTAAAACCACAATTTATTATGAACTTGGGCTTCGCCATCGTTGTTGATAAGCAGATGCACAGTGGTACTTTTAAAAAGAATATCCATTCAAAGGAAGAAGACATTCCTATGTATCAGCACTGGATTGTATGATATTATTCAATTACCTCTATGAGAGAACCTATGAAGAAATGAGGACATTTAATGAATGACCAATTTTGGTCTATATTCTATAGTGAGTGAAGCTCACGAGAGAGAGAGAACAGCCATGTTGAAATTCATATACTTTGTATTTATCGAGTGAGAAAAAGGGATGCCTGTACTATCGCTCGATGAACCAAGAGATCACTGCTACATGTGAGAACCCATGTCTGGGATTCCTATATTATGAAATATATATATATTGAACTTTACGTGAAGGAATATTCGCTAGACGAGGTTAGGTTTAGGAGCCTTCCTATATCTTGGTTATGGTCTGACGTGCCCAGTCAGTAAAGCCAGATGATTTACATGATGGAACGCTGAATGCTTATTTACGAATGCTCCATTATGATATTTGCCAAGCATGAATGCTAACTTAAGATGATATTCCTGTGATCAACATTATGCTGTCTATGTCGACATTTGTTCCTGTAACCATACACGTACTGTCCAAGTGTGCGTCCCATTAAATGTTATAAAAAGACCACCGTAGTTCCAGTACTTCTTGAATTCGAACAGTGTGAGTATGAGTGATGTACTACCAACCTGTCAACTCTATCGAATCATTCTACCATTCGCGTACTGACATTCAGATACACACTCATTGTTTACACTCACATTCTTGTCGGAGCCTCATCACGTTCCAGGACAAGATGACCTGTATGACCAAAACTGTGCTGGGTTTGATGAGTTGACAATCGTTACACTTTGCTACACCAGTCCCAACATCTACATTTATCCACTGGTGGACATTCACATCATTTAGCAAATAAAGCATGATTCAACAACTATTATTCTTTTTGCAGTTCAAAACACCTTTACCTGGAATGTCAACGCAGGTGTGGAAGAGCTGCGAAATATATCATACCCTCAGAAACTAATATTTTATGTGACAGATGAAAACAATCTGTCAGCTACTTTTGCTCCGGTCATCAGTTTGTGCTTATGTCAGGAGACCAGCCAGTGTCAGAAATTTTCTTCTATTACCAATGGAATGGACTCTATTGGAATGTATTATTATGACGATGGATTACAGCAAGGTTAATATAAAATTGCTCAGTTTCTTCTTCTTTTTTTTTTTTCTAGGTTGGAATATTTCTGACAAAGAATACTTTTTTCCCTGTCATTCTTTCCATCAAATTCATTATCCTGCTTGTGACCAGTGCCTCATTAATTTTCACAAACATTATCATGACACTTATTCATTTTCACTTTTGCTGAAATTTCTCATTCTTCCCGACAATTATGTTACAACTCAGATCTTGTAATTATCACAATTTCATTTATTGTGACAATTATTGTTACAACTCTAATCTTGTAATTACATACCTGTCAACCTCCTGAGACAAAAACCTGTACGCCGGACCAAAAAAATCCTTACAAACACCCAAAAGTCCTTACGCAAAAAATATGTTAATAAATTATGCACAATACAGTTTTAAAATGAGAAACGACACATACAAATCTATTACCATTTGAATTAGTGTGATATAAAGCATGCTAATAGTCTCATGCTGTTCTTTACGTATAAAAAACTTAGTAATCGTGAGGTACTATTCTTTCGATGCAGTGTTTTGTATTAAAATCAACACATGCACTTTTAGCACTTTGCAGAATTGCATTTGTGGGCTTAAAGTCTGCACAGCATGTATCAATGTTAATCTTACACTCAGGGCCGGATTAAGGGGAAAAATCCGTACAACGAGTTAGTACGGCTGTACACTGCTAAAAGTATCAAAAATATGTACAATGTACGAAATATTTGTACAGGTTGGCAGGTATGTAATTATAAGGTTTCATTCTTCCTGACAATTATGTTACAACTCAGATCTTGTAATTATCACAATTTTATTTATTGTGACAATTATTGTTACAACTCTAATCTTGTAATTATAAGGTTTCATTCTTCCTGACAATTATGTTACAACTCAGATCTTGTATTTATCACAATTTCATTTATTGTGACAATTATTGTTACAACTCTAATCTTGTAATTATAAGGTTTCATTCTTCCTGACAATTATTGTTACAACTCAGATCTTGTAATTATAACAGTTTCATTCTTCCTGACAATTATTGTTACAACTCAGATCTTGTAATTATAACAGTTTCATTCTTCCTGACAATTATTGTTACAACTCAGATCTTGTAATTATCACAATTTCATTTATTGTGACAATTATTGTTACAACTCTAATCTTGTAATTATATTTATAATGTTTCATTCTTCCTGACAATTATTGTTACAACTCAGATCTTGTAATTATAACAGTTTTATTCTTCCTGACAAATATTGTTACAACTAAGATCTTGTAATTATAACAGTTTCATTCTTCCTGACAATTATTGTTACAACTCAGATCTTGTAATTATAACAGTTTCATTCTTCCTGACAATTATTGTTACAACTCATATCTTTTGTAATTATAATGGTTTCATTCTTCCTGACAATTATTGTTACAACTCAGATCTTGTAATTATCACAATTTCATTTATTGTGACAATTATTGTTACAACTCTAATCTTGTAATTATAAGGTTTCATTCTTCCTGACAATTATTGTTACAACTCAGTTATCACAATTTCATTCTTTCTGACAATTTTTGTTGCAACTTTAGTATCACAGACTCAGTCTTCCTGACAGTTATAATTACAACTCTGATCCTGTAATTATCCATTTTATTCTTCTTCCTGACAATTTCTGTTACAATTCAATTATCACAATTTCATTCTTCGTGACAATTATTGTTTAAACTCAAATCTAGTAATTATCACAGTTTTGTTCTTGCTGACAAATTATTTTCATATCTCTAATCTTGTAATTATCATTCATAGTTGCTGTTCTTATCACAATAATTATCATCACTACAATCTTTGGATTTCATGTTCATTACATAAGTCATTATTTGTATCAAACTCAGTGTCAACATTCATCATCACAGATGGAATCATCATAATCACAGTTTATTATTATTATCAAAATCATTGTCATCTTTATAATTACTCTTACAAGCAGTATTATTGTAATTATTATGATCACCAAAAACTCATCCCTCATCATAATCATAGTCAAAATCAAGGCCTCATCATTCATCAGAAATACCATTACAGTCATTATTAGTACTGCACCCTGTTTGATCAAAATCTTAATCATCATTTTTGTTGTTGCCATCATTATAATCCCAAAGAAAGATCATCATCTGCATTGTCTAATGACTATCACAATGCAGTCACAATCTCATATATCACTACAATCAGTGTATTCTAGAGACATCATCAAAGTCATTGTCAAATGACAATCTGATCATCCAATCACAATCTTAAACACTCTCACAGTCATTGCCTAATGACAGTCTAACTTTTTTGATTATCTCCTGCATCATCACACTTATTGTCTAATGACAGTCTAACTGTATGATGATCTTGTACATCATCACAGTTACTGTCTAATGACAATCAAATTTTATGATGATCTCATACATCATCTCAGTTATTGTCTAATGACAATCAGACATTTTCTATCATCATTATAATCATTGATTGGTGAAGGCTAGTGTGATCACAATCTGATACATCATCAGTCATTGTCTAATGACAGATTACAATCACAATCTCAGTCATCAGCATAATGCATTGTTCAATGACATTCTAAGTATCACAGACTCAAATATGTTCATATTCCTTATCTAATGACAGTCCAATCTAATTACAGTCTCAATCAGCATCACTTAGTCTCAATCAGCATCACTTTCATTACTTAATGACTGAATAATCTAAGCACAATCTCGGACATCGCACAACTATTACCAAGAAGCAGAGAAAAATGACAGGCATATTATAATTAATTTACAATTTTTGCAAAGTCACAAGAATTTTAGTAGGAATTATGAAAAATGGTAAGAAAAGAAGAAAACTGTGACTTCAGAATGGACCTCTGCCATCAATGGTACCTATACCTTGTAGCGGTATGGCAGCTTGCGTACCCTGACAATCCCCAGAGCTATGCCAGTGGGAGTTTTACTCCTGGTAGGTTCAACCAAGCTGGACTGGTCTGTGTGGGTAGGGGTCAGACAAAAGCTGGTACCCTGGTCCTCCAGGTTGGGGGTTTTAGCATAGGGCTGACACCCCTGTCTATGAAAAAAAATAATGAAGTTACGGAAACAACATCAAATGAACAAACTTTGCTGCGGGATGGACATTCGGAGTCTGTGGCTCGTATGACTGTCAGTGGTGAAAGCCGAAAGGAAGCCACTGACATGAAAACGGATGTCCTGACCGCAAAACAGGATACAAGAATAGGATTTTGGAATGTCAGGACAATGTACGAGACAGGTAAACTAAGACAGGTCACGGCAGAAATGAGAAACTATAGGTTACACATCCTGGGGATAAGTGAGAGCAGATGGACAGGGGCAGGAAAAGTTAAAACAGCAACAGGAGAAACAGTACTTTACTCTGGAAGAGAGGATGGACAGCACAGTTAAGGCGTAGCCATTATTCTACAGAAAGGGATAGAAAGGACATTACTGGAATGGAAACCCATCAACAACAGACTGATACGATTGAGATTGAGAGGGAGATTCACCAACACTACAATAATACAATGCTACGCACCAACGAATGATAGCGATGAGGAGGTCAAGGATGAATTCTATCAACAACTGCAGAAAGAAATGGAGGACACACCTAGATATGATCTTGTTATAGTAATGGGAGACCTCAATGCGAAAGTTGGTACACACAATACATATAATGAAAGAACAATGGGGAAATGCGGCAGCGGAATAGCAAACGAAAATGGGGATAAGCTAATAAGTTTCTGTAGCATTAACAACCTGGTCATTGGAGGAACACTTTTCCCACATAAGGAAATTCACAAGTTAACATGGGAATCACCAAATGGTCGGGACAGAAACCAGATAGACCACATCATGGTTAACGGCAGATGGAGACATGCATTACAAGATGTGAAGGTAAGAAGAGGTGCAGATGTGGGAAGTGATCACCATTTAGTAGTAGCAAAACTGAAAGTGAAACTAAGAAGGGCTGGACCAACTGTAACTACACAGAAAAGGTTTGACATCAGCAAATTGAAGGACCCCCTTACCAGAAAAGCTTTTGCGGCCGACATTAAGAAACGATATCAATTTGCCAAAAGACATTGACTGATGATATAGACCAGAATTTCAACACCATTTCAACAATATATAAGGAAAGTAGCAAATCATGCTTAGGATTCCAGGAAAGGAAGAAGCAAGACTGGATAACACCAGAAACACTAAACACCATAAAGATGAGAAAGGAAATGAAAAGAAAGAAAACAGAAGCGAAGTCCCCCAGGTTAAAGCAGCTATATAGCGAACAGTACAGCCAGCTGCACAGGGAAGTTAAACGCCAAACCCGAGCCAACAAAAGGAATTTCCTAGACGATCTTGCAAAACAGGCAGAAGAGGCAGCACTGAGAAATGAACAAAGCACAGTATACAAAATAACTAAATTCATCAGCGGAAAACAAGGTGCAAACAATATTACATTAGTAAGAGATAAGCAAGGAAATCTCATCAAGACAGCAGAGGGACAGGAAACAAGATGGGCAGAGCACTTCAGAGAAACGCTGAACAAGGAAATACCAGAGACACAATTGAATGTTCCTGAGGCTGAAAACGATCTAGATGTAAATACAGACATTCCACGAAAAGAAGAAATCATCACAGCAATCAAAGGGTTAAAGAACGGTAAAGCTCCGGGCCATGATAACTTAAATGCAGAGCTATTTAAGACAGACCCTGAGCTAGCAGCAGAACTATTAGAACCACTATTTGCACAAGTGTGGAAAACGGGAAGAAAGGAATAATTGTCAAATTGCCCAAGAAGGGAGATCTTGCAGACTGCAATAATTGGAGAGGAATCACTCTTCTCTCAGTTCCCAGCAAAATACTAGGCAGGATAATTATACAGAGAATTTCAAAGGCAGTAGACTACAAACTGAGGAAAGAACAAGCAGGATTTAGAAAGAACAGAAGATGTGTAGACCATATATTCACTCTCAGGAACATTATAGAGCAGTGCTCAGAATGGCAAAGACAGCTTTACATAAATTTTGTTGATTTTGAAAAGGCTTTTGACAGCATACATAGGGACAGTTTATGGAAAATACTGAGGGCTTATGGAATTCCAAGCTGCATAGTGTCAATCATAAAAAGCCTCTATGCCAACTTTACGTGTAGTGTTGGGCAGAGCAACCTAACCTTCGAGGTGAAGACAGGAGTACGACAGGGATGCCCCTTATCAACCACTCTATTTTTAACAGTCATAGACTGGGTGATGCGCCAGACAGCAGAGGGCAGTCCAAGAGGAATAAGATGGACTACATTTTCTACATTGGAAGATCTGGAATATGCAGATGACATTGCACTGCTGGCACATTCACATCAACACATCCAGGAAAAAACGGATAGACTTAATAAAATTAGCCAGCAGGTGGGCTTGAACATCAATTTAAAGAAGTCTGAGGTCATGACGCTCAATGTGAGCAACCCTGAGCCCATATCAGTAAGGAATCGGCAACTGGTACAGACAGATACCTTCACATACCTAGGAAGCATAGTAACACCAGACGGTGGGGCAGGCAAAGACATCAACATCAGAATGAATAAGGCAAGAACAGCCTTCTTTAGCCTAAATAACATCTGGAAGTCCTCCCAATACAGCACAAGCACAAAATTAAGATTATACCAGAGTTGCGTGCTTTCTGTGCTTCTCTATGGTGCAGAATGCTGGAGAGTCACAGAGAAGGAAATGTCAAAATTGTCCTCTTTTCACACAACATGCCTAAGAAAAATTCACCGCATCTTTTGGCCGAATACCATCACCAACCAAGATCTGCTTACTCGTAGCAAGCAAGAGGACATGCACACCATCATAGCTGGCAGACGCTGGAGCTGGGTTGGTCATGTCCTCAGAAGAGACCCCGATGCCATCACAAGAACAGCTATGTTTTGGACCCCTGAAGGAAAGCGAAAGAGAGGCCGACCAAAAACAACTTGGCGGAGGACTGTGGAGGCTGAGATGCAAAGAATGAACCAGAGTTGGGGCACTTTACGAAGGATGGCCACCGACCGTGCAAAGTGGAATCAATTTGTTGTTGCCCTACAAGACGCCACTAGGCGTGATGGCCACTGACTGCTTTGACGGTCGGTGGTTAAGGATCGAAGAAGAAGAAGAATGGACCTGAGTTTG
The DNA here is from genome assembly GCA_024509875.1 of Oreohelix idahoensis. Lineage (NCBI taxonomy): Eukaryota > Metazoa > Mollusca > Gastropoda > Stylommatophora > Oreohelicidae > Oreohelix > Oreohelix idahoensis. The sequence continues at coordinate 199,035 of JAMPIV010014020.1, read as the reverse complement.
CTGAAAAAACATGGCTATGTTATGAAGGGTCTCTGAAAAAGGTGTAAGACTTTTGTCAACTATGATACTGTTACGGTACTCAAAAAGGATGCAACAATGATTAATGCATCTTCAGGCATTTTGTACAAGGTGACTAATAGGAAATTTTGTATAGGGCAGGCTACCCCATCTTCTTCTTCTTCTTCTTCTTGGATCTTTAGCTCCTGACTGGCAAAGCAGTCAGTGGCCATCACGCCTAGTGGAGTCTTATAGGGCAGCAACAAACTGCTCTAATTTTGCTTGGCCGGTGGCCATCCTTTGTGCCATGCCTCAACTCTGGCTCATGCTTTGCATCTCAGCCTCCACCAGGTTGACTTTGGCCTGCCTCTCTTTTGCCATCCTTCTGGGGTTCATAGCATCGCAGTTCTGGTAATGGTGTCAGGGTCACTTCTGAGGACATGGCCAACCCAGCTCTAGCATCTACTCACAACAACAGCGTGCATGCCCCTTTGACTGCACCATCTAAGCAGTTCCTGGGTGGAGATGATATTCGGCCAAAACCCCATCATGTAAAATAAAATGCCACAAAAACCACCACTGCGATAGCATGTAACTGCTTTGTGCAGGCTTCCTGTGAGACCAGATGCTGTGGTGGCTCCATGCTTCATAAGGTACACAGACGTAAATGATGGTGATACAAGTATAAATCTGCCGTGATTAAATTGCCTGTGAAAGTAATTACCAAAATTAATACAAAAATGATAATGTTGTTACTGTAGTCCAAAAGGGGTGCAAAGAGACAGCTTTGCCTTGATTTAGATTAGTTGCCATCCAAACTTAACAAATCTAAAACACATGAAAGTTATTCTAAGTCAATATAATTATGTTAACATTATATCTTAAATATCAAGGACGAGTTTTATCAACAGGTACAAAAGGAAATAGAAACTGCACCCAGCTACGATCTTATTATAGTATTGGGAGACCTAAATGCGAATGTTGGAACACACAATAATTATAACGAAAGAGTAATGGGGAAATGCGGCAGTGGAACAGTAAATGAGAATGGGGACAAATTAATAAGCTTCTGCAGTATTAACAACCTGGTCATTGGAGGAACACTTTTTCCACAAAAGAAGTGCACAAGTTAACATGGGAATCACCAAACAGACAAGACAGAAACCAGATAGATCACATAATGATCAATGGCAGATGGAGACATGCACTACAAGATGTGAAAGTAAGAATAGGCGCAGATGTGAGAAGTGATCATCACCTAGTAGTAGCAAGACTGAAGGTGAAACTCAGCTGCTTGACTTGTTGCAGTCAAACAGAAAAGATATAACATCATGAAACTTAAGGACCCCCTCACTGTGGCGAGAGGTTTTATTTGGCTCTTGGATCAGTATAGTACTGACAATTACAGAAATAGAATTTCTGCAGAAAATGGTGAAGTCCCAGTGTCTGAGAGGACTACTGGTATCACAAATTAGTTACGGCTGTGAATGTTCTGATCTCGAAACAATAGTAGAGAGGAGACCGACATAAAGTGCCACCTCCGCTGTGTAACTAACTGTGATATTAATAAAAACAAGGAAACAGATTTTTACTAAACAATGATAAAATTGACAAGTCGTTCAAAATACAATTTCCTTCTTATTTATTTAGTATATACACTATCTACTCTTGTGCTGAAGGGTGAATGTTGAAAAATTGAATGTAATGAATTTGTAAGTTTACATATGATTTACAAATATTTATATTTATATATATATGTAAATAAATATTACAACAAGTTTTCCAATTATAGGAACAAAAATTATATCAGCTGTGCTGTTAATTAAGGATATAACACTTATCAGCTATGTTGTTATTTTTGTCTCTTGCTATGCTAATTTCACTTTCTCATCACTGACAGTTTCTATGCTCACAATGCTGACAGAAATGGTACGAATGTGTACTCATCTCTTAAAACAGTTCTGTTCTCCGTAGTTTTTTTCACACAACTCCTGCTGAGGCTCGTTACTTTAGCCCACCCAAGACTGAGGGGGACTAAAGATGTAGCTTCTGTACAATCTCTATGCTCCTGCGAAGTTCCAGGCAGCGGGATTGACTCGAACATACGACCTCAGGTTTTTAGGACACAAATAAACCTGTAACAAAGCAAAAATAGGGGCTAATTTCTGTCCTCAAGCCCACCTATTTCTAGTGTGAGTGAAATGAGCGTGTCTCAGATGTATGCATGTAGGATGAATGACAACATGGCTCAGTATGAATTAGCAATAGCGAGACAAGACAGGTGTCTACTTGCAAAGCATTCTTTCTGATAAACTAATACATGGATACATTCAATAATATAGATTCAATACATGAATACATTTAATACATGAATACATCCCATAATATAAATCAATACATGAATAAATCCAATAATATGTACACCTAGGTGTGATACAACCTTTTCCTTTCCCCTATAATAGACCAGGCCCTCTCTGACAAGTGCTATAATATATCCTAACAATAACGTTATGTTCTATTGATAGGAGTATATGCGACGAGGACTGTTTGGTGATATATCAGGTGGGAGTTATAGGAGACAATAGATTGGAGTTAGATGCGACAATAGATTGAGTCCTGACAAGGACTGTTATGGTTATATTTGCAGTTGGTCTTATCTGAGACAATAGATTGAAGTTATAGACTGACAATAGATTGAGTCCTAACAAGGACTGTTATGGTTATATTTGCAGTTGGTTTTATCTGAGACAATAGACTGAAGTTGTGTGAGACAATAGATTGAGTTATAGGAGACAATATATTGAGGTATGAGTCCTATTAGTCTTTGTCTATATCAATCATATACATTCATAGTGAACCCAAAATATATTAAATATATACAGGTGTAGGTAGTATAATGACACACAACAAATACCAACATTATATACCTGCTGAAGGCCTATTTTTCTAAAGGTTATCGCAAATATATTTACCCTCCTAAGATTTTAAACTGGCCAGGTTTTGATGCGATTTAGTGAAGTAGGTTGCAGGTCGATGCCCTCAGGTAAGCACTAAATCAAAGTGACAGGTTCTTCCTCTTCAGTCGGTCAGTCTGGCTTCGTTTTTGGTGTTGCGTGTTTAGCATAAAATTCCGCCCGATTATATAGGCAAGTAAATACTTGAGGAAAGCTTTCGGTTGGTTCCTGGCGGAGCAAGTTGATTGGTTTCCTCCGGTTTCGTCTTTTGCTCATACAGCCTAATTTTATTCAGTTTCTCGCCGCCATCTTGCGTGAACTGCGTGAACAGTATAATTTATTCTGTCTCAGAGACTGGTGAACGGTGATCGTTGATTGGTTGAAGCAAATCTGTATTTCGACATAGTGATTAACCAAGTAGTGGCTTACACTCGTTTCACGACATAGCCCCCTCCTTTCCTAGCTGTGACTTGTCATAGCTGACGTGTAAACCCCTGCTGTGGTTAATCCTTTTGCGTCTGTCCTTCCAGAGTACTAGGGTGTCGACTTAAAAAAAATCAGCTCCTACATTGTCTCTTCCCGGAATGTAATTCACGGTAAAGGAATAAGGCGCCAGAAGCAGACTCCACCTTAACAATCTCGAATTTAGCTTTTTAGATGCAGCCAAGAATGTTAAAGGTTGGTGATCGCTTTGGACAATGAAGTGTGTCCCATACAGATAAGGTGAAAATTTGTTGATGGACCAAATTAGAGCTAAACATTCTTTCTCTATGGTCGAGTAATTCAACTCAGCTGCATTCAGCTTCCTACTGGCGTAGGCGACTGGTAAAAGTTCCTCCGGCTGGGCTTTTGATTTCTGCAAGAGAGTTGCACCAATCCCTATACTGCTAGCATCCGTCCTTAATACAAATTCCTGTGTGATATCGGGTAGTGTAAGGATTGGTTTGCTGGTGAGTTTTGCTTTTAGCTCTGTGTAAGCTTTTTCACAATCAGCATTCCATTGGATTTTGTCAGGCTGTCCTTTCTTAGTTAAGTTAGTTAACGGTGCACACAGAGAGTTAAAGTGGGGTATGTACTTCTGATAGAACCCACATAATGACACGAATGATCTCACATCTTTCTTCGTTTGAGGTCTGGGTGCCTTCTTTAACTTCTCTATATTCTTTGGGTCAGGAGACATATGACCTGTAGAAATAGTGTGACCTAAGAATTCCAACTCCTTACAACCGATATAGCACTTGGTTGGATGTGCAGTCAATCCAGTGGCTCTCAATCTGTCAAACAACATGGAGAGCGCTACTATATGCTCTTCAAATGTGTTTGTAGCAACAAGAATGTCATCCATAAAGTTAGTGATATGGGGATTTTGTAGAGGTTCCAACAATTTCCTCATCATTCTTGAAAAGATACTTGGAGCATTTTTCAGCCCAAAGGGTAGTACATTAAACTCGTATTGTCCGTCTGATGTACTAAATGCCAGCTTTTTCCTAACTTCTGGTTTCACTGGTATTTGGTAGTATCCCTTACTTAGATCTACCTTCGATAAATACCTAGCCTTACTCAGTGTAGAGAACAGCTGGTTGGTGTCAGGTAAGGGGTCCACCTGAGATTCTGTGATCGCATTAAGCTTCCGGTAGTCAATACATAACCTGTGTTCACCACTCGGTTTTCTCAATAGTACCACACTTGAGCTATAGGGAGAGTCTGACTTCGAGATAATTTTCTCCTTCAACAGATAATCAACTTCCTCCCTTAGTGCTTTGGCTTTCGCATAGGGTATAGGGTATGTTCTCATGCATACTGGGGTAGGGTCGGTAACCTTCATGTCGTACTCTAACAGATTCGTACGACCTGGCTTATCTGTGAGCACATCAGCATGGGTTTCCAACACTTTCTGAACCCTCTTCTTCTGCTCTGGAGTTAAATGTTCACTAATATTTACTTGAACATAATCCTCTGTAGTTGTGAGTGGATACTCCATAGAGTGAAGTGGTTCACCGTGCATTTCTGTTGCAATGGCTAGGGTCATGATATGTGCAACTTCTGATGATTCCTTGTCATAGTATTTTTTAAGAAGATTGACATGATATACCTTCTCCTTTCCTTTCTTGTCAATCTTATAATTGGTCCTGGAAAGTTTCTCCAGTATGACATAGGGTCCCTGCCATCCAATCTGCAATTTATTATTGCTGCTTGGCAACAGTAATAACACCTTTTCACCCACCTCCAGTTCCCTATCCTTTGCTTTTTTGTTGTAGTAGGCAGCATGCTTCCTCCTGGCCTGTCTTAAGTTATCATTGGCCAGTTTCCAACCTGCTTTCAATCGAGATGTCAACTCGTTGACGTACTGGTATGAGGAAGTCACTGTTTCCTCTGCCTTTTCATCAGTCCATGTCCGCAGCAATGCTTCCAGTGGACCTTTTATTGGTCTTCCAAACAACAATGTAGCTGGAGCCAATCCAGTTGAATTGTGGGGTACTTCCCTATATGCAAATAGTGCAGCGGGTAAGTATGTATCCCAAGTATCAGGTTTTTCACTCGCCAGCTTTCTAAGGATTGAAATTAGCGTACCATTGAACCGCTCTACTTGACCGTTCCCTTGGGCATGGTAGGGACTACAATGATAGTGCCTGGCTTGAAATATCCTGAATACTTCTTGTGTTAGCTTTCCCTTAAACTGAGACCCATTGTCAGTCAATATCTGATGTGGGAAACCTAATCGAGTGAATATTGTCAACAGTGCCTCTGCCACATGCTTTGAATCTATAGCTGACATGGCCACTGCTTCTCCCCACATAGAGCAAGTATCAACCAAGGTTAAGATATATGCATTTCTCTTCTTGGTCCTAGTGAGGGGTCCAACAATATCCACTGCAACACGTTCAAACGGGGTTCCCATAATAGGCATTTCTCCCAGTGTTGCTGGTGCAGTCCTATGCTTAGGAGCTACTCTTTGGCATTCTGGACAGGATCTTACATATCTTTTTATGTCCTCTGTAATTCCTGGCCAGAAGTAGTGACAGGCTATCCTTTGTCCAGTGGCCCCTATTCCCATATGTCCACTGAAGGGTATAGCATGTCCTAGCGTCATAACCTTCTCCCTGTAAGATTTTGGCACTACAAGCTGTCCATGCCCTTTAGGTCCTGTTCCAGCTTTTCTGTATAGTAGGCCATTCTTCATATACAAGTCTCCTTTCTCTGGAGGGTTATGTGCTTTAGGCAATTTGCCAAAACAAGGCTTCAGTGTGCTATCTGCTGCCTGAGCCTTTTTTCATCTCTTCTGGATGAGTATTGATAGGATTCTCCTCCATTTTCCTGGAGCTTTCCCTGGTCTGGACTGTTGCCATAACTACAGGTTTTATAGGTTCTCCAAGGAAAACATACCTACACCCCAAAATCAAAGGGTAAATAGGGTCGTCCATCACTGCTGCTTTGATTTCTCCTTCCACATAGCGAGATCTTATGTTGATTCGAGCTATGGGTAGTGTCATGGTTCTTGCTCCCTTGATCGGTCCTCTGATTTCCACTGTTTCTGTGGTTATCTGGTCAGGACTCACTAGAGAAGAGCACACAACTGAATCAAAGTCCAATCCTGTGTCATATAAACACAGTACTTGAGTGCCATTCACGGTCACTTCCTCACAGACAGGGGGATGATGGAAGTCCTTCTGACTTACTGCCAGTTCCTTCCTTCCCTGATTCCCTGTTGTAAGACATGCAGCATGATGAGGAGGATTCTTCCTTCTGCAGTCCGCAGTATTGTGGTTACTCATTAGACAAGTTTTACACCACTTTCCTTCCTTCCGGTAAGGTGTCTTATCCGATCTTAGAGGGTTTTTGTCCTTTTGGTCAAATCTTTGTTTGTTCCTTGTGGTATGGTCCTTTTGTTCATATTTGGTATAGTTTTGTGATGATTTGAAGTTTTCACCCTGCTTCTTCTTATTTCCTAATACTTCTGCCTGAGCTGCTTGATATCTCTCAGCAACAGTTACAATATCTCCCAATCTCTCTGCTCCTTGTTCCATGATAAACTTCCTCATTTCTTGAGGCATGGACTCTTTCACTTGCTCCATCATTATCATTTCTTTCAGATCCTGACACTTCCCTAAACTACTCCATTTTTCCAAATAGGTTTCCAATCTAGCAGAGAATTGGTGATAGTTTTCTCCTGGAAGAAGTTTAGCTGTTCGGAATTTCTTTCTATATGATTCTGAGTTCTTTTCATATCTCACAAGCAGTGCCTGCTTCAGGATTTCATAATCTTCCTGGTCATCTCTTGAGAGCTTCAAATACACATCGTAGGCCACACCTCTCAATCCCTGAGATAGTTTAAGACTCCATTTTTCTTTCACTAAGCCATAGGTAGTGGCTAGTCTTTCGTATCTATCCAGGTACGACTCGATGGCATCTTCTTTCTCAACAAATGGGTCCAGATGAAAATTCATGGTCCCACTTGAGGTGCTCTGGCTGGAGCTACTCTCAGAGTGAGGTGAGCTACCACCATTATTGCCAGTATTTGCCTGAATTTCAAGCTCTTTTAATCTCAACTGATGGTCTCTCTCTGCTTGTAATTTCCTTTCCTCAGCTTCTAACCTTTTAGTTTCTCTTTCAGCTTCCAGTCTTTTGTCTTCTCTCTGAGCTTCCAGTCTTTTGTCTTCTCTTTCAGCTTGCAACCGCCTTTCTTCAGCCTCAAATTTCTTTGCTTCTCTATCAGCCTCTAATTTCTTTGCTTCAGTTTCTAATTGCAACTTTCTTTCTTCCCTATCCATGTGTTTGTCCACTTCTGTTGTGACATACTGAGTGAGAGCATCACCTGTCAAATTTAATTCCTTACCAATCTGCATGATCGCAGTCCTGAACTTCACCAGATCAGCCATGGCGTTACTTAGATAGGGTATGTATATCTACTATAACCAAATTATTGTAATTAAACTTAATTAATTTAAATGAACAAAAAATTTCCGTGCAACTTTGTGAGCATCAACTATTTACTGAGTACTAAATGGTACTCCTCCTAAGAAAACAATAAAAAATCCTATTATAGAATTTTTTTCAAAAATTGGTTTCTTATGTTATCTATGGGTGGCACAAGATAGAGTGTAGATAGATGAATAGACTAAGTATGGCTCAAGATATACAGAAATATCCCAGGAACGAGCCCCCAGTGTGGCGAGAGGTTTTATTTGGCTCTTGGATCAGTATAGTACTGACAATTACAGAAATAGAATTTCTGCAGAAAATGGTGAAGTCCCAGTGTCTGAGAGGACTACTGGTATCACAAATTAGTTACGGCTGTGAATGTTCTGATCTCGAAACAATAGTAGAGAGGAGACCGACATAAAGTGCCACCTCCGCTGTGTAACTAACTGTGATATTAATAAAAACAAGGAAACAGATTTTTACTTAACAATGATAAAATTGACAAGTCGTTCAAAATACAATTTCCTTCTTATTTATTTAGTATATACACTATCTACTCTTGTGCTGAAGGGTGAATGTTGAAAAATTGAATGTAATGAATTTGTAAGTTTACATATGATTTACAAATATTTATATATATATGTAAATAAATATTACAACAAGTTTTCCAATTATAGGAACAAAAATTATATCAGCTGTGCTGTTAATTAAGGATATAACACTTATCAGCTATGTTGTTATTTTTGTCTCTTGCTATGCTAATTTCACTTTCTCATCACTGACAGTTTCTATGCTCACAATGCTGACAGAAATGGTACGAATGTGTACTCATCTCTTAAAACAGTTCTGTTCTCTGTAGTTTTTTTCACACAACTCCTGCTGAGGCTCGTTACTTTAGCCCACCCAAGACTGAGGGGGACTAAAGATGTAGCTTCTGTACAATCTCTATGCTCCTGCGAAGTTCCAGGCAGCGGGATTGACTCGAACATACGACCTCAGGTTTTTAGGACACAAATAAACCTGTAACAAAGCAAAAATAGGGGCTAATTTCTGTCCTCAAGCCCACCTATTTCTAGTGTGAGTGAAATGAGTGTGTCTCAGATGTATGCATGTAGGATGAATGACAACATGGCTCAGTATGAATTAGCAATAGCGAGACAAGACAGGTGTCTACTTGCAAAGCATTCTTTCTGATAAACTAATACATTCATTCATTCATAACCCTCCACTCCCAAAGGAGCATAGGCCTTCAACAAACACATGCCAAGTCCTCCAGTCACGTGCCATCATCTCAAGTTCTTTCCATGTTCTCCTCATCATTTTCACCTCTGTTTCCAACTCTCTTCTCCATGTACTTCTTGGTCTTCCTCTGCCTCTCTTGCCCTGGGGGTTCCAGAACAAGGACTGCCTTGTAATGCTATCAACAGGTTTCCTCAGTGTGTGTCCTATCCATCGCCATCGTCTTCTTCTCATTTCTTGTTCCACTGGCACTTGTCTAGTTCTTGACATCAGTTCCACGTTGGTAACCTTGTCATACCATTTTAATCCCTCTATTCTACGCAAGCACCCATTTATGAAAGTCTGTAGCTTTTTGGTTGTTGTCTTTGTTGTTCTCCATGTCTCTGAGCCATACAATAGGACTGACTTCACATTTGAGTTGAAGATTCTTATTTTCGTGTTGGATCCTATTTCTCTTGATCTCCATATATTTCCCAATGCAATGAAAGCTCCTCTTGCCTTTTGTATTCTTATTTTGATATCGCTGTCTGTCCCTCCAACTTTGTCTATATTACTGCCAAGATATGTGTATGATTCTACATAAAGGGAATACAGAATGGTTTACAGTAGAAACAGGGGTGAAACCCTGTTATCATTACCTGCATTTATTCGCATTATTTTTGTCTTTTCCCTGTGTATTTTCAGACCCAATTGCTGTGACCTCTCATCGAGTGTTTTCAATTTGTCCTGCATCTGATTACGGCTATGGGACAGAAGAGCCAAGTCATCAGCAAAATCCAGATCATCCAACTGCTTAGTCAGAGTCCACTGGATTCCATTTCTGTTGTGTGTTGCCGATGATCTCATAACCCAATCTATTGCCAGCAAGAAAAGAAATGGAGACAAGAGGCATCCCTGTCGCACTCCTGTTCTTATCCCAAACGGTTCTGTAAGCTGTCCTTCGTGAAGAACTCTGCATGTCATGTCTTCATATGTTTTCTTTATTAAATTAATGATCTTCAGGGGAACTCCATAATGCCTCAACAATTTCCAAAGTGATTCTCTGTCTACACTGTCAAATGCCTTTTCGTAGTCCACAAATCCGATGTATAATGGTGAATTCCATTCCAGACTTTGTTCAACTATTATTCTCAAAGTGGCTATCTGGTCTGTACATGATCTGTTTTGTCGAAAACCTGCTTGTTCATCTCTCAGTTTCTTCTCTATGGACTCTTTTAATCTCTCAAGGATAATCCTGTTTAATACTTTTCCTGGCACTGATAGTAACATTATTCCTCTATAATTTGTGCACTCTTGTAAATTTCCCTTCTTAGGCAACTTAACCAGATATCCTTCGTTGGTCTTTCACCATTAATTTGTAGCTCTTCTTCTGCTGGCTGGATGTCCGGCGGGTTTTGTGGAGCTGGTCTATTGAGAAGGTCCCCAAAATATTCTGTCCACCTCTTCATTTGCTCTTGTATATTGCTGAGCAGTTTCCCATTCTTGTCTTTTATGAGGCAACTTGTTTGCTTGTATTTCCCTGTTAGCTTCTTTGTGCTGCTATACAGTTCTCTCATATTTCCTTTGGCTGCAGCATCTAAACTAATACACGGATACATTCAATAATATAGATTCAGTACATGAATACATTTAATACATGAATACATCCCATAATATAAATCAATACATGAATAAATCCAATAATATGTACACCTAGATGTGATACAACCTTTTCCTTTCCCCTATAATAGACCAGGCCCTCTCTGACAAGTGCTATAATATATCCTAACAATAACGTTATGTTCTATTGATAGGAGTATATGCGACGAGGACTGTTTGGTGATATATCAGGTGGGAGTTATAGGAGACAATAGATTGGAGTTAGATGCGACAATAGATTGAGTCCTGACAAGGACTGTTATGGTTATATTTGCAGTTGGTCTTATCTGAGACAATAGATTGAAGTTATAGACTGACAATAGATTGAGTCCTAACAAGGACTGTTATGGTTATATTTGCAGTTGGTTTTATCTGAGACAATAGACTGAAGTTGTGTGAGACAATAGATTGAGTTATAGGAGACAATATATTGAGGTATGAGTCCTATTAGTCTTTGTCTATATCAATCATATACATTCATAGTGAACCCAAAATATATTAAATATATACAGGTGTAGGTAGTATAATGACACACAACAAATACCAACATTATATACCTGCTGAAGGCCTATTTTTCTAAAGGTTATCGCAAATATATTTACCCTCCTAAGATTTTAAACTGGCCAGGTTTTGATGCGATTTAGTGAAGTAGGTTGCAGGTCGATGCCCTCAGGTAAGCACTAAATCAAAGTGACAGGTTCTTCCTCTTCAGTCGGTCAGTCTGGCTTCGTTTTTGGTGTTGCGTGTTTAGCATAAAATTCCACCCGATTATATAGGCAAGTAAATACTTGAGGAAAGCTTTCGGTTGGTTCCTGGCGGAGCAAGTTGATTGGTTTCCTCCGGTTTCGTCTTTTGCTCATACAGCCTAATTTTATTCAGTTTCTCGCCGCCATCTTGCGTGAACTGCGTGAACAGTATAATTTACTCTGTCTCAGAGACTGGTGAACGGTGATCGTTGATTGGTTGAAGCAAATCTGTATTTCGACATAGTGATTAACCAAGTAGTGGCTTACACTCGTTTCACGACACTCACCAGAAAAGCTTTTGTGGTCAACGTAAAGAGACGATATCAGATTACCAAAAGCCAGGAAAGATCAGAGACCGATGATGTCGACCAGAAATTCAACACCATCTCAACAATATACAAGGAAAGCAGCAAGTCATGCTTGGAATTCCAGGAAAGAAAGAGCCAAGACTGGATAACACCAGAAATGCTAAACACCATAGCGAAGATAAAGGAAATGAAAAGAAAGAAAACAGAAGCTAAGTCTCCCAGGTTAAAGGCAATATATAGTGAACAGTACAGTCAGCTGGACAAGGAAGTAAAACGTCTAACAAGTGCTAACAATAGGACATTTCTGGATGACCTTGCAAGACAGGCAGAAGAGGCAGCACTGAGAAATGAACAAAGCACAGTTTATAAAATAACTAAAACTATCAGTGAAAAACGAGGTGCAAACAACATGACGTTAGTAAGAGACAAGCAGGGAAATCTCATCACCACAGCACACTGAATAAGGAACCACCAGAGACTCAGCTAAATGTTCCTGAGGCTGAAAGTGACTTAGACGTAAATACAGGCATCCCATGAAAAGAAGAAATCATCACAGCTATCAAAGGGTTGAAAAATGGAAAAGAACCTGGTCACGACAATCTAAATGCTGAGTTATTCAAGGCAGACCCTGAACTAGCAGCAGAACTATTAGAACCACTTCTTCTTCTTTTGTTCGCTTGAAATATATTGTCTATATCTGCAATGTTGTTTCTTGTATAAACTTCACTGTCTTTTGTAGTTCATACAGAGGTCCGTATAGTTTTGCTTCCAGTGTTGTTTCTCTGGGCCAGTGGGTTTGCCTCAATATATCATATTCGTGGCAATCTTGAAGTACGTACTCCGCAGTCTGAGGTGCCCGTCCACATGTACACATGGCTGAATTGCCAATCTTGAATTTTATATACATGTGGCTGCGGAGTTGGTTGTGTTCTGTTCTGAGGCGCAGAATGACAATGTGTTCTGATCTGTTCATAGCTTGGTAGTCATCCTGCGTTGGTGTTGGTGGCTTTCTGATTGATTTGATCATCTTTTTCTTCTGAGGGTACGTAACTGGTACATTCGGTTGCTCATCTGCAGCACCTTCTTTAGCCAGTCGATCCGCTCTCTCGTTTCCTGGTATTCCACAATGAGACGGTATCCATTGCATGGTGACCCTGCGCTGGTTGCACAGTTCAGAAAGTAGGGCTTGTATACCTGGCAATTTTCTTGAATGAAGTGCTTGGAGTGCTGAGCCTGGTTTTGCACCTTATCTAGCTCTTGTAATGTGGTGTTTGATGCTGGACACCACACAGCTGACCCATATTCCAGGTGTGGCCGTATGCCCTGCTGGTAAACTTTACTAAGTATTTTCCCGCTGGCTCCCCATGTGGTTCCACTTAGTTTTGTCAGGATGGCTAACTTCCTCCTGGCCTTTGTTGCTGCCTTGTTGATTTGCTGCTTCCATATCAGCCTATCATCGAATGTAACTTCGAGATAATAATAATAATAAATTCTTTAAGCACCAAACACGGCGCATAAGGCAGAAACCAGTGCTCTCCAGGTTGTTCGTTGTGACGCCACTCCTCTTAGCTCTTGCACATTATTTAGGCCCAACGTTCTTCCTTCTCTTATTATTGTTCTTCTGAGTGTTTCTTTTGGTCTTCCTTTTTTCCGCTTACCCTCAGGAACCCAAGTGAGCGCCTGTAGTGGTATTCTGTTGTTTTGCATTCGTAGGACATGACCGATATATGACCATCGTCTTTTCCTTATATAGTCGGAGACATATTTCTGCCTAGAGTATTCTCTTATTTGTCGATTAGTCTTGAATTCTTTCCAACTGATGTTCATGAGTTTTCTAAGACATTTGTTCTCGAATGTATTCAGCTTGTTCTCCAATGATTTTGTTATTTTCCAACTCTCACAGCCGTATGTTAACACTGAGATAACATTTGAATTAAACAGATGAAGCTTGGTATGTATATTCAATGATCGTAATTTCCAAATGTTAGATAATCTATTGAAGGCGCTAGCTGCCAAAGCAATTCTAGTATGGATTTCTCTTGTTGTGTCACCATCCTGAGTCATTTTACTGCCTAAATAATTGAAACTTTCAACTTTCTGTAGTTTTTCCCCGTTCAAGATGATATCAAAGGTCTCGTTAGAAAAGTTCATAGCTTTAGTTTTAGAGGCATTTATTTGGAGACCTATTTTAACCGAGAGATGACACAAATTATTTATTGCTTCTTGGAATTGTTACCACGCCAGTTATTAGAGTCTGATAGATCACCTTTCTTCGGTAACTTTACAATAATACTGTCTTTCCATTGTTGTGGTGGTTGTTCTTCTCTCCATACTTCATTTATAATATCTAAAATTTTTAAGAGGTTGTTGTCATTAACTGCTTTAATCATTTCCCCTGAAATTTCGTCAACTCCAGCAGCTTTAAAATTTTTTAATCTTTTAACGGCTTGTTTGATCTCGTCCAGCGTGAATTCATCGCAAGTTACTTCGAGATAGGTGGGTTGTTTATCTTCTGTCAGGAGCTCTTCATTTATCTTGATGACACCAGCTTTTTGTTTGGGGGAGAGAGGGTGAAGAGCATAGTGCTGCACTTGTCTGTGTTGATGCTGACACACCATCTATTTGCCCACAAGCTTAAGGCATCTATAGCTCTTTGTAGCAGTTTGGTGGCCACTGTTGCACAGATGCATTATATTACCAGGTCATCAGCGTACATTGCCACTTTCATTCCATGTGGTAGTTCAGCAACCAGGTCGTTGATGTAGACTAGGAAAAGTGTGGGGGACAGAACCCCTCCCTGAGGGACGCCATGATGCAGTAGAATTTTCTTACTCTTGAGGCCATCTAGTTGTACTCGGGCTCTTCTGTTATGCAAGTATGCTTTCACCCATTTGTACATCCTACCATTCACTCTACAGTTTCTCAGTTTCTTCAGAAACCCTTCTTTCCAAACCTTGTAAAATGCTTTCCTTAGATCTATTCATGCTGCTAGTACCAGTTTCTTATCTTGGAACGCATCCTCAATCTCTTGGGAAAGGTAAGTTGCCTGATCTTCAGTAGAGTAACACTGCCTAAAGCCCGCCTGCTGTGGTGCAAGAAGGTTTTCACTTTCAAGGTACCACTGTAGCCTGAGGTTGATGATACGTTCAATTGTTTTGCAGAGACAGCTTGTAAGGCTGATTGGTCTGTAGCTGGAGGCAGTGGAACTGTCTTTTCCTGGTTTTAGGAGTGGTATCATGATTGCTTCCCTCCAGGTCTGTGGAGGTCTCCTCTCAGTTCCCAGCAAAATACTAGGCAGGATAATCATCCAGAGAATTTCAAAAGCAGTTGACCATAAACTGAGGAAAGAACAAGCGGGCTTTAGAAAGAACAGAAGATGTCCAGATCATATATTCACCCTCAGGAACATTATAGAGCAGTGCTCAGAATGGCAGAGACAGCTGTACATTAACTTTGTTGATTTTGAAAAGGCCTTCAACAGCATACACAGGGACAGCCTATGGAAAATACTGAGGGCTTATGGAATTCCCAGCCGCATTGTTTCCATCATAAAAAGCCTATATTCTAACTTTACGTGCAGTGTCGGATTGAGTAATGTAACTTTCAAAGTGAAAACAGGAGTACGACAGGGATGCCCCTTATCAACAACATTATTTTTGACAGCCATAGATTGGGTGATGCGCCAGACAACAGAGGGCAGTCCAAGAGGAATTAGATGGACAACATTTTCTACACTGGAAGACCTGGAATATACAGATGACATTGCACTACTCGTGCATTCACATCAACACATTCAAGACAAAACCAATAGACTGAATAAGTATGGCCAGCAGGTTGGCCTGAACATCAGTCTGAAGAAGACAGAGGTCATGACACTAAATGTGGGCAATCCTGAGCCAATAACAGTAGGGAACCAGAAGTTAGAACAGACAGACACATTTACTTACCTAGGATGCATAGTAACACCTGACGGCGGAACAAGCAAGGACATTAACAACAGAATGAATAAAGGGAGAACAGCCTTTACTATTCTCAACAACATTTGGAAGTCTTCCCAGTACAGCACAAACACCAAATTAAGACTGTATGAGAGCTGTGTACTTTCTGTGCTTCTCTATGGTGCGGAATGTTGGAGATTAACAGAGAAGGAAATGCCGAAACTGTCCTCCTTCTACACAAACTGCCTAAGGAAAAATTCTCCTAATCTTTTGGCCAAACACCATCAGCAACCAAGAACTGCTTACTCGGAGTAACAAGGAGGGCATGCACACCATCATAGCTGGCAGATGCTGGAGTTGGGTTGGCCACGTTCTCAGAAGGGACCCTGATACCATCACAAGAACAGCTATGCTGTGGACCACCGAGGGAAAGCGAAAGAGAGGCAGACCAAAAACAACTTGGCGGAGAACTGTGGAAGCCGAGATGCAAAGAATGAACCAGAGTTGGGGCACTGTACGAAGGATGGCTGCTGACTGAGTAAGGTGGAATCAATTTGTTGCTGCCCTACAGGACACCACCAGGCATGATGGCCGCTGACTGCTTTGACGGTTGGCGGTTATGAATCAAAGAAGAAGAAGATATCTTAAATGGAGCCGGCGTGATGCTGAACACGTCACCCATAATGTGCTGTATGTTCGAGAAAAAATGGGCCTAACACCATATTCTCAATATGCCTTAATGGGAATGTAATAGGATCCTGCACCTTTACTTCCCTATATCTTAAATAATTTTTATTTTATTGATGAAAAAATATCATGTTAAACCTCTGATGTGTTAAAATTATTACATTTAGTGTAGCTAATTCAAGATTATTTTGATTTCTGATATCTGAATGTGGCATCATTTCACTCCTTCGTTTAGTCAGAATAGGGTAAATTGTGTGTCAAACTATGTGAATATGCATGTGTGTCTTCCCCTATCCTAAAGCAGTAGTCTCTCATGCCTATCATGTTGTTAACAAGGGGGAGAAGGGTGGAAAATCCCGGAGTTGCTGGAATGACACAAAATTCACTATTCATCTGTTATCCAGTACGCTTTACAAGAACCTCACGATACCCTCACTTGCCCACCATACCTCACTTGCCTGCCATACCCTCTCCAATTCTTATATATTAATTTTTTAATAACGTTGTTTTCAATTAATTTTTGCAGGTAATGTAAACAGCATGAGGTGTAATTGTGGGGGCAAAGCTGAAGGAAAATTTTGTGAGAAGATTTATGACAAATGTGATAACTGCTACAACAAAACCAAATCAGCTTGTGATGTATCTCGAACCAACTACTGCCCCCCGTGTCCTAATGGATATGAAGGAGATGGAATACTTTGCCGAGGTATGTCATGAGATTATCTATCATGAGATATTCCTGGAATTTTAATAAGCCGATTTAAGGTCTTTATAATAATCATTATCAGGACCACAGTTATCTCCATCATTACTATCAGCACAGTCACCTCCATCATCAGCCCAAATATCTTCATTATATCTATCAGCAATATCACCATAATGATTACCAGCACAATCACCTCTAACATTATTATCAGCGCACTTCTGCCCATCTTGATTACCAGCACAATAACCTCTAATATTCTAATTGGCACAATCATATCCATCTTGAATATCAGCATAATCACATCTAACAATATTATCAGCACAATCACTTCTAATATTAACATCTAACATTATGATCAGCATAATCGTATCCATCATGATTACTAGTATAATCACCTGTAACATTATAATTAGCAAAATCATATCCATTGTGATTACTAACACAATCACCTGTAAAATCATTAGAACATATATATCATGATTATCAGTACAATCACATGTGACATTATAATCAGCACAATCAATTCCATCATGATTATCAGCACAATCACCTGTAACATTATCAGCACAGTCATATACATCATGATTATCAGAACAATCACCTGTAACATTATAATCAGCACAATCATATCCATCATGATTATTAGTGCAATCCCCTGTAACATTATAATCAGCACAATCATATCCATCATGGTTATCAGCACAATCACCTGTATGATTATAATCAGCACAATCACTTGTAAGTTTATAATCAGCACAATTCATGTCCATCATGATTATCAGCACGGTCACCTCTATCATTATCCGCACAATCACCTCCATTATATTTATAAGCAAAATATCCACCGTGATGATTATCAGCACAATCACCTCCATTATATTTTTAAGCAAAATGTCCACCATAATGATTATCAGCACAATCACCTCTATTATATTGTTAAGCAAAATATCCACTATAATGATTATCAGCACAATCACTTCCATTATATTTATAAACAAAATATCCACCATAATGATTATCAGCACATTCATATTTATCATGATTATCAGCACATTTGCCTCCATCATTATTATAAACACATTCATCTTCCTTAAGATAATGAGCATTGTCAACTTCATCATTATTCTCATTCATCATTGCTTTTATTGTGACTATCTGCACAGTAATCTCCATCGTTATCACCAACATAATGACTGTAAATATTACTTTACTTTATGTAATCCTTCCACTATTGCTGTGAAGCGTATATTGGAGCTAAAGTTTGCATTTTCGAGCCAAGTATATTACCATAACTGCTGTGAGCCATGTTGTTTTAGGATAACTGTGATGTTGGATAACCACAACTGTAAGAGTTTGTGAGTTCTTGTTGCAGGCTTCCTGTTGTAGTAGATGTTAGGATAACCACAACTGTAAGAGCTTGTGAGTGCTTGTTGCAGGCTTCCTGTTGTAGTGGTGGCTCCATGCTCCATAAGGAGCAAACAAGGAAAAATGATGATGATGTGAATGTTGTTTAGTCTCATAAGTGATAGTTGTTGTGTGTGTTCTCAGGTAAAGATAAGTGCGCAGTCAACAATGGTGGATGTCGGCAAATTTGCACAAACAGCATGGGAAGCTATTCTTGCTCTTGTGAACCTGGATATACAAGAGATGATAAGGATTGCATAGGTAATTTTATTTCTTTGATATTAATTATTAATATCTACAGTGTCTATGCCACATTCTTGATATTACGTGGAAGGACAAAGTGGCAAATGTCGAGGTGTTGTCACATGCTGCCTTCAAAACATGTATACACTGCTTAGACAGTGCAGACTATGCTGGCTTGGCCATGTCTGCTGCATGGAAGATGGTCACGTCCCTAAAGATATCTTCTACTGACAACTGGCAGATGTCAAAAGAACAGCATGGTGACCACAGCTGAGGTTCAGAGATGTGTGCAAGAGACACATGAAAGCACTGGACATAAATCCAGCAACCTGGGAGGATGAGGCTGCCAATCACACCAAGTGGCGATGCTCCCTTTTGCGCCACCTCAGATTGGTTGAAAAGAAGCTCTTACTGCAAGCAGAAGAGAAAAGAACACACCGAAAGGAACACCAAAAACAGCTGAGGGTTATCAACTCAGTGCATGCACCCCTGGTTAATAAGCATTGACCTATAGCAATAATAATTATGTGTAACAAAGATTTAATAGTACAGTTCTATTTGTTGTTGCTACAGAAATGATGGTTAGTGCTATATCTAAATTTACTAATGCATTTTTTATTTTTTAAGCTCTGAGCACCAAATTTGAACTGGAAATTTGCATCATTCTATTTCAAAACTTTTCTGAGAAGATTTTTGATAACTTTGGTAAATCCACAGCTACAGAATAAGTTAGTGTCTAAAAATAGTAATAATATCTGCACAATTTTACTACATTTTTTGCAGTACATCAAAATTTTGATAAGATATCAGAAATGTGATCCAGATGAAAAACCTATGGCAAGGCACAAGCAAAGAAACAAAGTTACAACTGATCAGAGCATGTATATTTCCAGTAGCAACATACGGCTGCGAGACTTGGACACTCAATAAAACAGTTGCAAAAAAGGTTACATCATTCGAAATGAAATGCTACAGAAGGATGTTGAGAATACCCTGGACAGAAAAAAATACCAACAGAGAAGTACTGCACTCACTAAATGTACAAGAACATTGGCTCCTAAATACCATCGCAATAAGGAAGCTGAAATTTTTTGGTCATATAAAAAGACATAATAGTCTGGAAAAAATAGTGATGGAAGGCATGGTCCCTGGAAAAAGGGGAAGGGGTCGACCTAGACGATGGTGGACCCAGGACATCACAGAGAGTCTGAACTTGTCTTTGGCTGATGCAGGTCGACTTGCCCAGAATCATGATGCGTTCAGAGCAGCTGTAATGGAGACAACGTTCTGGAAAGAATACGTCACATGATGATGATGATGATCCAGCTAATGTTTTTGAATGCAATGGAAAGTTTCTGTTCCAACTCTCATGTTAATTAATGATTAAGTAAGCAAGTTATAAGGAAATTAGTAACATTAAATAAGGTTAATAGAAATTAATGAATTTATTCAAATGGAAAGCACCATTTTTTTTTTTTTTTTTTACAAAAAATTAGAAGTCAAAATTCACATTTTAAGGATATCTTTTACACTTGATTTTTTTCTTTTAATCACATATTTAGACTTTTGAGATTATAAATTATCAGAAAATAGACTTATCTGAGGTTTTTTTTTTTTATTTGTGGATCATATTTATGTAAAATGTACTGCTCCTTCTCTTAAGATTGCTAAGTACATTTTGTGATGGTGTACATCAGAGACTCACGGTAGAAGGGGAACGACTAAGTAAGTACATCAGGGATCTGCAACCAGTTGATCTTGGTTTACCAGTAGATCCCAGTGGATGATTTGGTAGATCTTTAGGCGACGGCGGGAAAAAAGAAATTTTAAAAAAGGGAAATTTTGGACTAAACCTCTCCCTCCAGCATTTAAAATTGCGGTGCCCAAGGGATCAAATGTATTTTTTCCACATTCCCTATGAAAACTCTCGAGCTGGCAACTAAAATGTACACGTGAACTGCATGAGATGGGAACGTGATCTTTTCTTTATGAGGTTCATCATTTCCACCCCGCTATATATATATATATATATACCAACGGGCTGATCACCCGTTTGCCAGTCACTTCGATTACGGAAACAACGGCAAATGGATTGATTTGCCATTGCCCTAAAGACGCCAATAGGCGTGATGGGAAACAGTGGCAAAGTAAACCTATCTGCTGTTGCCCTAAGACGCCACTAGGCGTAATGGCCACTGACTGCTTTGACGGTCGGTGGCTAAGGACGGAAGAAGAAGAAGAAGAATATATATGTATATGTATGTATATATATATATATATATGTATATGTATGTATATATATATACATACATATACATATATATATATATATATATATATATATATATATATATATGTATATATATGTGTGTGTCTGTCTTTCTTTCTTTCCATGGCTCAGAGTTGCTAAAGCAGATCCCAAAAGCTCTTGGGTTGCTGACTCCTGGTGTATATTTTTGTAAATAATATCAGTGTATCACATTAGTTGTTGATCATCTGATAATCAAGTTTTTCTCCTACTTTCTCCTCTTCATAATTATCATTGTCACCATCATCATCAACACAGTAATGTCTTCTCAATAATAATATTAATAGTACAATGAAGCTACTATTTGAAGTAATTATAAACTTTGTGACCACAGTCATTAGTGCAAAATAACATTTTTTAAAAACCAACACAAAAATTTTTTGGATGGCTGTTTTTAAACAGGAGAAAGCCCCCACCAGTTAATCAACAAAATATAATACAGTGTCGAACGAACGAACTTTATTTTCAAAGGGTTAAGAATTGGGCACGCAGCCCCGTCTGACATTCTGCCCTTCTTCTCTCTGTCGTCTTACATACCATATCCTTTCAATCGCAGATGTATTTTGAGCATTATTTAAGCATACAACATTATCAAGATAAAATAATAATATACATTTGCAACATCCAGTCATAATCAAATTTAAATATGTAAAAAAATATGAATTAAAAAAAAGAGGAAGAAAAAAAATAAATAATAATTAAAATAAATTTTAAAATTTAAATTAAAAAAACAAAAACATACAAACACACAAAATCTAAACCATTCAAACGGTAAATTAGACATAATTTGAAACGTAATCTGAACGTGTAACCTCTACATCTCACGGTAGAAGGGGAACGACTAAGTAAGTAATCTGAACGTGGAAATGATGACAAGAACCAGACAAGTACCAGTGGAACAAGAGATGAGAAGAAGACGATGGCGATTGATAGGACACACACTGAGGAAACCTGTTGATAGCATTACAAGGCAGTTCTTGTTCTGGAATCCTCAGGTTAAGAGAGGTAGAGGGAGACCAAAGAACACATGAAGAAAAGAACTAGAGACAAACATGGTAGGGATGAGGACAACATGGAAAGACCTTGAGCTGATGGCATGGTGATAGGAAGACTTGGCATAATGTCATTGAAAGTCTATGCTTCTTTGGGGGCTAAAGGTTGATGATGATGAGGATGTGGAACAGGCAGCAGTAAGATACAATGGTAGACAATCAATGCTTCTTTGAACATTGTCATGGGAAGAGGAAAATGAGAAAACACTAGACAGTGCAGCTCGAACAGAAGATGGAAAAACAGAAATCTTTTGATAATCTGACCACATGACACAGGAGAAATTGAATATACAGTCCCTAATGATGTCACGCGCTGGCCTTCAAAGCTTGTATACACTGCTTAGAAAGCACAGACTACACTGGCTTGGCCATGTCCACCACATGGAAGATGGTTGCTTCCCGAAAGATATCTTCTATGGACAACTAGCAGATGGCAAGAGAACATTTGGGTGACCACAGCTGAGGTTCAAAGATGTGTACAAGAGAGACACGAGGGCACTGGACGTTCAAAGATGTGTACAAGAGAGACATGAGGACACTGGACATTCAAAGATGTGTACAAGAGAGACATGAGGACACTGGACATTCAAAGATGTGTACAAGAGAGACATGAAGGCACTGGATGTTCAAAGATGTGTACAAGAGAGACATGAGGACACTGGACATAAATCTGGCAGCCTGAGAGGATAAAGCTGCTGATCACACTAAGTGGTGATGCTCCCACAGGGCCACATCAGATTGGGTGAAAAGAATCTCTCATGACAAGCAGAAGATAGGAGACAACGTCAAAAGGAACACCAGGAAATAAGCAGCTGAGGGTTGTCACCTCATAGGTGCACTCCCATAGTCAGTTATGACTGAAGTGGCTATTATTATTGTTATGATTATTATAATGACAGAGAAAAGCAAAGAGAAACATGTAGCTATCTTCACAGAGGCTCTATCAGTAATTGCAATGCTGAAGAGCCAGAATAATGCAGACCTGGATGACCTAAGAGTAGTGCTCTGCAAACTATGTCAGCGATTCAAGTGTTGTGTTTCTGTGGATCCCATCTCATTGCAACATCCCTGGCAAGGAAAAGGCTGACAGATTGACAAAGGAAGATGAAAAGCTCTCTCAACCTGATACAAGGATAACGTATAAAGAGACCAAGAGTTTTATGAGAAGCAGTGTCTAAAAATAGTAACAAAATCTGCACAATTTTACAATATTATTTGCAGTAAATCAAAATTTTGATAAGAAATAAAAAAAAATCTGATCCAATTAAAACTCAGGAACAAGTGGGAAGCAGAGCATCCAGGCCACCAAAAGAATGATGCATATAACCAGCTCAGCAGGAGTGAACAAGTGGTAATTGGCAGACGCTGTACGAGCCACAACAGATTGAAATACCATCTGTTCAACAAGCTAAAGAATCATCTGTCTGCCACCCTCTGTCTCTTTTTTCACTCAATATTTGCTGTTACAACTTTCTTCTTCTGAAAGCATGCCCGATGAAAGTGGATTACTTCCTTCTACCATGAGTAATTAGCTTCATCTGCATATTGGCGACTTTCAGGAAATGCTAACTGCTGATTTTTCCTTCCCATGGTATTTTTAATATTCTTCTTTAAAACCACATCTCTGTTGCCTTCAGTGCTTTTCCTATTTCACTTTCATATGTTAGGATTATTTCTATATAGCACTTCTTACTTCCAGTTACAAGGAGTTGCATAAAAATACTTTTCATTTGCTGCTTTTTTCCTGGACTATTCTGCCCTTCACTTCTGAGATGCATTTTCCATGTTATTAACTCTTACTAAACGGGAGCTAAAACCGCGTTTTTACGCGCTAGTTTAGCTATCGTTACCGTCGCGCACCACTTCACGGGGCGAGCCGTAAAATTGGTACTAAACCCACGCCACTTCACGGGGCTTGCCGGATTGTAAGAGTTAATATGATAGGTATTTGAATCTATTGACTTGTTTTAAAACAGTTCCATTTACTTTGATAGAGCATTCTGGGAAGTCATTTTCTTCTTGATGACCATTACTTCTATCTTTTGTGTTAGTAAGGCAAAGGTCTTTATTTTCACTTTCTTTCAGTATTGTATCAGTCATTTTCTGCAACTCCTTTTTACTTTTTTTTGATAAGACTGTATCATCAGCTAATACTGTATCACCAGACAGTACACATATCATGAGCTAATACTGTATCACCAGACAGTACATGTGTCATGAGCTAATACTGTATCACCACACAGTACACATGTCATGAGCTAATACTGCATCACCACACAGGTCATCAGCTAATACTGTATCACCAGACAGTTCACAGGTCATCAGCTAATACTGTATCCCAGCCAGTACACAGGTCATCAGCTATATTGTATCACCAGACAGTTCACAGGTTATCAGCTAATAATCTATCACCAGGCAGTACACAGATGAAAACTTTATTAAGTTGTTGATTATATACATGAAACTGATACGAAGATATAAACACATATATACTTTCTTCATCAGATATAAATGAATGTGACAATGATGCTGATTACTGCACTGATCCACAAAGATTCTGCAACAACTTGCCAGGGTCTGCTTCATGTGACTGCTATCCTGGTCTGGTTGGAGATAGTAACTGCATCAAAGGTATACTACTAATATGTCAACTGCTTTATATTTTGTATGTTTCCTTTTGTCAGATTTCTCGTTTTGTTATAATTTTTGTCTGGTTAATGCATGTTTGAAAAATGTCTGCTATATTTTTGAGCCACTTCCTTGAACCCGTATTTCTCTTAATCTTTCTCATGCATACTTTCTGAGGATGAAGCATGCGGTTTGCAAGATGATGGTTGGTCAATTTTCAATCTGACCTTATTTTCAAGCCATTTAATTGATTGTTGTTCTCTTGTCCAGGCAAAAATTTTTTTTTTAAATTGACTTCTTATGTTCTTACATCATGTGCTTGAGCTGCTGGTTAATATGATCCATCCACAGAATAAATATATTATTGTATGCCTTTTAATATGTTCATTGATTAGTTTTGCTTCAGTAATGTCTCTGATAGTGTCATTTTATTCTTTGTGTTAGATTTCTTCATATCTTAGCTTGTTTTCTTAGACATTTCTTCTTCTTCCTTGTTCACTCTGAGACTTCCACATTTATGACTCCAGTTAAGGCAGTAGTCAGCTCAAGGTCCATGACATTTCCAAAATAGATTTTTCATGGAGAGAAGTAGGTTGTTGTGACTCCATTCACTTCTGTATATTGGGCAGGACTGCAGCAGATGTATTTGTTGTTGTTACTAGGGCTGCTGAGCTTATTGCTCTTTTGCAGCCAATACCAAATTGAAGACTCCTTGGTATTATCTATACTGTAGATCTAGGCTTTTCCTGTGGCTTTTCTGCCATTCCAAAACGTGTTGAGTAGAAGTTCTGAGCTCCAGTTTCTCCAGCTTGGCTTGCATTTAAAGGATCAACTCATCTGGTCCCAAGCTAGGAGGAAGAAGCAGGTGGCATACTGTACATTCTCCGCCATCCAAGGGGGCTCTCCAAATATGCAGAGCTATAATACTGTGCTCTGGTTCTGGGCTCTCCCAAGGAATTGTCACATCCTACACAAAGCCACTTCTCAGCTCCCCCTGCCTATCGTGGGGTACATAGTGAGATCTCCTGCATGCAGGCAACCAGGTAAAAGCCAGAGTTATGTCTGGGGCTCGTGACTCCTCCAAGCTTAGTGTGCAATACTGCGATCTCAACATGTTTTACCACAGGGGAACCCCTGGAAGTGTGTAGATGATTTCAAGAGTGTAATTAATCGCACAGACTCAGAGAGGTTCACATCCAAATCTACGTAGTATAGCACTGTGCATAGCTGGTGGTCAAATAAGGATGACTCAAGATATGCCTCCATGCATATCTCAGGCATTTAATTTCATGTGCTCTAATATTTTTGTCCTATTCCAAGATGAACGTTTTATTTTGGCAATGGTAGCTTTAATATAAATGCTGTATTTATTAGTAGTTTCTTCATCATCTTAAGTTCTGAAAGTTGACATGAACAGATAGATTACTGCGTTGTGTAGTTCTCAGGGTCTCATAATAGACAAAGAAAGTATAGGACTACTTTATCCTCAGGCATGTTGTACTAGGTGTTTATTATGAGGTTGTGCCTATGCCTGGCAACCTCATCGTGTACAAAAATTTGCTACAGAAACATGATGACATTGCCAGCCCCAAGCATAACCTCATATTAGTCACCTTGTAAGACATGTCTGTGGGAGGGGTAGTCCTGTTCTTTCTTTGTCTATTCAGAGACCCACAAGAACAACATGGGGCATATTTAGGTTCTTCTTCTTGTTTGGTTCTTGGCCACTGACTGATGAAGCAAGTAGTGGCCATCACGAGTGGTGGCTTTTTATAAGTCAGCAACAAACTGTTTCCACATTGCTCAGTTGGTGGCCATCTTTTGTGTGGTGCCCCAACTCTGGTTCATGCTTTGCACCTCTGATTCCACAGTTCTCTACCAAGTTGATTTTGGTCGGCCTCTATTTCACCATCCTTCTGGGGTCCATAGCATAGTAATTCTGGTGATAGTGTCAGGATCTCTACTGAAGATGTGGCCAACTCAATTCATGCATCTGCCTGCTTTGATGGCATGCATTTCTTACTGATGGCTCCAAGTTATCAGTTCTTGGTTTGTGATAGTATTAACCACGCTGTGTGAAAAGAGGACAGTTCTGACATTTCTTTTACTCTTCAGCATTCTGCATGGTACAGAAAGCACGCAACTCTCATATATTTTTAATTTAATGTTTGTACTGTACTTGGAAGACTTCCAGATCTTGTTTAGATTGGCAATGGCTATTCTGGCTTTATTCATTCAGTTACTCTTGTCTTGGCTTGTTCTGCCGTCTGGTGCTACTATGCTCCCAAAGTATGTAAATGTGTTTGTATGTTCTAGTTTTTCATCTCTTTAAAATAAAAAAAATGTTGGTTCAGGAATTTATATACTAGTAGGTAACAGACTAATCCCACTGTTCATATTTTGTTTTATTTTCACTTAAAATGCAGATCTGCTTGTCTCCTTAAATCTGGCAGATTAAGGGTATGACAAGATACTGTGATGGTAATACCTATATTGTCACTATAGATAGAGAAGTCAGAAAAATTGGGTTGCCCAGTTAAATTGGATCAAGGGAGTAGTGGACACCTCAGCTGCACAAGTTAACAGTTTGCTGGGCACTGAATTTGAGGCATTATGGAATATGCTTTAGGAGAAAAATGGAGGCCGACCATAATGGAATCACTGAACATACTTTCATGTTCTTGCCTTCTATTCTTATTATATTTATTAACTTTGAGTTTTTTCCAGAGCGTAGGCCTT
Organism: Oreohelix idahoensis; assembly: GCA_024509875.1. Classification (NCBI taxonomy): domain Eukaryota; kingdom Metazoa; phylum Mollusca; class Gastropoda; order Stylommatophora; family Oreohelicidae; genus Oreohelix; species Oreohelix idahoensis. The sequence continues at coordinate 171,528 of JAMPIV010014020.1, read as the reverse complement.
CAAAAAATACATGTGTCCTCCTCTCTAGTGCATCTGCTCAAGGTCCTTTTATATCTTCTTTATTCATATAATTTATGTCTCCAGCTCCCTTCATTGTGTTTTATTCTTTGGGTCTCCCTGTACCTCTCTTGCCCTGGAGATTCCAGAACAAGCACTACCTTGTAATACTGTCATCTAGTTTCCACAGTGTGTGACTTATTCATTTCCAGCTTCTTATTTTCTCAACTTTCGTTGCAGCTAATCACATTGAGGAAAACACTGAAAGACCTTGACCTGATGACAAGTGACAAGAGGACTTGGCCAATGATCCTTGAAGGGCTGCAGGGCAGTGATGATGATGATGAGAATGATGATGAGGAAATCACATTAATATCATCTATAGACCAGAGAAAATTAGTGCTTGTACAAAGTGTTGATGCTAAATAGCTTCCAGAAAAGTATATCATTTATCCAATGATATGAGTAACAACTTTATAAATGTTTTGATTACAATTCTCTTGATAGCTCCATATGCCTTCATTGGAAGTGTTAAGCTTGCAGTCTATAAGAACCAAACACTTAACTACCAACTCCTGGTCAAAGCTTCTAAGGAATTCAGAGACTTAGCAAGAAATGTGGCAGATGCTGTAAGTGTATATATAAATAAAGAAATATGTATAAAATATTTGTGTGTGGGAAAATTTACATGTGTGTGTATGAGTGGTTTCTTTTCTTGTTTTAGTTTTTGGTAAGCAAGTGGTTACGTAGTTCCTTGGGGGGGGGGGGGGGGCACTGAAGAGAGAAATGAAGAATAGAATTACTGCACCTTGAGACATGCCAGACAAGGCAACTAATATGAGGGTGAGTATGAGAAGGAGGAGGCTGGAGTATATCATGACAACTGGCAAGATAGAAGGAAAGAGAGATAGAGGATGACAAGGCAACTAATATGAGGGTAGGTATGAGGAGGCTGGAGTATATCATGACAACTGGCAAGATAGAAGGAAAGAGAGATAGAGGATGACAAGGCAACTAATATGAGGGTGGGTATGAGAAAGAGGAGGCTGGAGTATATCATGACAACTGGCAAGATAGAAGGAAAGAGAGATAGAGGATGACAAGGCAACTAATATGAGGGTAGGTATGAGAAGGAGGAGGCTGGAGTATATCATGACAACTGGCAAGATAGAAGGAAAGAGAGATAGAGGATGACAAAGAGAGAAGATACTGGACAGTGTGACCTCATGGCATATACAGAAGTCAGCAACAGAGTGGATAAATAGTACTGGAGACAGGAAGTTGTGGAGAGACCTGATCGCATATACCTCCAGGCATGGTACTTGAAGCTGTCAGTGGAAAACGGGGTGCAAACAACATAACGTTAGTAAGAGACAAGCAAGGAAATCTCATCACCACAGCACAGGGGCAGGAAACAAGGTGGGCAGAGCACTTCAGAGAAACACTGAATAAGGAACCACCAGAGACTCAGCTGAGTGTTCCTGAGGCTGAAAGTGACTTAGACGTAAGTGCAGACATTCCACGAGAGGAAGAAATTATCACAGCTATCGGAGGGCTAGAAAATGGAGGGGCGCCTGGTCACGACAGTCTGAATGCTGAGCTGTTCAGGACGGGCCCTGAGCTGGCGGCAGAGCTATTGGAACCACTATTTGCACAAGTCTTGGAAACTGAGACAACGCCAACAGAGTGGAGTAGAGGAACAATTGTCAAATTGCCCAAGAAGGGCGACCTTGCGGACTGCGACGGCTGGAGAGGAATTGCCCTCCTCTCAGTTCCCAGCAAAATGCTAGGCAGGATGGTCATCCGGGGAGTTTCGAGGGCAGTTGACCATGGGCTGAGGAGGGAACGGGCGGGCTTCGGAGGGGGCGGGGGATGTGCAGATCATATGTTTGCCCTCAGGAACATTATAGAGCAGTGCTCGGGGTGACAGAGACAGCTGTACATTGGCTTTGTTGATTTTGAAAAGGCTTTCGACAGCATACACAGGGACAGCCTATGGAAAATTCTGAGGGCTTATGGAATTCCCAGCCGCATTGTTTCCATTATAAAAGGCCTCTGTTCTGGCTTTGCGTGCAGTGTTGGATCGAGTGGTGTAACTTTCGAGGTGAGGGCAGTAGTACGACAGGGATGCCCCTTGTCAACAACATTATTTTTGGCGGTCATGGATTGGGTGGTGCACCAGACAATGGAGGGCAGTCCAAGGGGAATTGGATGGACAACGTTTTCTACACTGGAAGATTTGGAATATGCAGATGACATTGCACTGCTCGCGCATTCACACCGGCACATTCAAGACAAAACTGATGGACTGAATAAGTATGGCCAGCAGGTTGGCCTGAACATCAATCTGAAGAAGACAGAGGTCGTGACACTAGGTGTGGGCAGTCCTGGGCCAATGACAGTGGGGAGCCGGGGGTTGGAGCAGACGGACGCATTTGCTTGCCTAGGAAGCATGGTAACACCTGACGGCGGAACAAGCAAGGACATTAACAACAGAATGAATAAAGCGAGAACAGCCTTTGCTATTCTCAACAACATTTGGAAGTCTTCCCAGTGCAGCACAGACACCAAATTAAGACTGTATGAGAGCTGCGTGCTTTCTGTGCTTCTCTGTGGTGCGGAATGTTGGAGAGTAACAGAGAAGGAAATGTCGAAACTGTCCTCCTTCCACACAATCTGCCTAAGGAAAATTCTCCGAATCTTTTGGCCAAACACCATCAGCAACCAAGAACTACTTATTCGGAGTAACCAGGAGGACATGCACACCATCATAGCTGGCAGACGCTGGAGTTGGGTTGGCCATGTCCTCAGAAGGGACCCTGTTACCATCGCAAGAACAGCTATGCTATGGACCCCCGAGGGAAAGCGAGGGAGAGGCCGACCGAAAACAACTTGGCGGAGAACTGTGGAAGCTGAGATGCAAAGAATGAACCACAGTTGGGGCACTGTACGAAGGATGGCCGCCGACCGAGCAAGGTGGAATCAATTTGTTGCTGCCCTACAAGACGGCTCCAGGCGTGATGGCCGCTGACTGCTTTGACGGTTGGCGGTTATGGATCAGAGAAGAAGAAGATGGTACTTGAAGAAGAAGCATAGAGGCTGGCAACCTCATCATGAAAATCACAGAACCCACCCCTGCAGAAGCATGTGAAGGCTTGATGACAACTTCCTACAGAAGCATGTGAAGGCTTGATGACAACTTCCTATAGAAGCATGTGAAGGCTTGATGACAGCTTCCTACAGAAGCATGTGAAGGCTTGATGACAGCTTCCTGCAGAAGCATGTGAAGGCTTGATGAAAGCTTCCTACAGAAGCTTGTGAAGGCTTGATGAAAGCTTCCTACAGAAGTATGTGAAGGCTTGATGAAAACTTCCTACAGAAGCATGTGAAGGCTTGATGAAAGCTTTCTGCAGAAGCATGTGAAGGCTTGATGAAAGCTTCCTACAGAAGCATGTGAAGGCTTGATGACAGCTTCCTACAGAAGCATGTGAGGGCTTGATGACAGCTTCCTACAGAAGCATGTGAAGGTTTGATGAAAGCTTCCTGCAGAAGCATGTGAAGGCTTGATGAAAGCTTCCTACAGAAGCATGTGAAGGCTTGATGAAAGCTTCCTGCTCACGGACCAGCTGCAATGGGGGCTCCATGCTTCATAAGGAGTGCTAAGAAAAATGACGATGGCAGTGAAGAAACATGGTGAACATCCATTATACCTTAGCTAATCTGTGATGTGGAGATGGCACTTATCTCATGAGATCATTGTATTCACTTCGCATCCATCTGTCTTATATAGTGGGCAGTCTGTCTCAGGTTTCTCTCATCACCATACAGTTTCTCCCTCAACTGGGTTGGAGACGGTCATGCTGCACGCTGATCCTCTCATGGAGTCGACAATTTTGGAGGACATTTACTACTGTTTGTTTGTCCTTCCCACGAGGACACATATCTGGCTGTCTGATTTTCAGTTTGTTGAACAGGTGGTATTTGAGTCTGCAGTGGCCAATTCTCAGTCTGAAAATTATAACTTGATCTCCTCTATGGAAGGTGTAGTGTGGTTCTGCTGTATTAGACTCTGGCTGTCCTCTGTGCCATTTTTCTGTAAAGTTAAATGTGACTTTCGACTTTATCCCTTCATATGTTGCCCCGTCTTCGGTTTGGTTTTTCCTTCCTCCATCATTGGCTAGTCTGCCTTCCCATTTCCCATATATCTTGGATTGGGCAGGGATACACTGTACTTTTACTTTTTTTTAAATTTACAGCTGGTTTCCATGAGTGCTTCTCCTAGGTTGTCTAATCTGTTTCTTTTTATTGCATTTATGACTGATACGGAGTCTGTGTGGAATACTATCTTCTATCTGGCAGAATCTTTGTCCATGATGGTACTTGCAGCTGTCTTTTAACACTTCTTGTTTGAGAATTTTTCAGTGACCACTGAGGTAAGGATTTCCTGTTCATTCTTTAATTTTATGTATATACCTCGTTTTCCTTTTTTTAGCCTTTCTTGCTGATCTTACTGTATATGTGTGGGTCAGTTATGTGGTTGGGTACGTGTTTCTGATGTATTTCATATCTATACAGAAATTATGAGTATGTCCCACTTAACGTTCAAATGAACAGCCTTAGGAATTCTAGAAGAACAGCTGACGTGTATAACTGTTCATGATCACTGTCAAGAATCCCAAGTGTTTTTTATCGGTTTGCTTAAAAGAATAAATAAAAACATGACAGCACTTCTCTCATGTGATCATATATTCTTTGTTTTCATTTCAACTTTAATCATGAACTCATTGTGTTAATTTGAACATTCTTCCTGTAGCCATGGTTTTTCTGTGTACATGTCATGTATTTTCAATTCTTTATTCTCCAGATTACTACTGCATTAATAAATGGCAGTATTGTCACCAGTGACCATATATATGTTGAGGTTCTGTCATTTGATTATACTACGTGAGTATATGCACATTATATTATGATATTGTATACTTTAATTGTACATACATCACCTAGAGATCTACCAAATTATCCCTTGTGGTCTACCAGTAGATCTGACTGAGGAGCTGCCATCCCCTGCTCCATCTGAACAACCCCAACTCATGCTGACATGCCTTAACTAGATTACAGTCTTTGTCCACATGTTGGTGGTAAAATGATTGAAAAGCTTGTCTGGTGGGGGAACGCATCTGATGATCAGACTACCTTTTTTTGTAATGTTCTGTCCAGAGTTTTTTTAATTTTAATTACTTATTAATGCCATAATTTTATCATTTGAGCTTTGTTTCGTTTGCTTCAGGATCAGAGTACCTGTTGTCAGTGGAATCTTACAGATAGTTACTACTCAGATTAGAAGTTGATATTTTTTATGCATCTTAGTAAATCAATATTAGTTAGATTAAAGGTTAAGATATTCTTAGTGTATCTTAGTATATTAACATCACTCAAATTAGACATTAATACCTAAACATTTTTTATTGACAACAGACAAAGTAAAGACCTAAACATAAATGTATTATGACAGAAGGAAAGTTGAATTCGATACTTAGTCAATCATTAACAGCTCATTGCAGAGAAATTAAAAGAAGTTGCAATTGCTTCATAAGCTTAAGATGAAAAAACCTTGGCAAGGCACAATTTACAACTGATCAGAGCATGTATTACTCAGTAGAACATACGTTTGGCAAATATTGCAAAAAAGATTACATCATTCGAAATGAAATGCTACAGAAGGATGTTGAGAATACCCTGGACAGATTAAAAGAAAACAGAGAAGTTAACTAAACGATATTACTCGCAATAGTGAAATTTTTCGGTCATATAAAAAGACATAATAGTCTGGAAAAAACAGTGATGGAAGGCATGATTGGAAAAGTCGACCTCAGGTGGATCACAGAGAGTTGAACTTGTCTTTGTATCAGGTACTTGCCCAGAATGATTAGAAGTTAAGATATTCTAAACGTATCTTACTCTAATTAGAAGTTAAGATATTCTTAGTGTATCTTACACTGATTAGAAGTTAAGATATTATTAGTGTATCTTACTCTAATTAGGAGTTAAGATATTCTTAGTGTATCTTACTCTGATTAGAAGTTCAGATATTCTTAGTGTGTCTTACTTTGATTAGAAGTTAAGATATTCTAAACATATCTTACTCTGATTAGAAGTTAAGATATTCTTAGTGTATCTTACTCTGATTAGAAGTTAAGATATTCTTAGTGTATCTTACTCTGACTAGAAGTTAAGATATTCTAAATATATCTTACTCTGATTAGAAGTTAAGATATTCTTAGTGTATCTTACTCTTCTTCTTCTTCTTTGATCCTTAGCCGCCGACCGTCAAAGTAGTCAGTGGCCATCACGCCTAGTGGCATCTTGTAGGGCAACAACAAATTTATTCCACTTTGCTCGGTCGGTGACCATCCTTTGTACTGTGCCCCAACTCTGGTTCATTCTTTGCATCTCAGCCTCCACAGTCCTCCGCCAGGTTGTTTTTGGTTGGCCTCTCTTTCGTTTTCCTTCAGGGGTTCAAAGCATAGCTGTTCTTGTGATGGCACCGGGGTCTCTTCTGAGAATATGGCCAATCCAGCTCCAGCGTCTGCCAGCTATGATGGTGTGCATGTCCTCTTGCTTGCTCTGAGTAAGCAGATCTTGGTTGATGATGGTATTTGGCCAAAAGATTCGGTGAATTTTTCTTAGGCATGTTGTGTGAAAAGAGGACAATTTTGACATTTCCTTCTCTGTAACTCTCCAGCATTCCACACCATAGAGAAGCACAGAAAGTACACAGCTCTGATATAATCTTAATTTTGTGCTTGTGCTGTATTGAGAGGTATATAGTTTGTACCTTCGTGTATGGAGGTGATAGTTTAAGCTGCTAAGGGGCAGGTTTACAGTGGTTTTCTTATTATTGTACGAGTATTTGATGCGTTTGATGGCCGTGTGAGGCCTTATTGTGTGTGTATATTATTAAATCACTCACCTGAGCGGCAAAACTATGACAATGACACTCTCAAAATCATCGACATCTTATCAAACTACGGCCTGTAGACAATATGATCTACACCCGTCACTGCTCTAGACTTAACAACGTAATTATCACCAAGGTCCAAAAAACATGGCAGGCACTCAGTTTACAGTCTACAATATAAACCACACAGCGATCTTGCTGGCATAAGGGAAAACTGTCCTTCCCAGACAAAGGCTAACTTCTCACTCACTAATTTTACGCCCTTTTTCCCGGACTTCCGGTAGTTACATGACCCACCAGTTCGGCTAACCTCGGACTCTCCTGACTGGCTTTCCGACAAACACAAGACATTAAATGCACTGCGAAATAACGCTGTGACACATATCTTACTCTGATTAGAAGTTAAGATATTCTTAGTGTATCTTACACTGATTAGAAGTTAAGATATTCTTAGTGTATCTTACTCAGATTAGAAGTTAAGATATTCTTAGTGTATCTTACTCAGATTAGAAGTTAAGATAATCTTAGCATATTTAAGCATTGCTCGATTAGGTCATATCATTAACCACTTCGAAAATTGGGTACAGTGAAACTCTGACGTCTTCTGCCTCTTGCCTTACTGGTACACTCTGATAGACTCAGATTCTTTCCTGTCCCCCTCTTGATGTCACCTTCCCGTCATCATCCTTTTCGCTCTTTATGGAGCACAGGGCCACCACTATAGCTGGTTGTCTTGCAGGTGGTGGTATCTGTAATGATTTGTTTTACATTATGAGGTTGCAAGCCTCATGCACAAGCATGTATTAGTCGTATTGTATGACACACCTGAAGTCCAATACTTTCTATGTCTCATCAGAGACTCCTAGGAACTAAACAGGAACTCTTGCATGTTTGTCTTCAACTTTTACTTCCACCATGGCTTTTAGTATGGCGTTGTGTCTTTTTATATGATCAAAATATTTTCTCTAACTGCCGTTATTTATTAATTCTCTTTTTGTTTCTAGCTTGTCTAGGACTTTTGTATTTGTTGTCTTCTCTTTCAAGGAAATGTGCTCCATTCTTCTACATACCCACATTTCCTCAGTTGTTTCTTCTAACTGCTTGCTCCATGTCCATGTTTCTGTGCCATACAGTAATTAAGGGTGTATATTGCAATATAAGCATTATCATACATTACCCCGTGTATTTACTGGGGGGGGGGGGGGGGGGCCTCTGATGAGACAAAGAAAGAATAGGACCACCTCTCATGTAAAACAAATTGGTACAGAAACGTCTGCTACAAGAACATGTGACTGCTTGATGCAGACTTGCTACAATGGGATCTGCTGCAGTGGTGACTTCTATGCTCCAAGGAGTGACAAGAAAAATGGTGATTATTATGAATGTTTAAATATTTGAAAACATTTTTTCTTTGTGAGTCTTTATTGGCATAAAAAGTCTTCAAAACATTTAACATCATTTTTTTTTTTTTAACTCCTTTGTAATAGTGAAACAACTGGAGCACCATCCAGGAGAAAACGGGAAACTAATAACAATGCACAGAACTATATATCTGCCAAATTTGTGATCTACACATCAGATTCATCTATAACAGTTGCAAAAATTAACGCAGCACTCAAAAGCTTTATTCCTCCTGGCTGTATGACATATTGTGAATATGGCAAGCTCAGACTATTTTACGATGATATTCCAAAATTGGACAGCGGAGGTAAGTAGGATTTGCCAGGTTGGAGGTGGATATCTTTCAGTAATATTTAATAATAGCCTCCAGCACCTGTTGATAAATGGTGATTGCTCTGATTTCATTTGTATTGTAGATTGCTGACTTTTCTTTTGTTTGTTTGTTCATGTTTATTAGTTTACCTGCAAAGATCATATTTAGGATGCTGTTATAATGTTTCATGGAAAAGATAACTGGAGACAGAGATGTATAAGACTTAGAAAGACCTTGAAGAGATGAAACTGGAAGACTCGTATGTTTTGTAGACCTGTACTCCATAGGCAGCTGAAAGGTGGTGATGAGGATTTTTGTCTGCGTACACTCTCAGACATCTATTTGAATATTTTCAAAGAAAGCAAAGGTCAGCTTCAGGCTATTTACGTGTCCATAGAGTTTTTCCAAAAATGATGGTGGCGTCAGCCATAAGTGATCTCTTTGTTCCTCATACATTGGGCATCTGTGAAGCAGACGCCCAGCAGTCATTCCATCAGTGCCATAGTTACACTCATCGGTAGTTCCCATCTTTAGCTTGTTGAATAGATGATATCCCAATCTGTTGTGGCCCTTGTGGAGTCTGAAGATTATCACTTGTTCTCTTCTGCTCAGCTGGTAATATGCATCATTTTGTGTGTGTCCTGGGTGCTCTAGGAGTCACGGTAGCATAGTGGTTAGTGCACTGGCTTCTTTGCTCAGTGGTCTATGGTTCGATCCCCAGATGAGATGGGATTTTTTTAGGCCACAAACAGCTCCTGGGTCGACCCAGCCCCAATTGGGTACCAGAGCAACTTCTGGGAAGGTTAAGGCGGCCGACGTGATGCTGACCACATCACCCCTAGTGTGCCGATGGTCAAGAAAATATGGGCCTAACACCAAATTCCTAATATGCCTCAATGGGCGTGTAACGGGATCCTTTTTAATTTACCTGGGTGCTCTGCATCCCATTTGTTTCTGTATCTGGTTTTGATAAAACTCTTTGCTTCTTCAAAAGTTATGCTTGTATCATGTTGAGGTAGCTTTCCACATTCCTTTGCCAATCTGTCAGCCTCTTCATTGCCGGGGACGCTTTAATGAGATGGGATCCATTAACTGATGATATGAATGTGTGACATTGCCTCTGTCATGCTGTTTATGTGACATATGCTTGAGAATAAAAGGGAGAAAGTGGAGATGGATAAAACAGACTTTCAGACAACAACCAGTCAATATAACTAAACTAGACATGAACCCACTGGAGAAAGAGTGTGGGAAAGTCCAAGATAATCCAGAAAAGACTGGTAGAACAGGAAGTTAAAACAACTGAAACCTTATGGGCAGAGCAGTAGAAGATGGTCCAAATTATAAATCTGTGTGGAACAACAGTTGCAGCATGTGTTTCACAGAGAACACAAAGGTATGATGATGATGATAATCATGGTGATGCATACATGACACACACTGGAGATGAAAAATCTGTACTAAAAAAATCTAGCCGTCAAAAATTATTTGAAAAAGAACCATACAAAGAAGAAAGATCCATACATTGACCATTTTGTTCTTTGAGAAGTCATAAAAAACGTTGGCAAGAAGACAAAGATGGCTGTATATTGCTCTACCTATGTTCCAGTCTTGACATGGATGCGAATCATGGGTAATGACTAACAACCCACAAAAGCCAGCACCAAACCTCAGAAATGAGGTATCTGAGGAAGATGGCTGAAGTAACAAGAAGGGACATGGTCCACAGCCAGACTATATGGCAAGGCCTCAAAACTCAGCCCCTGCAGACCCAAGTAGAACAGTCCCAACTACGATGGTTTGGCCATGTCTGCAGAATGAGAGAAGATTGGCTACCATGACAAGTATGGGAAACTAAAAGCCAGGGATCCAGACCTCCAGGATGGCCCAGAGTCCTCTGGAAGGACATTTGGCAATCTCTGAAGGACTGAGGAATAGAATGGAACCAGGCCAGGAGGAAGACAGCTGATATGGTGCTCTCTCTTCCAAACCTCTACACCTCTCGATAGAAGAGGAACGACTAAGTAAGTAAAGAGAAGTCATAAAAGCATTTTTATTCACACATGCAAAAAGCGTTAGTTGTTGTTTACTGCATTTTCCTTGTTTGTACATTTGGTGCAATTCTTTACAATGTATACATTAGGAAACTAAATATGGAGCATTACCACAGGAGGTGGTCTGGTCATCATAAGGGTTCCCTCTGTTGGCCAAGTGTTTAGGCCCTTTAATAATCTCCAATATGACTTTTGCTGGGAACTCATCATGTCTCAAGTCCATGACCAGATAAACTAGATCTAGTATCTGTTTAGGTCATGGGTTTCCTGCAAAGTCACAAATTTTAACAAAAGTATGCTGTATTACCTACCTCCTACATTTGATCTGTCATCAATGTTAACAGGCCTAAGTCTTTCCCTAGATTCACTTTCATCATTGTTGGAGTCTAAATCAGGCCTGTGATCAAATACTAGTCACCACTCAGCTCCCAAATCAAAGATTCCACCGCCTGAAAAGCCATGACTTAAAAAAAAAAATCTTGAAAAATCAAAATATTGATCGATTCAGAACACAGTTTCAGAAAACAGAAGCTTCTCTCGTACCGAAAATACTTAGGTCTCGCTAAACAGTGTTCCCACTCTCAATTTTGGACAGTAGACTTTGCACACTGGCGTTTTTGGCCAAATCTAATTGTGAAGGATTATTAATTAGGCAAAAACTTGTACGGAGAGTACGTACAGACATACAGATCTGAAAATGAGAAAAATCTGTACAGATTACGGGTAACCCATACTACTTGGCATGTATGGTGATGATGATGATGATGATAATGTTGACGATGGTTAAAAGCAGGATAAGTGAGCACACAGACAAGACATAGCCTTACTAATAACAACTCACAGTATTCAAATGTTGCTTCCAATAGAGCATAGTGGCTTCCAATAGAGCATAGTGGCTTCCAATAGAGCATAGTGACTTCCAATAGAGCATAGTGGCTTCCAATCCAATAGAGCATAGTGGCTTCCAATCCAATAGAGCATAGTGGCTTCCAATAGAGCATAGTGAATTCATCATCATCACCCTTCAACTCCCCAGTGAGCACAGGCCTTCAACAAATGTATTCCAAGTACTTCTGTCTTGTGTCATCAGCTCAATGTCTGTTCCTGTCTTGTGTCATCAGCTCAATGTCTGTTCCTGTCTTGTATCATCAGCTCAATGTCTGTTCCTGTCTTGTGTCATCAGCTCAATGTCTGTTCCTGTCTTGTGCCATCAGCTCAATGTCTGTTCCTGTCTTGTGTCATCAGCTCAATGTCTGTTCCTGTCTTGTGCCATCAGCTCAATGTCTGTTCCTGTCTTGTGTCATCAGCTCAATGTCTGTTCCTGTCTTGTGTCATCAGCTCAATGTCTGTTCCTGTCTTGTGTCATCAGCTCAATGTCTGTTCCTATCTTGTGTCATCAGCTCAATGTCTGTTCCTGTCTTGTGTCATCAGCTCAATGTCTGTTCCTGTCTTGTGCCATCAGCTCAATGTCTGTTCCTGTCTTGTGTCATCAGCTCAATGTCTGTTCCTGTCTTGTGTCATCAGCTCAATGTCTGTTCCTGTCTTGTGTCATCAGCTCAATGTCTGTTCCAGTCTTGTGTCATCAGCTCAATGTCTGTTCCTGTCTTGTGTCATCAGCTCAATGTCTGTTCCTGTCTTGTGCCATCATCTCAATGTCTGTTCCTGTCCTGTGCCATCAGCTCAATGTCTGTTCCTGTCTTGTGTCATCAGCTCAATGTCTGTTCCTGTCTTGTGTCATCAGCTCAATGTCTGTTCCTGTCTTGTGCTATCAGCTCAATGTCTGTTCCTGTCTTGTGCCATCAGCTCAATGTCTGTTCCTGTCCTGTGCCATCAGCTCAATGTCTGTTCCTGTCTTGTGTCATCAGCTCAATGTCTGTTCCTGTCTTGTGTCATCAGCTCAATGTCTGTTCCTGTCTTGTGTCATCAGCTCAATGTCTGTTCCTGTCTTGTGTCATCAGCTCAATGTCTGTTCCTGTCTTGTGCCATCAGCTCAATGTCTGTTCCTGTCTTGTGCCATCAGCTCAAAGTCTGTTCCTGTCTTGTGTCATCAGCTCAATGTCTGTTCCTGTCTTGTGTCATCAGCTCAATGTCTGTTCCTGTCTTGTGCCATCAGCTCAATGTCTGTTCCTGTCTTGTGCCATCAGCTCAATGTCTGTTCCTGTCTTGTGTCATCAGCTCAATGTCTGTTCCTGTCTTGTGTCATCAGCTCAATGTCTGTTCCTGTCTTGTGTCATCAGCTCAATGTCTGCTCCTGTCTTGTGTCATCAGCTCAATGTCTGTTCCTGTCTTGTGCCATCAGCTCATTGTCTGTTCCTGTCTTGTGCCATCAGCTCAATGTCTGTTCCTGTCTTGTGTCATCAGCTTAAGGTCTTTCCAAGTCTTCTGTAAATTGCTGAAGATTATTTTGAAGTATGTTAAGCCTTAATTGCCACAGCTAAGTTTGTTTTATCTAGAGTACAGTGCATTCATGTGGACATTTTACTATAACCTAATGGGCATACGAATTAAGTGTTAACCTGTTTGTCTCATGGTGAAATATAATCTTTCTCACAGCGGATCATTGCCAGTTTCCAGACATGAATAAATGTGATGCATCATCCTCAACATGCAGCCAGCTAGGCCAAACAATAGTCTGTAAATGCAAAAAAGGATATACTAATTCTGCTTTGAACTTTTATTCATGCCGTGGTATGTATCATTTATATTTGTAATATCTGATTTGTTTTATTCTTGTAGTAATGTTACTTCACAACAGTCAGAAAAGCAAGATATTTAAAATTACTTACTGAGAATGCATGAATTTATCAATAACCAGAAACTGCTTTGTGCATAGGTTAGCAACCTCGTCATTTAAAATAGGCGTTACAGAAATCACCACTGCAAGAACACATTAAATGCTTTGATACAGGTTTTCTGTAAGGGCCAAAATGTAGTAGTTGCCCCTTCTTCAGAAAAATTAAAACAGAAGAATAAGAATAATAATATAATAGCCCCTTGAGTCATAACTGACTATGGGAATGCATCCCTGAGGTGACAGCCCTCAGCTGCTTATTTTCCTGGTGTTCCTTTCAACGTTTTCTCCTCTCTTCTGCTTGTTGTGTGAGTTTTTTGCCCAATCTGAGGTGGCAATGTAGAACGCATCGCCTCTTGGTGCAGTCGGCAGCTTCATCCTCTCAGGTTGCTGGATTTATGAAGGGGTTATTATGCTATTATTGTTCTCATCAGAACTCTGGTCTAAAATACAGACAGACAAAAAAGGGGGCACCATAAGAGATATTATTAGTTATTTTTAATTATTATATTGGCCCCCATGTAGTTCCCATGGGTCTGTGAAGAAACAAAGGAAGAATAGGACTACTGACCCCTCAGACAAGGTGGTTGATATGAGGTTGTACATGAGGCCAGCAACCTCATCATGTTAAACAGGTTGCCACAGAAACCACTGATGGGAATGCTTAGGGCATACTTCCTGCAAGGGGACCAGCTGTGGTGATGGTGTCTTGCTCTGTAAGGAGACCAAAGGAAGATGATGATTATAGTTTTAATAATTTAAACAAACACTTTGTCTGATCAGAGTATAATGCTAATTTCTAATCAGACTATAATTCTAAATTTCTAATCAGAGTGTTGTGCTAATTTCTAATCAGACTATTATGTTAATTTCTAATCAGAATATTATGCTAATTTCTAATTAGAGTATTGTGCTAAAAGGTAAAACAAATCAACAAAATTGTGAAATATTTTAAGTAATTTTTAAATTCTAATATTAGTCAGATACTTGTTCTGATAAGAAGCCAGAGCTGCAGCAAATGTGAAGTTAGTAGCTGATGAAAATTCAGATGTGTTAGTTGATCAAACATTTTTCATGAATAATACAGCAAGATGTAATTCAGTACTCACTAGTCATTCTATTTTGGACTCATTTCAGACATTGATGAGTGTGCTGAAGATGCTGTAAGATACTGTCCTGGGAAAGAAGCCTGCATTAACACTCCGGGCAGTTATAAGTGTGAATGTAACAAAGGAAATGTTTGGAATGCAACAACGTTAGCTTGTGTTGGTAAGTTTTAATTTGATTATTTGTGAGTCTTAAACTTACTTACTAACTTGCCAGTCTTATATGTCATATATTAACTTGTTTTACATTGCATAAGGTGCAGACTTGAAGAAGTCTGATAACCAAACAGGTGTGCCAGTTGACCCTTGGGAAAAGAATGTATTGTAACCTGGTGCACCATGCGGAATATGGGTTAGAAAGAGTTAAGAGGCCCAGAATACTTTAGCTTCAAACAACCAACCCTTCCCTCCTCCCCTCCCCACCAAACTCACCGTTGTGACGCAGCATGAATTAATTGTCGCTTACTGTCATTTAGACCAGCTAGTCACAGGCCTTTTCCTGACATGAAACTATTGATAATATTTAATATTGGGTTATCTGATCATCAGATGTGGTAGCCCCATCATGCAAGTGTTTCATCCCTGTCATTATTATTTTCCTTTGCGCTCATTACGGAGCATGGAACCACCACTGTAGCAGGTTCCCCTACAGGAAGCCGGCACTAAGTATTTACATGCTCTTACAGCAGTAGTTTTTGTGGTAATTTGTGTTACGTCATGAGGTTGCCAACCCCATGTACAACCTCATTTGAGTTGCCTCGTACGACATGCCTGACGGCGCAGTAGACCTGTTCTTTCTTTGTCTCTTTAGAGACCCCCCAGGTTATTACACAGGAGATTTCATCCTTAGGTTCTGACATTAAACGAAGATGGCTGTATACCGCTCCACCTATGTCCCAGTCTTGACATATGGATGCAAGTCATGGGCAATGACTACAACCCATAAAAGCCAGATCTAAACCTCAGAAATGAGGTATCTGAGGAAGGGGGTTGAAGTAACAAGAAGAGACATGGTCTGCAACCGGACGATAGATACGTCAAGGCCTAAAATCCCACCCCCGGCAGACCCAAGTAGAACAGTCCCAACTAAGATGGTTTGGCCATGTCTGCAGAATGGGAAAAGATCAGCTACCACGACAAGCATGGGAAACAAAAAGCATGGGATCCAGACCCCAGGATGACCCAGAGTCCGCTGGGAGGACAACATTAGACAATCT
The DNA here is from genome assembly GCA_024509875.1 of Oreohelix idahoensis. NCBI lineage: Eukaryota > Metazoa > Mollusca > Gastropoda > Stylommatophora > Oreohelicidae > Oreohelix > Oreohelix idahoensis. The sequence continues at coordinate 155,691 of JAMPIV010014020.1, read as the reverse complement.
TTGAAGAACCGAGGACTAGAATGGAACCAGGCCAGGAGGAAGACAGCCGATAGGATAGTCTGGCGCTCTCTCTTCCAAACCTCTACACCTCACGTTAGAAGGGGAACGACCAAGTAAGTAAGGTTCTGACATTCCATGTAGTTCCCAGGTAACTAATATGAGGTTGTGCATGAGGCTGGCAACCTCACCATGTAAAACAAATTACCACAGAAACTACCACTGCAAGAGCATGTGACTGCTTGGTGTAGGCCTCTTGTGAGGGGATCAGTTGCAGACGTGTCTGCATGCTCCATAGGAGCGCAAAGGAAAGTGAGGATGATTTTAAAAGAAGCAGGTTCACTTGTGTCATGGCTCCCAAGTGCCACCCTTCTTTAGATCGTTTTTCTAGAAGTAGGATTGAACCCTCAACTCTTCTGACCAAAATTTCTGTAAAATTCTGTGTCAATGTTGTGGCTCGCAGAGTCATCAAAACCTGAACATCCAACATCTTGGATTAGTCATAGTGCTGTCAGGAATCATTTTTAACTTAAGGACACATTCAGCCTAGGCACTTGTTCAACCAAGACACATTTTCAACCTTGACCCATGTACAGTCTCTACATATGACACTGATGGCTATATATATACTGTGTTCATCAAATTTTTATTTGCAGTCATTAGGATTATTGGATGCTTCTAAATTGACACAAGCTAACTAGCTCATCTTATTCATTTATTAAATTCTCCTTTCTGTCTCTGTCTATTGTTCTGCTTGTAGAGAATTTATTCAACTGAATACCCTTGTTGTTTTTTTTCTTTATCTTTTTTTTTTTTTACACATTTAACTAGATATTTACACTTCCTGAATTCCGTACTTCAGATGGTTTATATATGTCAAAATAAAATCAATATATTCGTTATATTTATTTCAAATAACCATCAGCTTTTATTCTTCCACAGCGGACATATGTTCTGCCAACCCTTGTAAAAATGATGGTATCTGCCAGATCAGCAACAATGATCAGGGATTTGTATGCAGGTATGTCAGCAGAGATATTAGCTACTGTCGTGTCATTTTTTTTTTTAAAGAAATGATTTCGCTTGAGCATTTAACATTAAAAGGTAAAGTTAGTTCCCATAGCAGATACTGCCATAGTGGAGTGTAATTGACTGTGATAGGTATTAACTTTATCAGGTGGGGTGACCAGTTTCCGTCCTCAATTCCTTTGCTTTGTCTAACACTCAAGAGATGAGACAGGTACCCATTTACAGCTGAATAGACTGGTGCATGATCCTACCGGTTTTAATATATATATATATATATATATATATATATATATATATACGAGGGCTATTCCAAAATCAACCTCCGATTGGCTGGTAAAAAGAAACTGGTTGCCATAGCAACACGGTGCATTGCCTGCAGCAATCAGTATTGTGTTTTCTCGCTATACGCAAACCCCCCAGTCCCAATTGTTCAGTTGTTCACGAGTGGTGACCGAGTAAACATGGACCCTGTCATTGCCACTCCCGCCAGCTCTGAGTTCGTGGTGTGATTTGTTTTCTGCAAGCAGGACACAGCGCCACCGAGATTCATTGTCGATTGTGTTGTGTGTACGGTGATAACGTTATGAGTGACATTACTGTGAGGGATTGGTGCAGGAAATTCATGGATGGACGCACGGATGTGCATGATGAGGGGGGACAAGGATGACACTCAATTGTGACTGATGAACTCATTCAAAAAGTTGACCAAGTTGTGGGTGAAGAACGTCGTTTCATGATTTCAGATCTCTCTGCTGAATTTCCTCAAATTTCAAGGACTAGTCTGGTTGGAATTGTCACAGAGAGATTGGTTTACCACAAGTTCTGTGCATGGTGGGTACCAAAACAACTGACTGACGTTCACAAAGCTCAAAGAATGGGCTCAGCTTTGATGTTTCTTCTGCGCTACTGGGAAGAGGGGGACGAATTTCTGAACAGTCGTGATTGGGAATGAGACATGGTTCAGTTTGTGAATGCAGAGACGAAGGTACAGTCCAAACAGTGGATGCACACTCATTCTCCAAACAAGCCCAAGAAATTCAAACAAACATTTTCGCACCAAAAAATGATGGCTACAGTGTTCTGGGACTGCAAGGGAATTTTGTTGATGGAATTCATGGCACCAGGGACCACAATAACGTCAGAAGTTTATAGTGAAATGCTGAAGAAGCTCTGGAGGTCGATCCAAAACAAAAGGCGTGAAATGCTTACCAAGGGCATAGTTCTCCTGCATGACAACGTGCAGCCCCACACTGTGGCTCGCACAAAGGCTTTACTCGAGCAGTTCAACTGGGAGATTTTCAACCACTTCCCTTACAGCCAGGACTTGGCGTCAAGCGATTACCATCTCTTTGGCAAGATGAAGGTCCAGCACTTTGAAACCAACGAGGAGCTCATGGATGGAGTCAACAACTGGCTGGGTACGTTGGCGGCGCCTTTCCTTGATGAGGGATTGCAAAAGCTGGTGCCATGGTATGGCAAGTGCCTGAATTTGGGTGGCAACTATATGGAAAAGTAATGCAGTTATGTATGTAAGTTTTGTATGTAATAAGATGTTTTTCTCTATTTTTGATTATTTTTACCAGCCAATCAGAGGTTGATTTTGGAATAGCCCTTGTATATATGTGTGTGTGTGTGTATAATATATATATGTCTGAAACAGAGTTTTTATATATGAGAGGGAATTTGTGACTGATTGAATATATTATTGTAAAAAGTAAATTATAGCTTGCTAATTTTGTAACATGGTTATAGATGTCAAAGTAGATGCCCTAGTTTGTTGTTTAACTAGGACTGCTGAGACTCTTGCTCTTTTGCAACCAGTACCATGTCGAAGACTCCTTGGTATTATCTATACTGTAGATCTAGGCTTTTCTGCCATTCTGAAACATGTTGAGTTGGAGTCATGAGCTCCAGTTTCTCCAGCTTTGTTGGCATTTAAAGGCCCATCACATCTGGTCCCTAGCTAGATGGAAGAAGTGTGTGGCATGCTGTACATTCCTCACCATCCAATAGGCTCTCCAAATATGCAGAGCTAAAATACTGTGCTCTGGTTCTGGGCTTTCCCAGGAATTGCCACATCCTACACAGAGCCACTTCTCAGCTCCACCTGCCTGCCATGGACCCATAGTGAGATCTCCTGCATGCAGCCAGCCAGGTAAAAAGCCAGAGTTACGTCTGGGGCTCAAGTGACTCCTTCAAGCTTAGTGTGCAATGCTGGGTTCTCAACATGTTTCACCACAGGGGGAATCCCTGGAAGTGTATAGATGATTTCAAGAGTCAGTGAGGGTGTTATTAGTCTCAGACAGAGGTTCACTTCCAAATTTGAATACTGTAGCATTGTGCTTAGCTGGTGGTCATATAAGGATGACTCCAGATATACCTCCTTGCATGCTGCCCTAGGTAAAATATTACTGTTACGCTGTGCTGTAAATTAGAAAGTATTTTTCTTTCATTGTTTCATTACCTCTCAACTCATCATTAAGTACAGACCTTCAACAAATACATGCCAATCCTTCCTGTCCTGTGCTGTCTATTCTACACCTTTTCCTGCCTACTTTATGCTCTTCATATCTTTGTCTAATTTATTTCCTCTTCTGTCTTGGATGGCTGAATAGAATTAACTGAATTATTTTGGATGACTTCTTTATACTTGTTAAAGTTTTTTGGCTTGAAGTTTCTAACAGTATGGAATAGCTGGCCCCATTCTCAACCCTACTTAGTTGTCTTGTTTGATATGCCTTTCTGTACTTCTCTGTAATAGATAGATGGGTGAAATATGTCTGATAAAGAATTTATAAATCTTTGCTTCTAGTTCTCAATAGTAAAGTATTTAGTTTTGTTAATTAATAGCTGTTCATGTTCTCATTTTACTTACCGTACCTATTCCATTGTATTGTGTTGATTTTAACAGACATGGTAATAATAGTGAGAATGATAATAATGGTAGTGATGAAAGTCTAAATCCTTTTGTGGTGATGGATGATGATGATGAAGATAATGGTGGTGATGACAGTCTAAATCCTTGTATTGTGGTGATGATGACAGTAATGGTGGTGTTGAAAGTTTAACCCCTTTGTACTGATGATGATGATGTTGATAATGATATTGGTGGTGATAACAATCTAAATCCTTTTATGATGGTGGTGATGATGGTAATTATCCATTGGAATCCTGGAGCCTTGTCAGATCAGATCAGCTGCCATCTCCACATCAGATTTTGGCAGCAAGGGCTCTCCAAATAATCTCTTACATGACAAGCTGAACAACTGACATGCCCAATGAGGATCTAGTATTTCTAAAACCAATAGTTAAAAAAAAAACTGATTTCACAGAACCAAATTTTGGAATATGTCCAAGGAGCCATCACTGGGAAGCAAAAACAAAAATAGGACCATTGTAACCTGCCAAGTATCTGTTGTCAGAGGTGACTAAGTAGGTGATGTGCCTAAGTCTAGAAACCTCATCATGTAACATAAATTGCTACAGATGTCACTACTGCTTCCTGTAAGGGTGACCACTGCTTCTTCCAAGGTTGGCCACTTACTTGGTAGTCCCATGGTAATTTTGGGGGCAGAGTAGAGAGAAAAGATAATGACTGTGTTAATGGTGAGAATAATGGTGATGTTCAGATAACGTAAAGAAATAGAATGGAAAGCAGATATGTCCTGATTTTAATGGACTTTTAATACTAATTTGTTCCCCAGCTGCACATATGGTTGGAATGGTCCTGTCTGTGATGATGAGGATACTGATGCCAGACGTAAGCATTTACAAGAAATAATTTCCTGGTTTCATCTTCTTGTTTTCTTTTTCCTTCCCCTTATTTTTGTTTATCTTCTTATTATTCTTTTGTTTTCTTCTTCATCTATTTTTTTCTTCATCCTCTGCTTTTCTTCTTTAAAATGTTATTCTTCTTCTTCATCATCATCTTCTTTAACTAACATTTGAATTATTTTGTTTTCCATTTTTTCTACTTTTGCCACTTCTTCTTTATCATATTTGTGTCCTTCTCCTTCATCTTATTTAACAAATATCTGAATTAAATTTTGTGACGTAGTCCTTGTCTATTTTTCCCTTTTATTTTTTGTCAGATAACCTATCATTAACTTTCGTTTTTTTTAAATCTATTTCAGTATTCTCCATCTAACTTCTTCCTGGGCACCGTTTTGATCTACTTTTAATTTGGTTTTAAAAATTACCTTCTCTCTGTTATCTTCTATTTGTTTTGTATGTACATCTCCTGCACATTTTTAAATTGTGGAAACAGCATTTATCTGTTTCAGTTTGGTATGTAATTACACAAATATTGTGTAGTTAATGTCATCCTTGTAACAACACACTGGTTTTTGAAGCTCGTATACAATTTAGTTGTGTTTTTAATCTTTCATATAAACAATTTTTTTTTAGGAATGAAGATTGCTGTGATTTGTGTGAGCGTCATCCTGGGCTTCTGTTGCTTGGCCTTATTCATTATTGTCCTAGTTCTGTGCCTGAAACACCGCAGGCAAGTCAATGTGTCCATTAATAAGTAAATATGTTTTATGTACTTTTGAAGCAAAGTATTATTTAAACAAGTATAAGCATTAAAAATAATGTTGCATGTTATTATATTTCTGTTAATATCTTAGTCAAATAATTAAGGACAATGATGGCATGCATGTGAGAAAGACAATGATTGAAAAATTTGAAAACAAAAGAAAGAAGAAAATTTACTCTTGATAAATCTATGTTAAAGGCATATATATTTTTTAATATACATATACTCTTATTGATAGCTCTGTTGCTTACCAAAGAGATACTACGGGCCTGCTTGATAATGACCGTTGAGGGCGCATCATGGGGCGAAGCGATTTGAAAAAGTATATTTGGAGAGATCGCTCTGCACCATGATGTGTCTCACCAAAACACAAAATAACTATGATCATTTACTATAACTACACACGGTTACAAAGCATGACGTGGTGTGCATAGTTACATGTAGAACACAGAGTGTCGGCTTGTGTGGCGTGGTACACTTATCTAGGTGTAAAGAATTCTACTTACAAAGTGTATCTAAGATATAGATTTTGAAGCAGAAATCAAGTGTGGTTTTAATTCATTATGGGACAAACCCATCTCATCATTAATGTGTGAAATTCAGGGTAAGAATTAGGCTTAATTAGCCAAAAGAGATGTTTGAAGACATGTCAAGGTTATCATAACCGTCATGCAAAGATATGAATATTGAAGAAAATATATAATCGCCGACTAAAAAGGAAATGTGCAAGAAGGCACTAAATTGTAATTAATATGGATATTAAAGGAAGATATAATATGTCAAGAGGAATTCACAAGAATAAAATAAACGGATGAAAATTATGAATATGCTATGGAAGCATGAAGAGATTAGTCCTGATAGCATGAAGAATTTTGCAGATGTGTGAACTCATTTATAAACAGTGTATTGAAGGAAAGAATCGATATTTTAAATGAAGATGTCAAACTTTATTAGAGCAATGTGTAGCTCATGCAAGTCTCTGTGTTAAATAAATATTGAAAGTTGTTTGAAAACAGAAGTCTTCCAGGAATGATTCAAAGTTTGGATTATGAGTTTGAATATATTAACAGTTAACAGTTTCTGACAGTTGGTTCAGTAATATGAATCTGAATATGAATAAGAACTTCTTCTTCTTCTTCCATCCTTAGCCATCAACCGGCAAAGCAGTATGTGGCCAGTACGCCTAGTGGCGTCTTAGGGCAACAACAAATTGATCGATCTATCGCTGTTTCCACCACGCCTAGTGGCGTCTTTGTGGAACAAAAACAGACCAAACAATCTATCATTGTTTCCGTAATCAGATTGGTTGGCAAGCAGGTGATCAGCCCACTGTGCGAAGTTTTTACGGGATGGGGTAAACAGCCCCATGCCCATACCCTCCTTAGTCGCTTTTTACGACATGCGTGGTAGGGTGCAGTGTTACTATTCTTTGCTCCCCTTTCGGGCCCCGGTAACACACGGGTGATGAATAAGAACGATTATCCATAAAAGTTATGGCCAGAGTTTTTGGTGGCAATATCTATACTAATTAGAAAAACCCTAGACAACATTCAGACAACAAAGGAATTGTTCTTAACAATGACACTGCAATGAATGAATCAACAAGGCTGAGGCTGTTGGAGTTTGGCATCAAATGTGGGACTAGCAGAAATGGACGTGAGAGAGGATGCATCCGTCATATGTACAACCAGCGTGTTACAGGTACAATTAGCATTCATACTCTTCAACATTTGCTGAGGGAGACTGAGCACCTATGGGTTTGCCCGGAGTGCAGTGAGGTCAATTCTGATTAACAAGAACAATAATAACAATGTAATATGTATGTTTATACTGAAATAATCTTTGATTGTGAATGCATTATTTCATTAGTTATTGTTTTTTTTTCTTTTTGGCTGTTGTTATATTTGTATTAATACTCTTTGCAGGAAGACTAAAAACTGAAACCAAGATTACAAGGGGATTGACATAAGTCTTGGGCCTGACCATGAAGGACATGTCACAGAGAGCTGAAATTTTGTATAGTGTTTATTCCTTTTCAATGTAGCCACCGTCTGAATTGACACACTTCTGCTATCTCTGCTTGACCTTGAAAAGACCTTGGGAGTAGAACACCCTATTTTTCAAACTAAACCAGTCATCCCATGCCAGTATAACCTCTTCATCGCTGTCAAAATGATTTCCTGTTAGCTGTTTTTTAAGATTTGGGAATAGAAAAAAAGTCTGATGGAGCCAAATCTGGAGAATATGGTGGGTGTGGAAGAATTTCAATATTCAAATCGTTGGCTGCTAGCTGCACAAGCCGTGCTTTGTGAGAGGGCGCGTTGTCTTGAAGCAAAGGAATATTTTGAGTGCGCGTTATCCCTCGTTTCCTGGTCACAACCTTTCTTAGTTTTGTGAGAAGATCTGCATAGTGCTGTCCATTAACTGTGTTGCCATGAGGCAGATAATCTTTCAAAAGGACACCTTTGCTGTCCCAAAAAACAGTCAGCATAACTTTTCCTGCAGATTTCTGCGCCCTCGGCTTGACAGGTGTTGGGGAGCCCGAGGTTTTCCATTGCATGCTGGCAATTTTGGATTCGGGGTCATAATGGTGTACCCAAGTCTCATCTACTGTCACCATGGTCTCCAAAAAATTTTTTGACTGACACTTTTTGAGCAACTGTTGACATCAATTTACCCTTGTTTGCTTCTGTTCACGTGTCAACAGTCGCGGAACCCAGCATGCACACACTTTTCTCATGTTCAGTCTGTTGTGTAAAATTCTTTAAACTGTTCTTTCATTTAGTTTTACTCTACTAGCTATCTCCACAATTGTCATTTTTTGATCCTGATCAATGATTTTCTTCATTCTTGTTGCATTTTCATCGTTGCACTCTGGGGCTGGTCTACCAGATCTTGGCAGATCAGCAACATTTAAGCGGCCGCACTTAAACTGTTGACATCAGTTTTTTACCGAAGTATATGAAGGACAAGAATCACGAAACACTGGTTCCATCTCCCTGTGTATTTCTGTAGGTGTTTTTCCCTGAAACATCAGAAATTTTATCACAGCTCTGGCCTCCTTCTTTTCCATTGTTTTGTCAAATCTTTGGAGCAGCAGATCCGGTCAATAGGGTACATTGCGCCGTGCACTGTAGCGGGAAAACCCATTGAAGAAACAAACGCGTACTTCACACATTCAGTGCAAATATGATGAACTTTAAATGTACCAAGTTTCATCTTCCTCCTGTGACTCCTTCATGGTCAGGCCCAAGACTTATGTCAATCCCCTATAAGTGTGAATGTAAATAAAAACCAGGAAAAATAATTCTCAAATATTATGGGTCTTTAAATGGAATTACGTAATATACAAGAGCAGAAATTATATAATAATGAATGGGTTTTATGCGCGGAAAATGGGAAATGAATGTTTGTGTGATCTGGTTTTTTTTAATCCAATTGTTGAGTTGGAAAAGATCACACATGTGAAAAAAGTCAAAATAACAGAAAGTCGTGTGCAAAATGTCGAAAACAGAGAGACGTGTGCAGAAATTGTAACGTGTGGAAAAAAGAATGGGACGTGTGGAAAAAAGTGGGAAAGAAGACAGGAACAGTATAAAAAGAAAGAGATGTGGGCGATAAGGATGATTTCAGGATTTATGATTCCATGATTTTAGACTAGAGGATTTTTTTTTAGATAGCGTTAGGTGAACTTCGTCTTTGAGGATATCAAGACAAGTTTTTTTGAGTAGACAAGTGTGTATATTATTCAGTTGGTTTATAAATTTTTCATTTTGGATAAACAAACATCATTTTGTGAAATTTACAGTGTTTGTCTAATGACATCAATAAACTTTAATATAATTTTCTACTGAATTGCTGTTTGTGGAAATTTACAGTAATTTCTTTTGGATATACATTGTTGTGCTGAAACTGTTTTGCTTATCACCAAACTTAACGGGAAGAACGAACCTGGAAAGAAGAAGAAAAATGAGTAAAGGTCAAGTATTACCATCTCTGGCGGAAGGTCAGTTAGCACATGAACCACAACAACATATGAAGGATTAACTCTAATTGAATATAACAATCAATACAGTAGAACTCCATTTATCCGAACCCCATGGGACCGAGCATCGTTCGGATAATCAAATGTTCGGATAATTGGATTACATAATGTATCGAGTACATGTACACATATTTCTAAAAATAATTAACCATCACAGGGAAAATACACTATAAAACATATTTACTTGTACTGTAATAATAATACCCACACTGTATTAGATCACTGTATCACCAAAATCTTTTATTACACTGCAGTGCATGTACTTCTTGTATTAATTATTTTTGTTAAGAAAGAGAAATGTTTTCAAAATAACATTACAAACGATTCAAAACCAGGCGCAACTTACGTATATATGTACTTGCACAGATGTAGCCCACTATTTAAAATAATGAGGAATCCTCTTTTGCACCAAACTGGATAGTCTCCTTTTGGCTGCTAAGTCCCGCATTCTCTTCAACAGCAGAAGCTGTGTAGGACAGCTGTCATCTTCTTGCTCGTACCAAGCCATCACAGTTTCTAGTGCTATAAAGGCCTCTTCAGGACTTGGTCGACGTTTTGGTTTTTCTTCATAATCTACAAGTACATCATGTACTTCTGAGGTGTCTTCATCATCGGTCACTACATGTATTTGGTTTTCTTCTTGCACAAAAGACAAAATTTCTTTGTCATTCAAAAACTGAAAACCAGAATCATTATCATCTTCTAGCCACATGTGTGCATCATCTTTGTCACAGTCCGAAAATCCGGGCATTGCTTGAAACAGTTCCACAACTTCATTTATACAATCATCATTTGTGTCCACTGCAGTAGTTTCATTTCCTCCTTTTTTCCCAAGCAATCTACTCCAAGCCTTGTTGAGATTATCTTGTGACAGGGTGGTCCAAGCATCAGCTAACATATAGCAGCAGTCTTTGAGATTAAGCTTTTTGGAAAACGCCACCACACTTTCTTCATCTTCAGCCAACAATAAACGACGCAGGACTTCCTTCTTGTACATCTTTTTAAGCTTTGCTATAACACCCTGATCCATTGGTTGAATCAGTGCTGTTACATTGGGAGGCAGAAAAATTACTTTAAAATTTGCATCAACTGCATTCAATGTATCCGTCTCTGGATGAGATGGTGCATTGTCCAGTAGAAGAATTACTTTTCCAGTTTTCTTTTCTTGTTCTCCCAACCTCTTCACATTTGGGATGAACTGATTTGTATACCAATCAAGAAATATTTCACTATTCATCCAAGCACTCTTCTGTGCTTTGTAACACAATGGGAGACATGTCACATTCTTTAAACAACGTGGTTTTTTGGCTTTGCCGATCATTAGCACCGGTAAACGATGACTTCCACTGGCATTCGCGGCTACCAAAATTGTTACTCTCTCTTTGCACTTTTTAAACCCAGGGGCAGCTGCTTCGCGCTGAGATGCAAGTGATTTTTGAGGCAATGATTTCCAGTATAAGCCAGTCTCATCGGCATTATACACATCCTCGAGTGAATAACCTTCTTCTTCCAAAAAAGCCAAGAATGTTTCTATAAAATTTTTAGCGGCAGTTGCATCGCTAGATAAAGATTCCCCTTGAATCTCCAATTCTCGTATGCCATGACGAGATTTAAAGTTTCTTAACCATTCCTGGCTAGCCTTAAAGTCAGGAGGACCGTCAAGTTGATTGTTGAACTGAAGTGCCTTTTCACACAACAGAGAACCAGAGATAGGTTCCCCTTTGCTTCTTCTTTGCACAAACCATATATACAAAGCCTCTTCCAATTTCACATCTTTCGCATTTCTCATGGTTTTACGTTTCTTCGACCCATTTTCACTATCAAATTTCGATGCAAAACTCATAATTTTATCCTTGTTACTTTTAATGTCAGAAACGGTAGCTTTCCCAACATTGAAAATCCTCGCAAGTGAAGACACAGTTTCACCTTGTCCTAGTCTCTTGATAAATTCTGTTTTCGTTTCAATTGACAAAACATTGCGGTTCCTTTTATATGCTTTAGGCCTACTGGAAGATGCCATATCGCACAGAGAAATACTTGTACGCCAAAATTATTCTGCTGTAGTAGCAGACACAATTATTTTAAGTTGAACTGTCTGTTTAGCCAGTGTTCTACCTAGAACGCACACGTACACTATATTTTTAAACCAGATATTAACTGACTTTATGATCTAACTGACTTCCTGTACGTAAGCGGCCGACCATTAGCCATCCCATTCTCTACAAATTGTTCGCACACATTTGAAGTTTGCCGCATCAAAAGATTCAGAATTTTAGTCTAACGTGACTGTGGCATCTGATTTTTTTTTTTTCTGGAAAAAGTGTTCGGATAATTGGATGTTCGGATAATTGGGGTTCGGATAAATGGAGTTCTACTGTATAACCAATTGATGCCGTAACCTGCCCTGCCACATAACATACTAATTGGCGCCGTGACCTGCACACAAGTAACTGCCCTGCCACAGTAAGACGGGAGTAAAATGGTAGAATGAAAAAAAAAAAAAGTTTTTTTGTTTGTCTGTCCCTGACGAAGGCCTTGTGGCCGCAACGTTGGGTTTTTTTTTCCCTTTCTCCTAGTAAGACATATTACAATTTGTTTGTTTGTTGTTGTTTTTTTTTTTTATTATTCTACCGTACATGAAATATGAGGCTTTTCTTGTGTAAGGAATCCCTGCTCAACCCCTCATGAGTTATGATTTGGCTATGTAGTGTTCTTTATTCCAGACAGCATAATCTTTTTGTTGTTTTTAATTGTGGTTTGATTCTTCCAGGCTGTTCTTAAGTAATGTATTTACATGAAATTTTACTTGTGCTGCATATTTACTTTTTGGCACTGTTAAGAAGTTATCCCCCATGTTACTACTGGTAATTGCCTATGTGAAATCCTGAAATGAACATTTTTAAAATCCTACAAACATTTTGGGAAAATATTGCACTTTGATAGCTTAATTCAACACCCATTAAAAAAGCACACAGACCTTTCAATTTTGTTTGCATGGTGCATTGACCAATGACCAACAGTCATGGTAAGATTAACTACACAGATCTAGTCAAGTTGAAAAGGAATGGAAAGGGAATGAAATGACCACAAGAGAATTAGTGCCGCCATCATGGCATGTAGCAGAAAGAGCACTACATACTATTCCCCCTGTCATGTTTTGACAGGTTACTTGCTCGTTGAGTACAGCTCATTTGTGTGCATGTCTCCATGTGTATATTTACTCATGTGTGGTTGATACACATTCTGGGAACCAGGCTGGTTTTTTTTAAAATCAAAATATTTTTTATGCATATCATTGTGTATGGTCTCTGATTGCTTTGTCAGTCAAGCAGCCAAGGACCAAAGAAGATTACGTATGTATGTTAGCTGTCTATGGTTGTGAGGAAGGAATGACAGGAGACATTACATATATTTTCTAACTTTATTAATTACAAAACATTTCAGGAGCTGTTTTATAACGAGTTTACATATGAAATTTTTGTGTGATTACTCTTCTTCTTCTTCTTTGATCCTTAGCTGCCGACCGTCAAAGCAGTCAGTGGCCATCACACCTAGTGACCACTTGTAGGGCAACAACAAATTGATTCCACTTTGCTCGATCGGTGGCCATCCTTCGTACAGTGCCCCAACTCTGGTTCATTCTTTGCATCTCAGCCTCCACAGTCCTCCGCCAAGTTGTTTTTGGTCAGCCTCTCTTTCGTTTTCCTTCAGGGATCCAAAGCATAGCTGTTCTTGTGATGGCATCGGGGTCTCTTCTGAGGACATGGCCAACCCAGCTCCAGCGTCTGCCAGCTATGATGGTGTGCATGTCCTCTTGCTTGCTCCGAGTAAGCAGATCTTGGTTGGTGATGGTATTCAGCCAAAAGATTCGGTGAATTCTGAATATATTTAGTGATTACTCTTAGATCATACAAAATAAGAAAACGATTCACTATATTATATGTGTTTCTGTATACTTACAACTTTTATGTAATAAAGAACCAGAACATACGTGGGCATTGGCTGATTAAATTCTTTAATTCAGAATATGTAAATGTATGACCCATGTCGTTCCTAGGGCCTCTGGAGACAAAGACAGAATAAGACTTGTTTCCATGGCAATGTTACTAATAAGCTTGAGGCTGACAACCTCATTATGTTAAACAAATCGCTACTGAAACCACCAACAGGAAATGAATGATTTGGTGCAGGGACCAGATGATGTCATAGCTGCTAGCTCTATAGAGAGTGGATAGGGAGATGAATGAATGAATGTATCCATATGTCAGGAAGCATGGAAACTTGTAGCTGCACAGACAGGGGCAGGAAACAAGATGGGCAGAGCACTTCAGAAAAACACTGAATAAGAAACCACTTGAGATGCAGCTGAATGTTCCTGAGGCTGAAAATTATCTAAACGTAAATACAGACATTTTATGAGGGGAAAAAATTATCCCAGCTATCAAAGAGTTAAAGAATGGAAAAGCTCCTGGTCATGACAATTTAAGTGCTGAGTTATTTAAGACAGACCCTGAAGTAGCAGCAGAACTATTAGAACCACTATTTGAACAAGTCTAGCAAACAGAGACAACACCAAAGAAGTGGAATAAAGGAATAATTGTCAAATTTCCCAAGAAGGGCAACCTTGCAGACTGCAACAACTGGAGAGGAATTACCTCTCAGTTCCCAGTAATATACTAGGCAGGATAATTATCCAGAGAATTTCAAAAGCAGTAGACCATAAATTGAGGAAAGAACAAGCAGGATTTAGAAAGAACAGAAGATGTGCAGATCATACATTCACTCTCATGAACATTATAGAGCAGTGCTGAGAATGGCAGAGACAGCTATACATTAACTTTATTGATTTTGAGAACTAACTTTACATGTAGTGTTGGGCAGAGAACCTTAACTTTTGGGGTGAAGACAGGAGTACGACAGGGATGCCCATTATCAACCACTTTATTTTTAACAGTCATAGACTGGGTGATGTGCCAGACAACAGAGGACAGTCCAAGAGAACTGTAGCCATACATTACTTCTGAACAGCTCGACGTCAAATCCATCCTTGCATACTTTATTAAATACTCTTTTTTCTAATCAACCATATTCTGAACTGCGTGTTACTTCTGTTGGAAGATGACATTCATTTCCTGAGCCCAACATATGAGGAGATACCAACAGCCTCAAGCTGACCACAGCTTTCTTTGAACATATTCAATTCGACGTCTGAAAGTGAACGAAGAAGATTTCCTGAGCTATGTCATCACCATTTTCCATTTTGCTCTCTATAGAGCCACCCATGACCCTTGACCTCTTTTTGGAAGCGTGCCATTGCAGCTGTGTTTTCTGTAGTTATTTGTTTTACATTATGAAGTTGCTAGCCTCATACACAACCTCATATTAGTCACCTTGTATGATATGTCTGATGTAGCAGTAGGCCTATTCTTTCTTTGTTACAAACTGAGCTATTGTAGCAAAATTTGATACCACTTGCTTTGTTTGTGAAAAAATGTGTAACGCGACACAGCGAGAAGGGTGAAGGGACAGCTCAGTGGGTCTTGCTTTGAAGTTGACGTTGGGCTGAATCTTATAGAAAGAGATTTCAAACTGCTAAGCTTCTTCCAGGAGAAAACTACCACCAGTTTTCTGCCAGATTGGAAACATATCTGACAAAGTGGACTAGCTTAGGAAAATGTCAAGATTTAAAAGAAATGGTCATGATGGAACAACTGAGAGAATCCATGCCTCAAGAAATGAGGAAATTTCTTATGGAGCAAGGAGCAGAGAGATTGGCCATGGCTGAGAGATATCAAGCAGCTCAGTTAGAAGTATCAGGAAATAAGAAGAAGCAGGGTGAGAACTTCAAACCTTCACAAAACTATACCAGATATGACTACAGGGACAATTCCAACAAGAACAAACAAAGAACTGATTATAAAGACAAAAACCCTCTAGGATCAGATAAGAAACCTTCAAAAAAGGAAGGAAAGTGGTGTTAAACTTGCCAGTTAAGTAAGGTGACCATATTTTCAAAACCCTAATCCGGGACAAAATAGTAGATTTGACCTATTTCAATGCAAAAAATCGGGACAAAAGGGTAAAGAAAAGGTCAAAAGTCGGGACATGTCCCAGAAAAATCAAGTTGATGTCAATTTAAAATAATATGCATTTTATATATTCATTTGAATAACATTGAATAACATTCATTTTACTGTACAAATTTAACTACTTAAACTAATAAGAGAGAAAAACATCAATAATCCTTACTTAAGGTGAAGCTGAGTTACTGTACTTTTCAGATGAGTGGATTTTTATCAATAGGTCCTTCTTTGCAAGCAGCATCTTAAAGAACTCGACACATGTTTCCTCACAGTTCACTTTGGTTGTCAACATAGTTTTCAAAGTTTCAACACCTAGCTGTGTTTTATCACTTGCCCATAAGCTGTTCATCAAAGAAAACACTCTTTCTGTGGCAGCATTTGTTCCAGGTAGACAGAAAAAAAACTCTGCCTACTTAAAAATATTTGAAAATGTCACATTATTGTTTTTGAAGTGGGAAACCATTTCAATCCAACGTTGTGGTGGCAATGTTTTTTTTTTTGGGCACTCCATTCACTAATTTTCTGAGACTGAGAAGTAACAAACTGCTTCATATAGAAATATTTGTCATTAATTTCAGTGTCTGTACAGTGTGCTGAAGGTAATGTTTGAATCACTAGTGATGATGATATCTCAATATCTGCCCAAATTAGTATTCTGTTCAGCGTTACCAAGCTGTATGGTTTCTAGGTCTTGAAAATTATTTGCAGCCCATTTATTCAAATAATTGAAAGCTGTTTAATAGAACGAAGAAACGCTAGCATGAAACTTTTTCACATCCTCCTTTGGAAGTCCTTCCATTTCCAGCTTTTCAAGGATTAGCTTAACTCTTGATGGCAAGAAACAGTCTTCCAGTTTGGACTTCAAAATAGTTTTCAACCTGTTGATGCTGCCAATGACTTCAAACACAGTGACCGTCTGTCCCTCTATTATTTGCACTGCTTCGTGGAATGGAGAGGCCTGACTGTGAACAAAAACAAGCCATGCCTCAGATAGAGGATTTTCAAAGAATGTCTGTATAAAAACTTGGCATCTGTCTTGAGATTGAAAATATGATTTTAGAGGAAGGAACATCTGAAGAACCCTATCAATAGCAGGCAGCAGAGCAAGCCACCTAGTCTGAGCATAACCTAAGATCATCTGGAAGTCTGTTTCCACAAACTGGCAAAACACCTTGAGTCTTTCAACTCGTACTGTGTATGATTTGAAGAGTAGATAAATTTTAACAATAATCAGCTCGACATCAACAGGCAGTACATCTGCAGCTGTTCGAACAGTGTTGTGGAAAATATAACCTGTACAACCAACTCCTTCCTATAAGACCATGTCCAAGGTTTTCTTGCAGTTTTTTGATAACGTTATTCTGTCCTTTCCTTTCAGCACCTCCAAAATTGGAATTTGTCTTGTCTGCGCATAATCCAACTACTTTCCTGTCTAAACCATTTTCAGTTATGCAGTCATTAAGAAAACTACTTACAATATCAAATGTTTCACCTGGCAATGACTTTAACTCTAATATTTTAATTTTTACACCATTACTGTGATCAAAGTATCTGACAAGTAAAGGAAAAATCTTGAATTCTTTGTGGTTGGATGCATCTGTCAGTACAGAAATAAATGTAGACTTGTCTAGGTCACACCTTAACTCATTTAGAATATGGGGTGCCAAGACATTTCGAATAATGGCTTCTGTTTTCGTACGTGCACATGCAAATTTGGGCTCTAAAGTAACCTGAAGTAATTTTGATGTGCAATCCATAGACCTGAAAGTATGATTGCGTAGCACTGTATGGTATGCAAAGGCGCCTTCTATAGCAGCTAATTGCTCTTCTTGGTCACCAATTTTATCAGCTCTGAAGAAAGTGGTTAACGACGAGCTTGATGCAGCTGTAACGACGGCTCTCTTATGTTTCTCACTGCTTATGTGGTTCTTAATATCACCACGTCCACTATGGCTTATCGAAAACCCGGAGGCACATATATTGCATCGTACATTGGAGTTTGATGTACTCTTTTTAATAAACGGATATTCCTTTTGTAAATCTTCATTGAAACTGCATTTACGCTTTGGTATCATTTTCTTACAACAATAACAAAATATGCACAAATAGTTCACCGTTTAAATTAAATAAACGTATACCGTACGCAAAATCTTGGTACTTTACCACTACCTAAAATTTCAAATAACTGCGAATATCACATTGGAACTACAAAACTAATTCGCGGTCCCGACCTCTCGTGCTGTTTCGGCGCCAGTTCACTAATAATTAAAAATTCCCTCAAGTCAGCCACGGGATAATAATTGTTTTTTTTTTTTAATCTGTGAGATTTATGGCAAATTCGTCCAAAACCGGGACAAATTGGCGTCCCGGATTGCATCGAAAAAAAGTCGGGACAAATTATCAAAAATGGTCGAAAACCGGGACTGTCCCGGAAAAACCGGGACGTCTGGTCACCTTACAGTTAAGTAACCATAATACTGCAGAATCAATCAATCAATACCCTTTAGCTCCCCAAGGAGCATAGGCCTTCAACAAACACATGCCAAGTCTTGCTGTCCTGTGTCATCCGCTCAAGTTCTTTCCATGTTTTCCTTATCATTTTCCTCTCCACATGTAAGCCTACCTTGCCGTGGTTGGAGAGCTTGAGCGCCCCAATGATCCCGGGAGCTATGCCGGCGGGAGTTTTACTCCTGGCAGGGTCACCCAAGCCGGACAGGTCCTGGGTGAGGGGCCAGACTAAATGGGCTGAGGAGTGGGTGGAACCCTATAGGTGTAGATGCAGAACCCACCGGCGAGTGGTACATGCTCTGGTCTGCACCAATCCACCCCCACTTCATGGGTTAAATGCTTTCTTGCCTCATTCTTCACTGTTTGTCGTCTATCACGCCCACGGCGACCGTTGCCTCAATTGGCTGTGTGTGGTGTACCCGGAAACGGGGCCTCCCAGCACTGAGGCACAGTTAAGTCCCCGATGTCACTTATCGGTGCAGAATTGAGAGAGATGGCTGAGCATCACAATCCCCCCTGTGTTGCAGCATGATGAGAACCCAGCATTGCACACTGAGCTTGGGGGGATCACTTGGGCACCAGACTTAATACTGGCTCTTGACTGGATGGCCGCATGCAGGAGATTTCTACAATGGAGGGTTGGCAGGTGGTGGGTATCTGGAAGTGGCTCTGTGCAGGACGTGAGGATTCCTTGGGAGAGCCCAAAACCAGAGCACAGCATTGTGCAAGCTCTGCATAGTTGGAGAGCCCCCTGGATGACGGGGAATGCACAGTGTGCTACCCCACCTATCCCCAACTGCTAACTTAGAACCAGAAGTGGGGTCCTCTGTATGCGTGCCAGGCCAGGATAAAACGCCTGGGAAAGAGACTGGAGCTCAGAACTCCCTAACTCAAAGTTGCAGGATGGCAGAAAAGCCACGGGAAAGACAGGGCTATTTTGAAGATAACGCAACCATATTTTCACCATACGAGCTCGGACGCCGCCTCGGTAAACAAGGTCCGCGCAGAGCAGTGACACCCCCAGGCTGCTTGCGAATAGTCTACTACTGGGAACATAAACAGATTAGGGATGAGCCCACTCTCCCGTTGAGCAGGTGCTAAAGTCGTAGATACTGGGCCAGAAGGCGCACCGGAAACCACAGTATCATGCAACTCGCTTTTTTTTTTTCTATGGAGAGTACACCGTCAAATAAATCTCGTTCTGGTGCTCGCCCTGTGGAGCTCCACCAGGCAGGTGCAGTGCCGGGCTCTGAGCCCCGACAGAGCCCACCCTCAGCTACTGGAGGACCCTCTAGACCGTCTTGTGGAGTCAGCAGACGGCGGAGGAGAACTACTGACCAAAACAAAACAGAAAAAGAGAAACCCAGAGTGCCACTTGTCATAATGCACTTATCATTTTCACCTCTGTTTCCAGTTCTCTTCTCCATGTGTTTTTTGGTCTACCTCTGCCTCTCTTTCCCTGTGGATTCCAGAACAAATCCTCAATGTGTGTCCTATCCATCGCCAGCGTCTTCTTCTCAACTCTTGTTCCACTGGCACTTGTCTGGTTCTTGTCATCAATTCCACATTTGTGACTTTGTCATACCATTTCAGTCCTTCTATTCTAAGCAAGCACCCGTTTATAAAAGTCTGTAGCTTTTTGGTTGTTGTTTTTGTTGTTCTCCATGTCTCTGAGCCATACAGTAGGACTGACTTCACATTTGAGTTGAAGATTTTTATTTTCATGTTGGACTTGATTTCTTTTGTTCTCCATATGTTTCCCAATGCAATGAAAGCTCCTCTTGCTTTTTGTATTCTTATTTTGATATCACTGTCTGTCCCACCAACATTGTCTATATTACTTCCAAGATATGTTAAAGATTCTACATCTTTTAGTGGTGTTTCTTCAAGTCCAACCTTGTTATCATTTCTTGTATTTATTCTCATAATCTTTGTCTTTTCCCTGTGTATTTTCAGGCCCACTTATGACCTCTCATCGAGAATTTTCATTTTCTCTGCAGAATGCAGAAAGAAAAACCCTCCTCATCACGCTACGTGTCTTACAACAGGGAACAAGGTAAGGAAGGACCTGGCAGATAGTCAGAAAGACCTCCATCATCCCCCTGCCTGGAGGAAGTGACCTTGAATGGCACCCAAGTACTGTGCTTATATGATACAGGCTTGGACTTTGACTCAGTAGTGTGCTCTTCTCTGGTGAGTCCTGAACAGATAACCACAGAAACAGTGGAAATCAGAGGACCAGTCAAGGGAGCAGGAACCATGACACTGCCCATAGCCCAAATCAACATAAGATCTCGCTATGTGGAAGGAGAGATCAAAGCAGCAGTGATGGACAACCCTATTTACCCATTGATACTGGGATGTAGATATGTCTTTCTAGGAGAACCTATAAGACCCATAGTGATGGCAACAGTCCAGACCAGGGCAAGCTCTAGGAAAGAGGAGGATACTATCATCAATACTCATCCAGAAGAGATGAGAAAGGCTCAAACTGCTGACAGCACATTGAAGCCTTGCTTTGGCAAATTACCTAAAAGCCATAACCTTCCAGAGAGAGGAGACTTATATATGAAAAATGGCCTACTATATAGAAAAGCTGGAACAGGACCTAAAGGACATGGACAGCTTGTAGTGCCAAAATCATACAGGGAGCAGGTTATGAAGCTAGGACATGCTATACACTTCAGTGGACATAGGGGCCACTGGACAACGGATAGCCTGTCACTACTTTTGGCCAGGTATCATGTTGCAGCGGGTTCTTGATTTTTATTCCTTATTGAGGATCAAGGATTTAGGTTGTCCTTAATTTTGTCGCTGTGCCGTACCGAGTACGTCACGGAAGTAGCGCGATACCTCGTTCCCATACACCTATAAGACGTACGGCGTACGTCCTATTTTAAAAGCACCAGAACTCTTCTGTTTACAACCGTATTGGAAATTGCTGGGCATAATCGGATTCAGCATTGAATAATCTGGCCACTAAGCTTGAAACGAACAAAATATTTTACTGCTAGTGAATACGGTAGAACTGATAATGGTGATTTTACAAAAGCGAAAGTACAAACATGGACGCTCCCGTACCGCCGAACCATAAACATTTTGTGGAAAAAGAGCACGAAAATTCTTGTTTGAGTTGAATTTATTCAACTTGAATGATTCTGACAACTCTTTTTACTGAGATTCTGGTAATCTTTACCTTTATTGCCATCGAGTATGTTTTAATATGTGTATTTTCGTACCATTTAGAGTTAAGGTTGAGGTTAGGTTTAGGGTTACCCTAATTCTAATGCTGACTCAATACACATATTAAACATACTCGACGGCACTAAAGGTAAAGATTACCAGATTCAGGGTCAGAGTTTGTGTAGTCTGGTTCAGAATATACTTTTAATGGGTTTCCTTTTACGATAAACTGTTTACAGTCAAATTAAAAATATGACCCCAAAAATTACAATTATCCTGTCGTTCAGGGGAACGAACTAAGCTGAAAAATGGTGTTGTCATTTGAAATGAAAAACCCGTCGTGGCGAAAGGGTTAAGTCGGTTCGTGTAAGGAATGACCTCGTCTTTGTTCCTCATGAACTTCTACTAATTAGTGTTAATGTTAATGTCCTACATCAAAGAAGAGCAAATCGTGCATTTTTATATTATAAATATATGGCTTAATATTCCATCCAACTTGATTGATCAAATAAACTCCTTGTGTTGAGTCCAAATGAGCATAGATTTAATACATTATACGAATACATCATAGTTAATTCATAAACAGTTCATTACATTTGCAGGAATCATTTTCTTATTCATATCTATACAGTGCAGTCCGTTCCAGTCATTTAGATTAATTACACTGACAAACAACATTTTTCTTTCTTATATAAGAATAAGTGTTCTTAGGTCAGTTTCTTGCGCTGATTTCAAATCTGAAATCCGTTTTTCTCTATCACGTCGGGTTCTTAAGATATTTGTGAATAAATATATTTTTGGGAAACCGTTATTTGCTCCGTTTCATTTTTACTATATAACTTATTAAAAATTAATAAAAAGCAACATAATTCTACTTTTTATACTGCTAAAAGATTCATGACATATGTTACGCGATTTTTCAAATAGTTACTGTATTTTGAAATAATTCTGAGCAAAATATGGCTTCTAGAAGTTGTAGAAATTCGGCTGATCTGTTCTGTTACGTGTGCGGATATTTTACCGATCGTGTTGACCAGAAAAACTTTACACCATTACTAAAGAAAGCATATGAACTTTATTTCGATTCGAAAGTTGATGATGCAAATAACTCTTGGACGCCAAATGCAGTTTGTTCGATACATTGGCAGGTTGGTTACGAAAATCGCCGAAGCATAAGTCGATGCCTTTTGGAGTGCCCAATACTCCGATATCTAAATTTCGTCATAGACACAGAGAACTTGTTGAATACTTTGAGATGGATGATGACATTTGCTATTGCAAAGATGTAAACGGTCATGAGCACATAGTCAACGAATGGCGATTTTTCATCGATTCTTCCAAGACTAGTCTAAAAGCCGTGTTATTGCATAACAGAAATTTATTTTCATCAATTCCAGTCACCTACTCTGTTCATATGAAAGAAACTTATGACAATATGGCTATACGTTTGGAAAAAATAAAGTACAATGACTACCAATGGCGGATTTGTGGAGACCTAAGGTCATTGCAATTCTCACGGGCATGCAGACTGGGTATACTAAATTGTGTTGCTTCCGATGTGAATGGGACAGCCGCAACAGACAGGAACATTATGCAAGAAAGGTGTGGCCTATCCGGGATCGTATGCAGCTCGGGCATAAAAATGTAATACACGAGCCATTAGTTAACAAAGACAGCTTCATTTTACCACTGTTACATATAAAGTTGGGGCTCATGAAGAATTTTGTAAAAGCGTTAGATAAAACGAGCAAAGCTTTCACTTATCTTCGAGAAAAGTTTCCGCAAGTTAGCGATGCAAAGATAAAGGAAGGTATCTTTGTATGACCTCAGATTAGGAAAGTTATTGCAGACAAACAATTCGAGAACTTGTTACATGATAGTGAACTTCGCGCTTGGATGGCATTCAAATCGATCGTCGATAACTTTCTGGGAAATCACAAATCTGTTGACTATGTTGCATATTGTTAAGCAGTGCATAGATGCATACAGAATTATGGGCTGTAACATGTCCCTCAAAATCCATTTGCTCGATTCGCATCTTGACTTTTTCCCTGACAACCTTGGCGAAGTCAGCGATGAACATGGAGAACGATTCCATCAAGATATCGCCGTAATGGAGTCACGTTATCAAGGACGGTGGAGTGTGACCATGCTTGCCGATTATTGTTGGATGCTTCATCGCGATGTACCACATGCCATTCACCGACGAAAGTCGACTGCAAAGAAATTCAAGCCTACATAACTGTTATACTTCTTGTACGAATGATGTTGTAATACTGTATGCGTTGTTAAAAAACTTCAATTGCGTATTTCTAGAGATCCCGACCTGATAGAGAAAAACGGTTTGCAGATTTAAAAACAGCGCATTAAAATTGACCAGAAAAACATAGAAATGTTAGAGAAAGAAAAAAAAAGTTTTTTTTTTTGTTAGTCAGTGTTATTATTGTTGTCAACAAAACGTAGTAGGCTATGTATACACGGGGATTCTATGCTGTCCACTGATAATGATACCAACTAGTTTGTGAGAACGAATCATAAAGAAACATCAAACTCCCTGAGTTCCTGACTCAAATAATCAATGGTTGTAATTAACCATTCCTGATCCATCGTTTCAAACATTAATACGGGTGACCCTCAAGCCAAATTTCAAAGAATTACTTCTGCACTTCATACTATAAGCGGGAGTGAATCGAACACATCTGACTTGCTTGAAGATCAGATTCAAAAGGGTGAACCAAATTCGTAGTCAAGCGTGACCATATCAACCCTTACCACGTCACAATCGAACCATGCGATTTGCGTTCAATAAAAAACCATGAAGCATAAAAAACATTCTATATTACAAACCTCTCAACCTCTAATGTGTACTTTACACGCACTAACAAATATAGCAGACGACATCATTAAAACATGTCGTAACAATTCCTTGCCCGACGGGGGAAAAAAAAATCTATTCTATAAATTTTTTTGAAATATCCTGATTAATCATAGCAAAAATTTAACAAAAAACAACATACGGCCTACGATGTTCTGTCTGGAACATTCTCGTAAGTCATGTCGATATCATACCAGTCATATAATACATGAACATTATATTAAATTAACTAAAGAAAATGTCAACTGTCAGTAAATAATTATCTAAGTAACTAAAAGTATGTCTTAACTAAATTAATATGTTGCATCATCAGATCTACTAATTAAATATAGAATTAACTAAATAATCAGTGTACTAGGTGTAGGATATAATATAATTAAAATTTAATTAATTGACCTACAGTATTGTATCGTTGTGAAGAAAGTAAAGTAAAGACAAGTAAAGTAAGGAAAAGAATAATAAAAAAAGCATAAAGTTAAATATTGAGAAGTTAATCGATTAAAAAAAATGAAATATATGTGTACACTAACTACTATCTAATTAACTTAATGTATCAACTAACAAAATAATAATACATATCATATTATGTAATAATTAAGTAAACATTAGTCACTAACTACATATAATAATTATCATATTTATAAATATATTTACTTAAATTATTCAATTGTGTGAGAGTATTTTGTTTTCTCTTTTCTTTTTATTTTTTCTTCTTTTTCTCACATTATATTTTTATTTTATTAAATCAATAAGTATTGAAATTATTAATGTTCGTTATGAAGATCCAAATGTTGTTATTTCCATGTGTGAATTTATGATTTTATCCATGTAACGAAGAATTTCATTCGATAATCTTGATATAAATCGTTCGTAAGGAAGACTGAGTTAATAGTTCCCATCTGTATTTCATGCAAGGATGAATTTGACAGAGTTCATTCAGTCAATCTGATTCACATTTGAAAACGGTAAGTCCAAAGATGATGCGAATCTTCATTTTCGAGTGTATCATACAGAGTGAGAGACGAATGGACACAAACCAAAGTCCAAACGTTGATAATTGAAACCTTGAAATAAGTCTCACGGGTAATTGTAACATTTATGCGCAGAATGTAAACATACGTTAGTTCATTGCAAGTTTCTTCAACGTGTTATTCGTATGCATCGAGTTCATAACTCATCAGCCGTGTCTTCTTCTTCAATCCTTAACCACCGACCGTCAAAGCAGTCAGTGGCCATCACGCCTAGTGGCGTCTTGTAGGGCAACAACAAATTGATTCCACTTTGCACGGTCGGTGGCCATCCTTCGTACAGTGCCCCAACTCTGGTTCATTCTTTGCATCTCAGCCTCCACAGTCCTCTGCCAAGTTGTTTTTGGTCGGCCTCTCTTTCGCTTTCCTTCAGGGGTCCAAAGCATAGCTGTTCTTGTGATGGCATCGGGGTCTCTTCTGAGGACATGACCAACCCAGCTCCAGCGTCTGCCAGCTATGATGGTGTGCATGTCCTCTTGCTTGCTACGAGTAAGCAGATCTTGGTTGGTGATGGTATTCGGCCAAAAGATGCGGTGAATTTTTCTTAGGCATGTTGTGTGGAAAGAGGACAATTTTGACATTTCCTTCTCTGTGACTCTCCAGCATTCCGCACCATAGAGAAGCACAGAAAGCACGCAACTCTGGTATAATCTTAATGTTGTGCTTGTGCTGTATTGGGAGGACTTCCAAATGTTATTTAGGCTAAAGAAGGCTGTTCTTGCCTTATTCATTCTGATGTTGATGTCTTTGCCTGCCCCACCGTCTGGTGTTACTATGCTTCCTAGGTATGTGAAGGTATCTGTCTGTGCCAGTTGCTGATTCCTTACTGATATGGGCTCAGGGTTGCTCACATTGAGCGTCATGACCTCAGACTTCTTTAAATTGATGTTCAAGCCCACCTGCTGGCTAAATTTATTAAGTCTATCCGTTTTTTCCTGGATGTGTTGATGTGAATGTGCCAGCAGTGCAATGTCATCTGCATATTCGAGATCTTCCAATGTTGAAAATTTAGTCCATCTTATTCCTCTTGGACTGCCCTCTGTTGTCTGGCGCATCACCCAGTCTATGACTGTTAAAAATAGAGTGGTTGATAAGGGGCATCCCTGTCGTACTCCTGTCTTCACCTCGAAGGTTAGGTTGCTCTGCCCAACACTACACGTAAAGTTGGCATAGAGGCTTTTTATGATTGACACTATGCAGCTTGGAATTCCATAAGCCCTCAGTATTTTCCATAAACTGTCCCTATGTATGCTGTCAAAAGCCTTTTCAAAATCAACAAAATTTATGTAAAGCTGTCTTTGCCATTCTGAGCACTGCTCTATAATGTTCCTGAGAGTGAATATATGGTCTACACATCTTCTGTTCTTTCTAAATCCTGCTTGTTCTTTCCTCAGTTTGTAGTCTACTGCCTTTGAAATTCTCTGTATAATTATCCTGCCTAGTATTTTGCTGGGAACTGAGAGAAGAGTGATTCCTCTCCATTTATTGCAGTCTGAAAGATCTCCCTTCTTGGGCAATTTGACAATTATTCCTTTGTTCCACTCTGATGGTGTTGTCCCCGTTTTCCACACTTGTGCAAATAGTGGTTCTAATAGTTCTGCTGCTAGCTCAGGGTCTGTCTTAAATAGCTCTGCATTTAAGTTATCATGGCACGGAGCTTTACCGTTCTTTAACCCTTTGATTGCTGTGATGATTTCTTCTTTTCGTGGAATGTCTGTATTTACATCTAGATCGTTTTCAGCCTCAGGAACATTCAATTGTGTCTCTGGTATTTCCTTGTTCAGATCAGCCGTGTAACATGACGTAATACAGAAGCATTAAAAATGTACGTATAGTTCAATCTCAATTTGATAGTAGATATTCATGGACACAAACATGGCCAACTGTCTTTGATTGAGTAAACGTTCGTCGTCCTTTAACGCGTGAATTAGAATTGCTTTTCACTTGACTCAACAGGATTTCTAGAGAGTGTGTCAGCCATTACATTTTCCGTTCCTGGTATGACTCAATGACAAAGTCAAATGACTGCAGCAGTATGGAGAACCTGGCTAATTTAGGGCTTTTATTATTTGAGCGACATAGTGAAGCTACCAGCTTTTGATCGGTTTGTATCACAAAAGGTGCGCCTAGTAAGAATTTCTCCAGATTCTGGATCGCCCAGACGACAGCCAAAATCTCTTTATCGACAGTGGAATATTTAATTGCTGCCTCTGTGAGCTTTCTCGAAATAAAGAGGGTTGGGTGAAGTACATCCTCGTGAACTTGAAGTAAACTTGCTCATAGTCCGTACTTGCTGGCATCTGTACGGAGGATACACTTTTTAGAAGCATCTGGCAACCATAAAATAGGTGGCCTTGAGAAAAGTGAAAGGATGTGATGAAAAGTTTTGTCACAGTCTTCAGTCCATGTCACTTTTCTCAAGAGTGATGATAAGACAGCCGTGATGGAAGATAAATTAGGTACAAATCTACTATAATATTGGACAAGATCTAACAAACTCCTAACTTGTTTCTTCGTTTGAGGAATTGATAAATTTAAAATTTTAGATACATTATGGGGAACTGTTTGAATACGCCCAGCCCCGATAATATGTCCAAGAAAAGTTATCTCCTGGAACGCTACTTGTATTTTTTGTAGGTTTAGCGGTTAACTTATTTTCTCTTAAGATTTCCAAAACAGAACGAAGTCCGGAAAAATGTTCCTCAAATGACGAACTAAATAAACATATGTCGTCAATGTAGGTGATAATGTCTTATCTTCATGATAAAATTTTTCGCATCATGCGAATAAAGGTAGCCGGTGCGTTCATAAGCCCAAAAGGCATCACGTTCCACTGGTAAAGACCTTGTGGAGTTGAAAACGCAGTATAATATTTGGCTTTTTCGGTTAATGGAATCTGCCAATAACCCTTTGTTAAGTCTATTTTTGTGAAGAATGTTGCAGTCGATAGACGAGGAAGTAAGTCGTCAAGAATAGGATGTGGTTCACTGTCAGCCACAGTCTGAGCATTTAACTTCCTATAGTCGACACATAAACGAATGTTGTTGTCCTTCTTCCTAACAATGACTAAAGGTGAAGAAAATGGAGATGTACTACTCTCTGTAATCCCTAAAGCCAACATCTGTTCAAGTTCCTGAGTTGTCTTACTTAGGAAATGTAATGGTACAGAATATGGATGTATACACGAATCGGTGCATCATCGTTAAGAATAATATCGTGACTAATCACTGATGTGGGACCAGGCTGATCAGTTAACACATCCGAGAAAGATTGTAAAAGACTAGCAATCTGTTGATGCTGTTGCGGTGTAACCGAAGGAGAAATGGTTACATCACGCCAGGATTCTGTAGGTTGTAAATCAAGTACCGATAAAGACATATGTACCTCAGGAAACGAAGATTCTTCTTCCTGGATTACCGATAGATTAGAATTGTGACAAGAACCTATTGATTTGTCATCCAACTCATGGAAAAGAGATTGTAGGTGTTCGGGACGAGTGTGAAATTGCTTAAGCATGTTTATGTGATATATTTTCCTATGTCCCTTAATGTCCAAAATGTAGTCAACATCAGAAATTCTATCAACAACTTTGTAAGGACCGTTCCATGCAATTAGTAATCTATTTTCATTTTTTGGAAGTAGTACATAAGCTTCATCGCCTGGGAATAAATGACGTAATCGTCTATTCCTATTTTGCAATGTCCGAGCTTTAGATTTAGCAGCCTCAGAAGAAGCTGTTGCCAACTGGCAAGACTCGATAATTTTCTTACGCAGATTGATTACATATTCATATGATGACTGACCATGCTGAGTCATCAAAAATGTGACAAACAGTGTTACTACAACATGTTATCTGCGTGACGCAGAATCAGGACCCAAAAAGGACGCAACAGTAACATAGTGCTAACCTTTGACCTTTGGGGTTATTAACTTGTTGGGTTCTTTTTCTCAATAAGGGGAAGGGCACATGTATTCTGTTATTTTCTATGTATGTAATTCTGATTTTATTTGATCTTGCTTAGATATTCGATGTTGTAAAGTTTTTAAATGATAATAAACAACAAAAGAACTTACCTTTGTGTGCTGGTCAAACCCATACCCAATTAACCATAGTTTTTCACGTTTGTGTGTCTTGTTGTCACATAGCTGTGTGTGTGTGTGTAGTTAAAACTTATATTTACATATATAGGGAGGTGCAAGATTGTCTGGTACTAAAAGAAAGTTGTATCGATAGGCTGGACTAGAGAAACTACTCATTCCAGAGACAGATCTTCTCCTTAAACTATTCACTCGTGAAATCTATTCCCACACCTTTATTTCTCACGTACTCATATCACCATTCCCTCTACTCAGACGGGACCATAAATAACTTTCAAACCTATCTAAATTTACGACATTTATGTTATCTCTACCCAGGATAGTTCAGGCAAAAAAAAAACACAAAACCTGAGTCATGCGTTCAATCATGAGAGAAAATACCGACTAGGAAGAAAAAATGAAGTTACAGTATGGAAAATAAGACAGGCAGAACACGATAAAATGAATAGCACCGTCATTTTGTGACAACCATCTATGACAGAGGGTCTAGAGGACTCTCTAAGCTGAGAACTTTAATATAAGTTACTCCTGCACAGCAGCTAACATGCTCCAACAAGCCACTCGACACATGACTTGAAAAGATACAGCCAAGACTTCACTGAGAACCAGCATCCAAAGATAACTCACTGCAGCAATCTGCAAAGCTAAGTCCAAATGTACAGGCCTCAGTGAAGGGACTACTTTTATAAAACCATGCCTGTCAGTGTTATTCTTTACTCTTGTTTCATCAATACTTCATAAATAAATAAACGTGTGTAAATCTGTGTAAATATAAACACATAGGTGTAGTTTATAACTTGGTTGAGGGGGTCGGAGTGACTAAGAGGTACGGCGTCCGCCTCGAGTTCTAGGGGTACCGGGTTCGATTCCCAGTTGAGGGAATATAATGGAAAATTGTCAGTGGTCCTAATGATGTCATATTCCTCCCTGGTAGTGAGATCAGATGCATAGCCATCTCGGATAAGGACGAAAAAATAGGAGGTCCGGGTGCAAGTTGCGCACCTTAAAAATCCCACGGCGTTTGGAAATCGTAAAGAGTAGGCTTATCAGGCTGCTGCCCTAGCAAAATTTAGAAATTAGAAACCTACCCCCAACAAAAATATTTATAGAATGTATGATTCATATATACACACATTGTGATTCTCGCTGGTGCTACGGAGTCAGTGCACCGTGCTGAGATCCTCCTTTTGTGATCTATGGGAGGAGATCGGAGCACTGATGGAGTAGTCCGTGTGCAATGAAGAAAGTCCTTCAAACCAAACCAAAACCATTAACGTGGTTGAGTGAATTTTATGGCTGCACCCGTATGACACATTAAAAAAAATACTTATACAAAGAGGTAACAATACAATGAATACTTTGCTAAATTACCTTCAGCTGGGGGCTCATTAAATATGAGTCAAAAATATATTTCTCACAGAAGTGGGCGGAGAATATAGAATTTACAATCAACTTAGAAGACACAGTTGTTGTACTTGCCATTCTAAAATCCCTGTAAGACTCCTAAAATAGAGGCATAAAACCCTCTATTTACATATCTGTCAAGAGTAATTTTGAGCGAAGGCTGCTACCTTTTGAAATCTCATCCTTTTACTCGAAGTTTGGCCATTAGTGGACCACTACTGCAGATCACTGGAGATGACCCGCGACATATGAGTCCTTGGCATTTCTTGTATTCGCAGATGTACTGGGTGTATCTTTTGGATGTTAAAGGTTTTGAGCAGTTCTTTTTTCTTGTTTTATATGCCTGCAATATTTATTTGTAATATGTTTATGTTCCCAGTGGTAGAGTTTTCGATAGCAGCCAGGTGTGTCACTGCTCTGCTTTGACCTTGTTTACCAATGTGACGTCCGAATTCATATGCTGAAAATAGGGTTATGCTATCGTGTTATGTTTGTCTACATACGTCTGGCACAGGAAGACTTCTGAATAATGTCAGGCCACAGGTTTTGGGGCCGTTTTACTGTTGTCGAGTATTATTTTAATAATAATCCCACTATTATCCTGCTTATAGGTTCTAAGGACTTTGTGGTTTCCAGTATTATAATGTCGAGTTTTCTTACTGGTTAATTTAAGATCCTCAATACTTAGTCCAATCTTCTTTCTTAAAATCCTACTATTCTTGGCTTGTCTGAAGTTGTCGTCTTGACTCAAAGGAACACAGTGCTGGGGTCTGAAAATGTGCTACATTATAAGAGACCTTTCGCCCATGCTCTCCCAGCTTTCTACGCGGTGAAAGTTGCCAATTAAACGTGGTCAGTTTTAATATATTTTGGCTAGACCAAGCAGATTTAAATGTATATATATATATATATATATATATATATATATATATATATATATCCCACCTCCTTCTCATTACAACCAAAACTTTCAAACTTCTCCCAAATAAGGTACTGACACTACCGCTTTTTAGATGACTCATGTCTGTAATTCATAATAAACCATTCAGTTTAATTTGTTGTTATAAATGCTAACAAGTATGAGTCCACCCGCGGTTATGTGACTTAATATGCTGTCACACCCAAGGTACGGTACTTTTGCTGTTCATCTCCGGACTGTCAATACGAGAAGTATGGGTGCCCAGCTTGACACGCGAGAGAAATCCGCGTCTGTTTTTGTTTAAACAAAATCTGATCAAGATTTAACTGTCTGCTCCCAGTTGGGTTTTAATATTTCTACCCATGGTAGATCAGGCAAAATAACAACATAAACCCTGCATTCAATATGAGAGAAAATACGGGTTAGGAATAAAAGGAAGGCTGTTGGGTCGTTCATTCTAATGGTAAAGAACTTCATTACGCGAATGGTTGCAAAGGAAGTAAAATGTCAGAAAATGTTCTTCAAAACGAACTCCAACAAGTAGTGTTTAACTGGTCACTTACTGGCAGCACACAAGTCTGTGATGACTGTACATATATTTTATTTAACGTGACACATACGGAGTGGAACAAGACGATCATAGTTACAGGTGCAAAAGGGTCATACGTCAAAAAATGTTGATAATTACTTTTCAAGTTCATGAAGATTCTCTAACAATTAAGTCCTCTTATTCAAGTGACTAAGGGTCACTTCCTCTACCATATCATATGTATTGCAGTCAAGTCCGTTGACCTTCTTTCAAGGACGTATCTTATGGCCAACGGATTCATTCTCAAGGAGCAATACTTCTTATCATACTTGTAACAATTCCAGACTTTTTCCATACGATACTTAGGTAGCATATATATATAAAATCCAAACAAAGTCATCCACGACAATACGACCAGGTTAGAGTTCTGTGTTGACTAACCTCTCTATATCCATGCCACGACTTTGGCATTGACGAAAATACGGCATATAAAAACATGTGAAGCATACAAATCAATTAACTTCGTTTACTCGTAGGTATCCTCCCTCTACGGTAATTCAAAAGGGCTAACGACTCCGTCTGTCCATTCTAGGAATGACATACTACGATGAATTCCCGCTAGACCAAAACTAGGAGCGGCCTGATACTTTAATTTAACTCAATAAACATTCGATGTGACATGGGGCGACACTTACTTGATACTTCCACTATTGGCTTCATCATGAATACCAGTAGATATCATTACAAAATAATGGCTTCTTCAAACTTGCCAGAAAAATCCAAGAAATATATATCGGACATAAACATGGTCCGAACTGCCCCGTTCAAAACATGACGTCAGAATTTTCTAACTAGGTTACCCGTGCGTCCAAAGCAACTCACACTGCATTGTGCACGTCAGTGCGTGAATCAATCGAACGCACAAATAATATAACTATATTAAGACTGGTGCGTACATTTGGCAGGACCGAAGACTACCCCCTTTTAGGTAATAAATGTACGTAACAGCTCCCTTATTACCTCCCCTTAAAAAAAAATTAATTCTATTAATTTTTTTTGAACTTAGTACCCGAGAGAGGTGAGTCAAAACTACCACAAGATATATGAAATGCATAAAGTTATACCATATTAAGAAAAGAATATTAAACGAAATCAATATAACTAAATGATAGTATGCATTAAAGCACACATCCACACTCGACCTACTTTGGAACGATGTGGTAATATTCGAAGTAAAAACAAGTTGAAAATGAAAAATGAAAAAACCAAAAAAAAAAGATGAAAAAAAAATTCAACTAAGTTTTAAAAAAAAAAAAAAAAAAAAAAAAATTTGAAACATATGATTTCAAAAATGAAAATGAACAGCAACACTGATGATGATCAATGACAAGAGAATCAATAAAACAGAAAAATTGAAAATACAATGTGCAAAAATGAAGCAATGCAAAATTAAACACTTTAAGAATCAACACCCTTAATGTTTTCTAACACTAGTACGGTTGACTAGTGATCTAACAGTGAGATATCATAACTAAGACCCGTGAATGCAGGTATTACGTGACAACTAAGAAAGTTAGTATGTGTGTGATCCATAATCAATTAAATAGATTAAATTGAATTATTCTAATTTATATATATTTCTTAATTACTAACAAATAACCAGTTACTAATATATTCTAAGTAATTCCAATATCACTATCAATATGTCAATGTTCAGTTACAACTAGTTAGTAATCGACGAGACGATGTTCTCAATGTTCCATACACGATAAAATATATTCTCGAACACGATATGTAGTGTAATATGTTCCATAGGAATAACAAATGTATATTTGTCGCTCTTAACAATGTTTCCATACTAATAAAAAGTTACTGTAGTACCAATGTTCCCGTACTAATAAAATGTTACTCTAATACCACTGTTCCCGTTCTAATAAAACGTTACTATAGTATCAATGTTCCCGTACTAATAAAATGTTACTACACAAGAAGTAATGTTATAATCTATAAGTAAGTATATCCTGAAAGTTATACTTATACGAATACTTCAGTTATATAAACAGTCTTTATAGATGTACAATCAATGATAATGTACAAAGTTATTCATGTTATCGGTGAGGATGTTTCAACATCTGGAAGTGGTTTAGTTTCGACAAGTTCGCTTGGGCATCTCGACAAACAGTCTGCGAACACATTCTTCACTCCAGGAATAGCTCGTATTTCAAAATTGAATGGTTGAAGCGCTATAGCGTAACGCGCTGACTTCGATGATTTAACGTTCTTCGTGTTCAGTGCGGTAAGAGCTTTTTGGTCAGATTCCACCACAAAGTGTGAGCCGAGGAGGTAACGTTCCAGTTTTGTGATTGCCCATACTAATGCGAGGAGCTCTTTATCCAGAACGGAGTATTTGAGTTCGCTCTCCGTAAGTTTTCTGGACACGTACATCACCGGAAATAAGGTGCCGTTATATTCCTGCATCAAAACTGCAGCAATAGCGTAAGAAGATGCATCACTGCGAAGAATGAAAGTGAGATTTTTGTTAGGCAACCTCAAAAAAGGTTCATTTGAAAAAAATCGTTTTATATAGTCTAACGCCGTTTGGTGATCCTGCGACCACTTTATTACATTAGATGTGCCTTTCTTCAGTAGAGACGAAAAAGGTGCAGTTATAGTAGACAAATGAGGGATGAATTTTGAATAGAACTGTATTAGTCCTAAAAGAGATCTAACTTGTTTTTTTGTCTTAGGTGCCGAGATGTTTAAAATTTTAGAGACGTTACTGTCTTCTGTATACATGAAACCATGACCTATGCGGTGACCCAGAAATGAGATGTCATGAAAACCGACAAAAGCCTTTGAAGGTTTCGCTGTTAAGTTATAATCCCGTAAGGTAGAAAGTAAAGCTTTTAATCCATGAATATGTTCATCCCAAGAGTCACTGAAAAGACAGATGTCATCTATATAAGTAATGACATCGGGACGATGAGACAATATGCGGCGCATCATGCGTACAAAGGTAGCTGGCGCATTCATTAATCCGAATGGCATAAAATTCCATTGAAAAAGACCCCGTGGCGTCGAGAAAGCGGTGAATGGCTTTGCTTTAGGAGTGAGTGGCACTTGCCAATAGCCCTTTGAAAGGTCAAATTTCGAAAAGAATGTGGCATGAGATAATTTCTCCAATAAGTCGTCTAAAAGAGGTAACGGTTCCGCATCGAATTTTGTAACTTTGTTTAATTTCCTGTAATCTACGCAAAGACGTATATTGTTGTCCTTCTTCCTAATGATTACCATAGAAGAAGAATATGGTGATGAAGATGGTTCAATTATATTTAATTGAAGCATCTCATCCAATTCCTTATCAACCTTATCACGAAAGTGTAAAGGGATAGGATATGGGCGAACTCGAATAGGCGTATCGTCAGTCAGAATAATGTCATGTTGGATGACTGACGTATGACCTGGGATGTCAGTGAGGACATCCTCATACGAGTGTAGAATATTAGAGACTTGCTGACGTTGATCAGCCGAAAGAGTAGATGAGATTGTAACATCATTCCATTTCTCAGTGGAATGGAGTGGTACAACTGGTATTGGTAGTTGTACATCATCGAAAGAAGATTCTTCTTCTTGGATGACTGACAAACTAGAATAGTGTTGAATAGGAGGTGTAGGATCGTCAGTTGCCTGGAACACTGACTGTAGATAATCAGGACGTGAGTAATACTCCTTCAACATGTTAATGTGGAAGGTTTTATGTTTACCATTAACATCAACGATGTAGTCGACATCGGATATTCTTGAGATGATCCTGAAAGGACCTCTCCAGGTAATTAAAAGACGATTGTTATGCGCAGGGAGTAATACAAAAGCTTCGTCACCAGGAATAAGCTGGCGAAGACGTCTATACTTGTTTGCAAATAGACGAGCTTTTTCTTTGGCTTGTTCGGATGATGCAGTAGCTAGTCTACAAGCATCTATGATTCTCTTTCTCAGAGAGATCACATACTCATAAGAGGATTGAGTTTCCTCTTCAATATTCTCGTCAACCAATAAGTCGTGGATTAACGACATCGGACCGCGTGGTTGCATGCCAAAAACTAGCTGGAATGGAGAAAACCCCGTGGCTTGATTTTGTACTTCGCGATACGCGAACAGAGACAAGCGGGTAGGACCCGATCCCAGTCTTGGGGATGGTCTTGAGTCATCTTACCCAACAACTGCTTGAGTGTCCTATTGAGACGCTCAATTAACCCATTTGACATCGGATGATAAATAGAACTAAGAGATCTGTCTATACCTAATGTCTTCATAACTTGAGACATGGATTCAGAAATGAACTGAACCCCATGATCCGACAAGATTTTCCGTGGAAAACCAATGCGTGAGAAGATTAACATCAATGCCTCTGCTACACTGGCAGATGAAGTGTTCTTGAGAGGGATGGCCTCAGGCCAACGAGTGCACATATCAATGCACGTAAGAATATGCGTATGCCCTCTAGCAGATGGAAGCATCGGACCAATAATGTCTATAGCCATTTTATCAAATGGTCTAATCGGGATGTCCGCAGCTTGAATAGGAGCCGCATGAAATGGACCCCGTACCTTAACTTCCTGACATATCAAACAGGACCGACAATAGAGAGTGATGTCCCTATGGACGCCTGGCCAGTAGAATGCCGAAAGCACTCTGGATTTGGTACGCGAAAAACCCATATGGCCCGCACATTGCGAGTCATGCGCATGTCGTAATATACGAGATCTCATAGAGGATGGGACTAAGATCTGATAACATAAGGATGAATCCTTTTCCCGTATTACTCTAACCAAAATCCCATTTTTAAGTATAAAGTCATGTCTAGATTTTGCAAGTTTGTTGCTGGTATTCTTTTTGTTCACATACTGAAAAAATTTTTTTTAATGAATCATCATTCTTTTGCAATGTTGCAAACAACTCCCGTGAAATAGGAGCATCATCATCACAAGTGGTATGAACTGTAGGTTCAATAGGTGTATCATGCGACATATTAGTAGCTTGCGCTCTAGTCACTACTGCATTTGCAGTTTGAATATGTCGCTCTTCCCATTCAGCAATTTGCTGTGGTGTACACTCTTTAATACCATGTATGCGACCAAGTATTACATCACAAATTGGATTCGGAAGGAGACATGCCTGGATCTTTCCTGAAAAAAAATGGTGTATTAAGGTCAATAATAGCAGTGGGAAATGTTTCAACGGTGCCACCAAAAGTCACACACTTGACAACCCTGCCCGTGGCACAACTTGGGTTGATCAGCGAAGTCCGGACGCCCACAGTACTACAACCTGAGTCAAATAGGAGAGAGCATGAAATGTTGTTGACAAATCCCTTGTTAAACTTAAGAGAGCCCTGTCCCTGGTGTACTGACGCAGCAGTGGCCGTACAGACTACAGGTAGACTAGGCAAGGTATGTCCGCAACGCAGCGTCGTGATCGCCTTAGGCTGGAAAAGAGTCGAGCATTCTGGACAGTCTTTCACCTGGGTACAATCAAGAGAACAAGACATAGCATTGTGAGTTTCAGCTACTTTACCCTGTTCAATGTTAGCCTGTGTATCACTTAAAGCGACATTAGAATGTCTACCCGTATTACTCGACGATCTATCTCTACGACGCGATCGATTTTGATTATTTGCATTAAAATTGCCATAATTGTCGTTTCTGCTTGAGTTAAAATTTGGATGAGTCCGATAATTTGTATAATTAAAGTTATGATGTTCTTTAAAATTTTTATTCCAAGAACCTTGTCTGTTTTGCGGACCCTGAGATCTTGATCTCCAGTTTTGTTTATTATAATGTCCTTGATTATTTTTAAAATTATTGTTACCAAAATCTCGCGATCTGTGAGCTTGGTTCCAAGAAACATTAAATGGAGCAGATTGTTGAAATTGCTTCCCTTTGTAAAAGTTATCATTGTTAAAATTGTAATTATTTCCCTTATTGACATACCTGTCAGCACTAAAGGAACGATTTCGTGAAAAATTGTTTTGTTGTGCTGCAAAAGCAACAGGCAATTCATTCTTAATCTGTGCATTACTTAGATCCATGGTTGGGTGAGCAGTGCAGAAATTTTTTGCATGTTCTTCTAAGTCTTTCATAGATAAAGGTTTCCGTTCGTGTAAAAATGCGAGAAATGTAGGATTTACAGACGATAGTACCTTATCGCGCATCAGTAAATCGAAGAGACCTTCATACGACTTTTCAATTTTGGATAATTCGATCCATCTTTCTAGGGTTAGTCGTATTTGTGACAGAAAATCACTGAAATTTCTGCTTGATTGCGGTAGCAATGTACGAAATCTTAATCGGTATTCATCTTCTGTCATTTGAAATTTCTTCAGAAGTGCGGCTCTAAGAGCATTATAATCATTCTTCTCATTAATACTGGTAGTATGATAAACTGCTAAAGCATCCCCAGTAAGTAACCTGGATAAATATGTGCAATACAGTGTTTTTATCCACGTTATAAGACCTACAAGTGGCCTCAAATCTATCTAGGAAAAATATTACGTCATCCGACGGGGGATTAAATTTAGGTAATTTAAGGTGAATTTCCTTAAAATGATCATGTCTGGATGAAGTTTGGCTTTCAAAAGTTCTCTGAGAATTAGCTTCCTGAGTTAACCTAAGTCTCTCATATTCTGACTCTGCTAATTTTAGTTCATGCTGTCGTTTTTTATCATTCTCTTCCATCTCAAGCTGAAGTCGTTTTGTATTTTGTTCAGCTATTAATCTTCTTTCTTCCATTTCCTTTTGTTTATTTTCCATTTCCTTTTGTTTAACTTCCATCTCAATTTTAAGTCTTTCTTCAGCCTCCCTTTGCTTCTGTTCTGCCTCTCGCTGAAATCGTTTCTCTTCTAATTCAGCGGCTTGTTCAGCTATTAATCTTCTTTCTTCCATTTCCTTTTGTTTCTGTTCTGCCTCTCGCTGAAATCGTTTCTCATTCTCCTCCGCCTCAAATTTCAAATTTTGTAATCTTAAAGTTTCTAGCTTTCTCTGTTCGGCTTCTATTTCTTGAGCTTTCTTATATTCTGCAAGTGCAAATGCTTTTGCTTCATCAGGAGCCATCTGAAGAGCTTTTGCTTGCTTAATGAAATAATCTAGTGAATACATTATGCTTTATAAGTAGTCACAATACTCTTGATTTATAAAATGATAATTAATCAATGTAAATTAATTAACCTTGTTACTTTGCCAAGTGTACGTCGTTCCTGTCCTAGAACGGTATCTTTTGTTATCATATAGTTATGAAATATATCAATAATCAATATAGTAATTTATGTAATGAAATGTCATGAAAGCAACAACGTGAAAGACAATAGAAACATTACCGACAAGACACGATAATCAAAGACGAGTGAACACAATCGTAGAAATCAACAAAAATAGAAATGTGTAACTAAAATAGAATATCGTAAAAATTTAC
Source organism: Oreohelix idahoensis (assembly GCA_024509875.1). Lineage (NCBI taxonomy): Eukaryota > Metazoa > Mollusca > Gastropoda > Stylommatophora > Oreohelicidae > Oreohelix > Oreohelix idahoensis. The sequence goes on along the minus strand of JAMPIV010014020.1, from coordinate 115,989 downwards.
GATGACAACTACGATCAGATACTCAACAGGACAATTGACAACACAGTGTAAAAAACATAGGTTTTGTAAAAAAACTGAACGACAGGAAAGGTGAGACGGACGCATAATACAAACAAAATTCATCATAAAACTAAATACGAGTAAAATAACTACCAAAAACAACAAGTAAACGTGACGAAACAGCTAAACAGATACTATCATAAGGAACAATTAGCGATCGGAACTTCGGCAAGGTTTCTAGCCTTGGACCGGAATTATCGCTCAATTGAAACTTACAAGTTGAGCCCTACAGAACGTCTGACGAAGAGCCCGAATTGGCTTCGAGATGGATCTCGTTCGTCAGATCAACCTCCCTACCTCCCACGACGAATGTACAACATATAACATATAACATGGAAAATGTAAAGATGGACATAACTATAGAAGGCACAGCTAAAAGTAATAAAATGTACAACGAAAGCACGTTATACTCATCTCGCGTGTGCCGGGAAAAAACAATGTGCCTCGTCTCCGTGGATGTACGTCTGAGGATAAAATACTTCGCTCTGCGTATATAACAACAGCTCGCACGTAATAATGACGAATAGGTGATCCCAAGGCAGTCAGTCACTGTAAAACTTGACGTGTAGGTTGATTGATGACCTTGAGCAATTGGTAACCGTAATTTGATTCTGATTTCATCATACACTAGGTTCCAAGTTTGAGATGTTGTCGCCTTGAAAGTTGGCCAACGGATTCATTCTCAAGGAGCAATACTTCTTATCATACTTGTAACAATTCCAGACTTTTTCCATACGATACTTAGGTAGCATATATATATATAATCCAAACAAAGTCATCCACGACAATACGACCAGGTTAGAGTTCTGTGTTGACTAACCTCTCTATATCCATGCCACGACTTTGGCATTGACGAAAATACGGCATATAAAAACATGTGAAGCATACAAATCAATTAACTTCGTTTACTCGTAGGTATCCTCCCTCTACGGTAATTCAAAAAGGGCTAACGACTCCGTCTGTCCATTCTAGGAATGACATACTACGATGAATTCCCGCTAGACCAAAACTAGGAGCGGCCTGATACTTTAATTTAACTCAATAAACATTCGATGTGACATGGGGCGACACTTACTTGATACTTCCACTATTGGCTTCATCATGAATACCAGTAGATATCATTACAAAATAATGGCTTCTTCAAACTTGCCAGAAAAATCCAAGAAATATATATCGGACATAAACATGGTCCGAACTGCCCCGTTCAAAACATGACGTCAGAATTTTCTAACTAGGTTACCCGTGCGTCCAAAGCAACTCACCCTGCATTGTGCACGTCAGTGCGTGAATCAATCGAACGCACAAATAATATAACTATTTTAAGACTGGTGCGTACATTTGGCAGGACCGAAGACTACCCCCTTTTAGGTAATAAATGTACGTAACAAAGGCACAATATAGAGAAACATATAGGTAAAACCACGATAAAATGAAGAGCATGGTCATTTGTGATAAAGATACAATAATATAACAATAAAAAATCTGCGGTGCACCCCTTGAGCTCCTTTCGCGTAAACTCCAATGGTATTCACACCCTACTTTGGAAAACTTTGATTTGGGAGAAAGGATCAGTGGGTGCAAAATGATATGGTCAGTTCCATATTTGGACTTATATGGGCCTTGCGAAGAACAGTTTCTTTTTTTTTCATTTCCTCTATGAGAAACATCGTGCCACCTCCGCAGTTTTTCATCTTATTAGAAGGATACGTCAACGTACTCATGTGTTCTTGCCATGGTGGTTTCCGTAGCACTGTTTTTCACGTGAGGCGTATGAATAGCATCATCCTCATTGTTCTTCCGCTCTTTGTTGAGCTAAGACACTAAACACGTTCACATCAGGTCTTTCTATTATTTGCCATCCTTTCGAGTCTTTACATGACTGTCTTATCCCTTGTAAGTCTGTCTTCAGTTTCCCTTCTTCGTTTCTTTTTACGCCTCTGTCTATTTCAATTACAATGATCTCCCTCTGCATTTCTTGCCCTGGGGATGTCAGAACAAGGAATACTTGGTAATAGTATCAACGAGTTTCCTCACTATGTGTCCTATCCATCCCCAACGTCTTCTGATGTATTGTTCATATTCATTGGTCAACAGCTATTATGCCCAACAAATCTTGAGGGGTTTAGTCAAAATCTTCCAAAATATACTCCTCAAGTAGATGTTTCTCCAAGTGAATAACAGCTGATTGCATAACAAAAATCCTTGTTGTGGAATTCTCGGGGTAAAATAAACACAGGAAGGTCTAAATACGAACGCGGGTGTATCTTCAGTATTACCTATAACACAAGAATAGCAAACCATAAGAATGATAGTGTAAAGCAAAAAATAACAATTGACTGAGCCACACAAAGAGCATGCAACGCCATGAGCATAGCAATCTCGGACTCGTGTATGTTATTCTTTATTCAACAGAAAAATATGTTACCCGCCAAAATATGGCTGGATATAATTATATTATTGGCTTTCTACTGCATGACGTCATTAATTCTCCTGTGGTCATTTATTTGGAAGCATTGATTATGAAACGTTGGAATAACGCGTCAAAAAATGGCATGAGAAAAGGTGAAAAACAAAATCCAATGGACTGACGTTTGAGTAATTAATTACTAGATGTTTTATCACGACATGTTTTGTAAGTGAGCGGAATTTTTTTTTTTTTTTTTCAAAATCTTGTATTTGAACGTATTTGAAAAACAAAACCAAATTCAAAACAAACTTTCTATTACTGCTTCTCCGAAGCATTATTTAAGGGAGTATCGACTCGAGCGACTAAATCAGCTGATTTACTGCAAATGTAACGAACTCCACTTTATTCATACTCACCTGAATTATAAATGAGGAAAATTCAAAAAATTACGCCCAGAATCAATATGCTCAAACACGTGCTCAATTTAGTATAAACATTTATTACACATAAGGGAGGGAAACCCGAGGCCTGTAAACAGTAAATTAATATGAAACAAATATAAAGGTATGTTATCAGGCACTCGCAGGAAATAAAGAAGTAGAACACCAGATAACAGAAAAACAACAGACATGAGTGGCTTACCCAGGATTTGAACACTGGACCTTCCGTGCGACAACCCCGCCTAGCCATGCAAGCGAATCACACTATCCGCCCAGCCATCTACGCATCATAAAAAAATGTTTCAATGGCAGGTCAACAGTGCGAACCACAATACATGACACCAGAAGTCCAAATGTTTATACAATACCAAACCTACCCACTATCCTGTTCTCACTGTTCTAGTCTACTATCATTTACTGGACACAGTATTAAGGTCCTTGTCTTGTTGGATTCGGCCTACACTGCTTGATAGAAATACAACAGAAGTGATTGCGTCATTAATAGGCTGATCTGCCCATGGTGGACTTCTGATGTCATGTATTGTGGTTCGCACTGTTGACCTGCCATTGAAACATCATTTTTTGATGATGCGTAGATGGCAGGGCGGATAGTGTGATTCGCTTGCATGGCTAGGCGGGGTTGTCGCACGGAAGGTCCAGTGTTCAAATCCTGGGTAAGCCACTCATGTCTGTTGTTTTTCTGTTGTCTGGTGTTCTACTTCTTTATTTCCTGCGAGTGCCTGATAACATACCTTTATATTTGTTTCATATTAATTTGCTCAATTTAGTATCCAGCACGAAAAACGCGCCACGAAAATGATTGCATCTTTGGTGAGAAAAAGATGGGACACAAAATGATTGCATCTTTGGTGAGAAAAAGATGGGACACATTTTGTTACGGACTCATAAGGAAATTCTGAAAATTACTTACTCCAGCCAGCACGCCCGCGACGTACGGAAAGCCGATTGAAAGACATCGCCAAACAGCGAGATGAAGAGAACGTGGAAAGAACTTGAGATGATGGCACATGACAGGAGGACTTGGCATGTGTTTGTTCAAGGCCTATGCTCCTTGGGGAGTGGAGGGTTATGAGTGAATGAATATCGTTTAATTCAAAAAGGAGGACAATATTCACTTTTTTTGTCATGGAAAAGAGGACAAGGTAGGGCATGTGTTGCATACATATTTTTGAATGCACAGATTACAAATGTACGATATGTCTATTTAATATGGAAAATATATTGTTGTATTTAATTGGGTACGAAAATGCTTTCTTTTGTAAAGCCAGATAATCCATGTTTGATTTATACGTTTGATTATATGGATAATCTCCCTTGATATTGATCGGGCGTAAGAATACTTATATTTTGGCATTCATCATTTGTCATAGCCAGAAAATAGATTGATCGTTCTTAGAATGTTTATGGCCTGAATTCATATGTATTACATATTATTAGTGCAAGTAGATTCAGTCCTATATTGTATATTTTGTATGGGTAGGCAGGACTATATTCTTTATGCCGCTCTAGCGGAGGTATTGGTTGTCTTGGCGAGTCGTGATGAGTTCCGATATTGCCGCCTACAATGGCTGGTCACGCATTTCCAGGGTTGGTCCTTTCTAGAGTGGAAAATGATTTATGAAGTGATTTCTTCAGTAGGAGATTGTGTTTCTACAAGATTATAGTGTTAGAGACTCTCCTCATGTACTGTATTATGTACTATTTGGACTCAAGGTAAATCCACTCCCTTTTGACGATCTCCTTATGGTTAGACCTAGATGAAGCAACGTATTTTCGTGCATCGTTGGTCGTTTAACTAGATATTGTTGTAGATGACAGGTTCCATCAGCGCTTATGTCTTCATGAAGTAACCTTCTGACAAAGGGACTGTATGGTAACTCTGGAAAGTTATACTTATTCAAGTTTTGAATCAACTTTGGCTGATGATTATTCTTCTGCTGGGCGAGTGAGCGAAAGCTCAGGGAAGGAGGCCATTTTTTGTATTCCTGTCATCATTATAGATCACTGTCCAGAGAACGGGTCGTGTATCTTACTATTCGGACAGTGGCATGGAGATCTCATTTATATGAAAACCCCTTATCGTGGTTTCACAGTATGATATAAACATTGAACATAAGCAACCTAAGAACTTAGCAAGGGAAAGAAGGTTCGTCCATCGAACTCTTCAGTTGTTTACCGATCCGCCTTTACTGACGCGTTCAGTCAGATAGGGGATGCGGCCATAATGTATAACAACAATGAATGCTGTTTTGTACCACCCATTATATTTGAATGTTCCATGACATGGGATCTACTATTCATGCCTGAAGATTGATGTGTCAACATGTACTTATGATCTATTCGTTCTGTCCCAGTATGTGCGTCTGAATAAACTGTATGAAAAGATTCCAGCAGTCTGCATTGGTGCCTTATAGACATGAGTGAATGAGTGCTTTAGATTGGTCAAGATACGAACAGTCCATCATTCGCGTTTATAACACTCTACACTCTCACTCCATATTTACACCATCCTGCGTCGGTTGAATTGACCAAGTTAAGGGCCTGCTCCTCCTGGAGCCTCAGAGGGAAGCTACTTCTTACAGCTGCCTTTGCCTTCCCTAACTCAGGACTAGAGGGAGTTACCCATTTACAGTATCGCTGGGTAGACTGGAGCATGCCTGGTATCAATTAACACAGCAGTGACATTTTACAGTCCTTTTCCACTTTTTTACAGTGGTGAGCCAGATTCCTGGGTCCAGCCTTCGCAGTCTTGTTATTGAGAGTCATTTACAGTTACAAGAACGTTTGTTTGACCACATCAACACCAGTAGGACAGCTATACAGTCGATGTCAGCTTGACCTGTTCTGTTCCAGCGTATACAGTAACTAGGTCAACGTTTGTTGACATTTTTTTTCGTTGGACATTTGCCATAGAACATACAGCGTTACACAGCAAGTTTGTTTGGAAAAGACAGCATTACACATCAGTGTTGGAGCATATATTTGACAGTGTTTGCGAAATGTACAGTGCAACTGAAGCGAGAAGTCTTACTTGTGATTCTTAGGAACAGTAAACAGTGGATTCTCTTGCACTGCCATAGTTTGTGTTGAACTTTAATGATTTAGGCCAGGATTAATTATTTAATAAAGTACCATACTACTGTACCATTATTCAGTACAACTGAGCCTTCTCCGCAACACATTCTATCTGCAACACATCACATTGCCATACTATTTGATAATATTATATGCATTTATGCTATTTATGTTTACATGTTTATATGTGATATTTGTTTGTACTCTGCGGGTTGTTGTTTTGGTTGGGCGGTGTCACACAACAGAGTATCCCACGTAATAGAGGGTCTGATGTGTGCGTTTCTATAGGTGCAATTTTCTTGATTGAAAATTTGCTGCGACAGCTGTTGCTATTAGTGTTAGCTGTGAAGACTGTACTCATTGTTGTTTTTGTAATATTCCTCTGTTCTTTAGTTTGTTTTGATTTGTTTGTAATTTGTTGGTCTACCCTTTTCTATTTTTGATTTCTATACACAATTTATATTTATACACTGTGGCGTTATTTGCCTTGTTATCTTATTGCAGTTATCATCACAGATTCTGTGATCATTTTCTTTGATTTTTCCTATTTAATTTAATTTTTGATTTCTGCAAATGTTTTCATATTGTCTTTTCTTGTTTGTCCTTTGTAATGTCTTGAGTTGACATATGATATATGAGGTATAGTTGAATACACTTATATTATAGTACAGACCAGTACTTATGATCATTGATTACACTAAGAAAGTGTACAAGACCTTTGTAAGGTTTGTCTCCCACAATGATTGGGATAGAAAATATTATTTTCCACAGGTACTCAAATGATCATTGATTACATTAAGGAAGTATACAAGACCTTTGTAAGGCTTGTCTCCCACAGTGTTTGGGATATACAGATATTGTTTTCCACAGGTACTCAAGTTATCATTGGTTATATTATAAACAAAATAACCATACAAGGTTTTCACTAAGACTAAGTCTATAGTATAGACTTGTCTCCCATGAAAGTGAAATAAGGTAATTTATTTACTTTTTCAGGTTTCTGATTTAATAAGACAGGATGTCTACATTAGATTACTTTATTACACAAGGGAAATCCCTTGATAAGACTGGCAAAGAATTAGAAGAATGGGCAACTGCTCAATTCTCTATGGTATTGAAGGCAGAAGAGAGAAAACTTCAAATAGAAGAAAAAAGATTAGAAGCTGCTGCTGAGGAAAGAAAAGCTGCTGCAGAGGAGAGAAAGCTTCAAAAAGAAGAAAAAAGATTAGAAGCTGCTGCTGCTGCTGAACAAAAAAGATTAGAAGCTGCTGCTGCTGCTGCTGCTGCTGAACAAAAAAGATTAGAAGCTGCTGCTGATGCTGCTGCTGAACAAAAGAAATTGCAGATGCAGGTGGAAGAAAGGAGATTTGAGGCAGAGCAAAAAAGACTAGACAGAGAAGCTGCTGCTGCTATTGAACAAAAAAGAATAGACAGAGAAACTGAACAGAAAAGATTAGACAGAGAAACTGAACAGAAAAGAATAGACAGAGAAACTGAACAGAAAAGATTAGACAGAGAAGCTGAAGAGAGAAAAGCAATAAGAGAACATGAGTTTGAATTAGAGAAATTGAAATTGACAAGTATGATTAATGTTAATCAGGCATCTAGTGGTAATAGTAAACCCTTTACTTACAAAGTTAAGGTACCAACATTCAATTCTGCCAATGATGATATAACATTCTGGCTTCAGAGGTTTGAACGTGCTTGTCGGGCTCATAATGTTGATAAATCGCAATATGTTAACCAATTATCTGAGAATCTAACAGGCGATTCTCTCACTAGTCTATATTTGGTTGAAGAGGCTGACAAGGATAATTATGATGTTATTAGGGCAGCCTTGATTAAGAAGTTTCAGTTACCAGAGAAGGTTATCGCATGTTGTTTAAAAGAATGGTACCTGAGACGGGGGTTGAATTCTCAGAATTCATTGCGAAAATATGTCTTACATTTCAACGATGGATTGAATTATCCAAAATAGAGAAAACATATGATGCTCTTATGGATTTGTTGCTCAGAGACAAGGTCATGTCTTCTATCAATAAACATTTCCTTGAATTTCTACACGAGCGTAAGCCACAAACACTAAAACAAATGCAAGAATATTGTGACCAATACGTTACGGCACACCCGGACGTAACTCTTAGCAACACTAAGATTAAAGAGGGTATGCCGGTTGCTTCAGCAACACAATACAATCCCAAGTACCCACACAACTTTCAGGGAGCTCAAAATAAATTTGACAAAAGGGTTAATTGGCGTAATCATCAAAACCAAGGTAACCAACCAAATCAGGGTTCTTCTTCTAAATTCTGGAAACGGGTTGACAGTCCTCGATACAGGGGTGGCCATAACTATAGAAATTTCCGTAGAGGAAGTAATAATAGAAATTACCAGGGTGTTCCTTCTTGGACACAACGGGATCAATCCTACAGGGATTCTCACTATAATGAGCATGATGATTATAATGATGAACATTATGACTCAAACCCAAACAGGGGTTATAACAGATGGAATAATAATTACAGAGGCAACAATAATCGAGGTAGATCACAACACAAAAGACATGGTAAATCTCATTACCAGGCTAACTCTGCACAACAAGAGTTTCATGAAGCCGGTAAGCAAACCAATGATAAGAAAGACTCTAATAATGTGGGATGTTCTGCTTTCGATTTTGACAGAGCGTTTCAGTGTTCCCAATGCAAAACATTATTCGAGCCAACCACAGTTTCGACTTTAAGCTGTGGTCATCCTCTTCCCGCTCTCCCTGCGTCAGTCGCGCATGATGGAAGAGGGGCTCTTAAATTAAATAAAGGTTTAGTAGATGGTACTCCGGTCTCAATTCTCTTTAATTCCGGGTGCACCACCATTGGGGTGAGGCAGTCACTTATAGATCCTTCTCGAGCCACTGGCAAAATAATCAAATGCATAACATTTGGTGGCACATTGGAGAAGTACTCCACTGCCATTATCAACATTTCTACTCCCTTCTTTACAGGAGATGTGCACGCATGTCTTCTGCCGAATCCGATCGCTGATCTTATCGTCGGTCGCATTCATGGCGCGAAAGAATGCACTCCGCAACAAATTGCCGAGTGGGAAAGTGATAATATGCATACTGCAAATGCTGTAGTCACTAGAGCTCAAGCTCTAAACATGCCGCAATCTTCGCCTTCTGGAGATAATGATGACCAGAACCAAGGTGATCTCTTGGAGATTTCGCATGATTCCTTTATAAAACAGCAGGAAGATGATCCTACTCTAAAGAAATTCTTTACTCTAGCAAAAGAAGGTGATCCGAATAAGGACACGAATCGTAAATCTTGGATTACGATGAAGAATGGGGTACTTGTACGTATGGTACAAGACTCCGCTAAGTCCATTCATTCTCAAATTCTTGTGCCCAAAAATATGAGAGTTAAAATCTTACAGCACGCTCATGATTCTCAGTGTGCTGGGCATATGGGTTTTTCCCGTACTAAATCTAGAGTTCTTGCGTCTTTCTTTTGGCCGTTTGTGAACAAGGACATACAGATCTATTGTCGATCCTGTAGGGTATGTCAGGAAGTTAAATCCAAAGGTCCACGCCATGCTGCACCTATTCAGGCTGCAGATATTCCAATTCGACCATTTCAAAAAATGGCGATAGACATCATTGGTCCATTTAAGACAAAGTCTGCTAGAGGACACCAACATATCTTGACGTGTTTTGATATGTGCACACGTTGGCCAGAGGCTATCCCTCTGAAGAGCATAACTACTGCTGATATTGCAGATGCTCTTTGGCTTATATTCTCTCGTCTGGGATTTCCAGGAGAAATATTGTCAGACCATGGTACCCAACTCGTATCGGATACCATGTCTCAAGTTATGTCAACTCTTAAGGTAGAAAGATCTCTGAGTAGTATTTATCATCCTATGTCCAATGGCATGGTAGAGCGTCTTAATAGAACTCTGAAAAACTTATTAGGTAAGATAACTGAGGATCATCCTCAGGATTGGGACAGGGTTTTACCCGCGGCTCTCTTTGCATACAGAGAGGTCGCCAATGAACATACAGGATTTTCTCCCTTTGAACTTGTCTTTGGCGCGAAACCGCGAGGTCCTATGTCTCTACTTCATGATCTCATAACTGCTGATAATATTGTCGATGACACAAAATCCGCTTATGAATATGTCATTGCACTTAGACACAAGATTATTGAAGCATGCAAATTGGCAACTGCTTCTTCTGAATTTGCGAAACAGAAGGCAAGGCAATTTGCCAATAAGACCAGACGCTTGCGACAACTCTGTCCAGGTGACAAAGTATTGGTCCTGCTACCTTGTAGAGAAAACAGACTCCTTATTTCTTGGAAAGGTCCGTACGATGTAATATCAAAAGTTTCCGATGTCGACTATATTGTCGATATTGATGGGAAGCATAAAACCTTCCACATCAACATGCTCACGGAATTCCACGAACGTCCGGATTATTTACAACCTGTTTTCCAGGCAACGGACGATTCACCAGTCCCACATGGACATTACTCATCACTGTCAGTAATACAGGATGAGGAAACGAGTTTCTCAGATGTGAATCTCCCTTTTCCAATGATTCCGCTTCATTCTAATGAGTCATGGAAAGATGTTGCGATTTCTCCCGAATTATCTCCAGGAGAACAGAAACAAGTTTCTGCTATGTTACAACAATTTCAGGATGTCCTTACTGACATTCCTGGTCGAACTAATGTCATTGAACACGACATTATTCTTACTGACCATAATCCTATAAGAGTCAGACCGTATCCTATCCCGATACATTTTCAAGCACAGGTAGAAAAAGAGTTGGATGAAATGATAGAGTTGGAAATAATTGAACCATCCACATTAGCATATTCTTCACCGATGGTTATCGTGCGAAAAAAAGACAACAACATACGTCTTTGCGTTGATTATCGCAAATTGAACCAAGTGACTAAATTTGATGCTGAACCTATGCCTTTACTTGAAGAGCTACTTACTAGACTATCGAATTCTCATTTCTTTACTAAACTCGATTTGTCTAAGGGATATTGGCAAGTTCCATTATCCGAACACGCCAAACCGTTTACTGCTTTTTCGACGCCAAGGGGTCTATTCCAATGGAATTTCATGCCTTTCGGCCTTATGAATGCCCCAGCGACAATAGTATGCATGATGCGTCGAATCCTATCTCATCGCTCAGATGTCATTGCATATCTTGATGACATCTGTCTTTTCAGTGATACTTGGAACGATCACTATAATGGGATAAATGAACTATTGTCTATCTTACGCGAGCATAACCTGACAGCGAAACCATCGAAAGCGTGTATTGGTTTTAGCGAAATATCTTTCTTAGGTCACCGTGTTGGTCATGGGTTTCTAAAAACGGAAGACCATAATACAAGTAAGATACTTAACATTTCTATGCCTAAGACTAAAAAGCAAGTGCGAAGTCTCTTAGGTCTCATACAATTTTATGGACGATTCATTCCGAATCTGTCCTCAATTATGTCACCTCTTTCTTCTTTGTTAAAGAAAGGGTCTCCTAATATAGTCAATTGGACTCAAGAATGTCAATCCTCTTTGGATAAGGTTAAAACGATGTTTTCTACTTCACCTATCTTGGTGTTACCTACTAAAGATAAGACATTTATTCTTCGTAGTGACGCTTCATCCACTGGGATTGGAGCGGCACTAATGCAAGAGTACTCTGGAACTCTGCATCCAGTGATGTATATTTCTCGAAAACTTAATGCCGCAGAGAGAAATTACTCGGTCCTAGACCGTGAATTATTGGCTATGGTTTGGTCAATCCTTAAACTTCAAAGATTTCTTCTTGGCGCGCATTTTATTGTGGAGACTGACCAGAAAGCTCTTACAGCTATTCAGACTAAAAATCTGAAGAGCGCGAGATCAACGCAATACGCGATTGCTCTTCAGCCTTTTCATTTTTCGGTGCGAGCTATCCGTGGTTCAGAAAATGTGATGGCGGATATCTTATCGAGATGCCCACATGATTCCACTTAACTGTCAGATCTTGAGATTTCTAACATGTCTGACTTTACTACAGTTTTTCCTATGTTAAAGTATGTACTTATATGTAATATATCATACATTGTCTGTATCACTACTTAGCGGTGCATTGATGTATATTCACCGCAGGTTTTTGATATTTTTCTTATTTGGTGATCATAATATTAAGATACCTAAGATGAACTATTGTACAAATTGTGGCATTGCCAGTATTGTGTTATGCGTTGGTGACACCTCTCTGGAGATATTTATACTCAGAGAAAAAAATTTTCTCTGAATCCTGAGATAGATTCTCATTGGTCATGCTATATGACGACTTTGCCTTACATTAGGCGTTACATTTGTTTGGAATGCTTATCATCTGCGCATTGTTATTCGTGCGTTGTGAGCCTATTGTATGTTGCTCCTGGATGTATTTCAAAAAAAAAAGTACAATTTTTTTTTCCCCGGGGGGTGTGGTAATCTGTTGCATACATATTTTTGAATGCACAGATTACAAATGTACGATATGTCTATTTAATATGGAAAATATATTGTTGTATTTAATTGGGTACGAAAATGCTTTCTTTTGTAAAGCCAGATAATCCATGTTTGATTTATACGTTTGATTATATGGATAATCTCCCTTGATATTGATCGGGCGTAAGAATACTTATATTTTGGCATTCATCATTTGTCATAGCCAGAAAATAGATTGATCGTTCTTAGAATGTTTATGGCCTGAATTCATATGTATTACATATTATTAGTGCAAGTAGATTCAGTCCTATATTGTATATTTTGTATGGGTAGGCAGGACTATATTCTTTATGCCGCTCTAGCGGAGGTATTGGTTGTCTTGGCGAGTCGTGATGAGTTCCGATATTGCCGCCTACAATGGCTGGTCACGCATTTCCAGGGTTGGTCCTTTCTAGAGTGGAAAATGATTTATGAAGTGATTTCTTCAGTAGGAGATTGTGTTTCTACAAGATTATAGTATTAGAGACTCTCCTCATGTACTGTATTATGTACTTTTGGACTCAAGGTAAATCCACTCCCTTTTGACGATCTCCTTATGGTTAGACCTAGATGAAGCAACGTATTTTCGTGCATCGTTGGTCGTTTAACTAGATATTGTTGTAGATGACAGGTTCCATCAGCGCTTATGTCTTCATGAAGTAACCTTCTGACAAAGGGACTGTATGGTAACTCTGGAAAGTTATACTTATTCAAGTTTTGAATCAACTTTGGCTGATGATTATTCTTCTGCTGGGCGAGTGAGCGAAAGCTCAGGGAAGGAGGCCATTTTTTTGTATTCCTGTCATCATTATAGATCACTGTCCAGAGAACGGGTCGTGTATCTTACTATTCGGACAGTGGCATGGAGATCTCATTTATATGAAAACCCCTTATCGTGGTTTCACAGTATGATATAAACATTGAACATAAGCAACCTAAGAACTTAGCAAGGGAAAGAAGGTTCGTCCATCGAACTCTTCAGTTGTTTACCGATCCGCCTTTACTGACGCGTTCAGTCAGATAGGGGATGCGGCCATAATGTATAACAACAATGAATGCTGTTTTGTACCACCCATTATATTTGAATGTTCCATGACATGGGATCTACTATTCATGCCTGAAGATTGATGTGTCAACATGTACTTATGATCTATTCGTTCTGTCCCAGTATGTGCGTCTGAATAAACTGTATGAAAAGATTCCAGCAGTCTGCATTGGTGCCTTATAGACATGAGTGAATGAGTGCTTTAGATTGGTCAAGATACGAACAGTCCATCATTCGCGTTTATAACACTCTACACTCTCACTCCATATTTACACCATCCTGCGTCGGTTGAATTGACCAAGTTAAGGGCCTGCTCCTCCTGGAGCCTCAGAGGGAAGCTACTTCTTACAGCTGCCTTTGCCTTCCCTAACTCAGGACTAGAGGGAGTTACCCATTTACAGTACCGCTGGGTAGACTGGAGCATGCCTGGTATCAATTAACACAGCAGTGACATTTTACAGTCCTCTTTCCACTTGTTTTTACAGCATGATAATGAACAAGTAGGACAAAAAGAAGGACATATTTATTATGAATAATAAATGGCAATGAAAATTAATTATTACACATCAAACAATAATTTCATCAAATCAGTAAATTAATATGAAACAAATATAAAGGTATGTTATCAGGCACTCGTAGGAAATAAAGAAGTAGAACACTAGACAACAGCAAAACAACAGACATGCGTGGCTTACTCAAGATTCAAACCCTGGACCTTCCGTGCGACAACCCCGCCTAGCTATGCAAGCGAATCACACTATCGTCCCTGCCATCTACGCATCACCAATAAAATGATGCTTCGATGACAGGTCATTAGTGCGAACCGCAAGACATAACACCGGAAGTTTACTGTTGCAATAGGGAACATTTGAAGTTGTTGCAGACTCATTGTTGAGTTCGTTTGTCCTTGCATCTTATTGTCCAAATTATTATATCAATAAAGAGTGTTTCCAATTCTGGCCATGTATTGAATTTTCTTATGTTTCATTCATAAATTGATCATCGTGCTTCAATAGTGTAGTACGTGAATGCGGGGTAGATATGATCAACAAGTTAATGATATTGACTTGATAAGTCTTCGACCTAGAGTCCAATTATTTATTCACAGTTCATTCACGAAGACAGTCATACAGGTACAATATTTACATACAGTTAATTAGAATTTACTTGCATCTATATTCATATCCGTCCGTGTCATATTGAAATCATGTCGACAGACCATCATGGCTATGTACATGCGCTACTGGGATCCAGACAGCCAAAAGTGAGCGCATGATGTCTTGACGATATAATCAAATTACTTATCGACCATCCTTCCTTAACGTAGGTTAATCACTAACCTTTTTAATTCGCTTGTATATATTATTATCTGGACTGACCCTAAGTCCTGGTATCACTTTACATAAATATGGCTATTAACAAAGCTCAATAGTGGAAGGAGGTAAAAACACGACTTCACGGCTTGACGGACAACGTAACAAGGGTCCAGTAACTAAATCACGAAGCGTGACCATATCGACGCTAACACATCATAATTTGACCGTGTATTTCGCGTTCATTAATCCGTGAAGTATAAAAATCAATTTATATAAATTCCATTGACCCTAAAAATGCGCACTGCCAATTCTAGCAGACGATATCAATAAAACTACCGTAACATTTACCATGGGCAGTTCAGCCTATTAATGACGCAATCACTTCCGTTGTTCCCCTATTATACAGTATAGGCTAGTCCACACAAGACAAAGACCTTAAAATACTGTGTCAAGTAAATGATAGTAGACTTAGAACAGTAAGAACAGGACAGCGGGTAGGTTTGGTATTGTATAAACATGTATAACACATAAGGAAGGGAAACTCGAGGCCTGTAAACACTAAATTAATATGAGACAAACATAAAGGTATGTTATCAGGCACTCGTAGGAAATAAAGAAGTAGAACACTAGACAACAGAAAAACAACCGACATGAGTGGCTTACCCACCTTGATTTTGCGTGTATTGATGTATTAAGATGATAAAAATCGTCTTTAAAAAAAGCTTGATTACTTTTTAAATACACAGAAACATTGTCACATAAATAACACTAGCTTTTCTGGTTCTGGCGCATGAATGATGGAAAGTGTTTTAAAGTACAGTCCACTGATTTCAAATTATTGTGATGTTTCACGGTGTGAAAAGCAAAAGGGCCTTCTGTAGCAGTTATGTTTTCTGTTCCGTACCTGTTTTTTGTTTTTGTTTTTTTCGTACGCCCGCTAATACTCGAGGCGAAATCTCAGGTTATTTTTAATGTGAGTATCCTATTTTCTTGTACAGAGACAAGTGTCCCTCGCCATTCAGGCAGATACTCGCCGTTTTCGGAGGTACCCATTAGAGCTGGGTCGGCTCAGGAGCCGCCAGTCCCTGGTCGACGACACTCCTTCAAATGTGCTCGCCAGGTCTCGAGTTAATCCAGTCCAAATCCCGGTCGACGAAAAATCCTGAAATGCCGTCGCCCGGGTTTGATCCTGAATCACCCGGTCGCCAGAGCGGTGTTGTAACCACTACGCTAGCGCGGCTCCCTTCCGTACTTGTTTCTTTTGTTTAAAAAAAAAGTATGTTTTGACTGCGAACTTTCAGACACGAGTGTAGCGTTCATATTTTTGCGCGCGTGTGTGTGTGTGCTTTTTTTTCCTTCTTCTACTGTTTTTTAATCAGCAGCACCTTGTTTTGCTACGGTCACAAATGTGCCACCTCTGCACACGAGACATTCTGCTTTTGTATCATGCCGACCTCTGGTAAAACATGGACATTTATTCTATCTTTTAAAATGTATCTGCGAATACACACTTTTATGTATGCAATTCACAAAGTCTTTTATATTGGACATGCGCTCTAGTACAACCGACAGACAATGTTTTTAGGTTGAAGGAATCTCTCCTCGCAAAAACGAGGCAAAAACTTCTATTTAAAAAAAAAAAAAAGAAAAGAAAATAAGACTGATATTTAGAGTAGGTTTGTCTAATAAATTTATAATGTCATTAATTAATAATTAACTCGATATTAAAGTTAAAATTGTTGTAATTTGCAATAGACAACGAGGTTTTAGTTTGGTTTGGTTTGGTTTGGTTTGAAGGACTATCTTCATTGCACATGGACTACTCCATCAATCATCCGATCTCCTCCCTTAGATCGCACAAGGAGGATCTCAGCACAGTGCACGAACTCCGTAGCAAGGGCGAGAATCCCAATGTGTGTATATAGGAATCACACATTCTATAAATATTTTTGTGGTGGGTAGGTTTCTAATTTTTAAATTTTTGCCAGGGCAGCGGCCTGATAGGCCTACTCTTTACGATTTCCAACTGCCGTGGGATTTTTAACGTGCGCAACTTGCATACGGGACCTCCTATTTTTTCATCCTTATCCGAAAAGGCTAGGCGTCCGATCTCACTACCTAGGAGACCAGGGGGGAGTAAACCATCATTAGGATTACTGGTTCAGAAAATAATTTGCCATAAATTATATTCCCTCAACTGGGAATCGAACCCGGTACCGGTACCTCTAGAACTCGAGGCGGATGCCATACAGTGCATTTTTATTTACAGGTGGCAATAAACAAATAGAGCAAAAATATGTAAAATTGAGGTAAAATATGACGAAAATCTATCACTGTATAAATTATCCAACAACATGAAAGGTTGCAGGATTGTATATACAATATTTGCATGAGATATTTCTAAGGCCTAGGATATAATGGCTAGTATTTATATTGTGCAATGTGTATTAGATATTGTACTGCCAGAGCAGAGAAGGTAAGAAGAATATTTACTTTGCCTTAAAGCCAGAAACTTATACGGCTTATATGTTGTATCGCAAGAGAAGGTGGAAAGAATATGTACTTTACTTTAAAGCCAGGAACTTATACGGCTTATATATTGTATCGCCAGAGAAGGTGGAAAGAATATGTACTTTACTTTAAAGCCAGGAACTTATATGGCTTATATATTGTATTGCCAGAGAAGGTGGAAAGAATATGTACTTTACTTTAAAGCCAGGAACTTATACGGCTTATATACTGTATCGCCAGAGAAGGTGGAAAGAATATTGACTCTGCTTTAAAGCCAGGAACTTATACGGCTTATATGTTGTATCGCCAGAGAAGGTGGAAAGAATATGTACTTTACTTTAAAGCCAGGAACTTATACAGCTTATATATTATATCGCCAGAGAAGGTGGAAAGAATATGTACTTTACTTTAAAGCCAGGAACTTATACGGCTTATATATTATATCGCCAGAGAAGGTGGAAAGAATATGTACTTTACTTCCATGATGTCATGCTTTGATCTGTATCCAGTGTCAGTGAATCGTTTTGATGTACCCATGTACTGTATTACCAGGATGTTCATGTTCAATGTGTTGCTTGTACCCGTACAATAAACAGTGTGTAGAAATTTCAGTCGTTACTCATATATGTGCATCGGTGAGGGTGAATGATCATTGACTTACTCTAATACTACACGGCATTCACGTCCTTTGTCATCTACACACCCACACACCTAGTCGGCCGCCCGTAAGCCCGACGCTAACTGATGAGTCATTATCAGCGGCACATAAATATAGAAGACTACATTCTTGCTGGAACCAGTCCTATCATCTACCCATCACCAACAAAGTAATCTTCTACAGTCACCCTATTATAATTAGGATATTTTAGTTTAATAAATTCGAGATAAGAAAATCTGATTTCCGATATCTAAATATAGTATCTTCTCCCCCATCACTCAGTCCAAATATAGTAAATCCAAACTGTAAAACTGTGTGAATGTATGTGTGTGTTTCCTCACCTTTCCAAAACAAAAAAAAACTCTTAAAATGATGATGTTGATAATGATTATGATGCTACTGAAGCTTTGTATCAATTCCGTCACTGCGATTTTTTTTTTTTACTTTTCTGAACGGAACAATTTTCCTTGAAACATTATTACTTTTTCTGTATAACTGATAACGTTTTATAAAGTTATTATCTTGTACGTAATATTTGTATGGAATTTAAGCGCCTATTAATAAAATCAATGATTTCATAATGCTACGTGTTTGTTTCAGAGCAGTGCTAATAGGATATAATAAGCAAATATTTTAAGATCGGCAGCCGTGCAAATGAATGTATCCGGCACTTCAAAATGGCGACGTTCTTGCGGATGATGTATGGAGCAATTAGACGCTCACAGTCACCCAGCAAATATGCTTTTTCACTATCTTCCAGGCGATATTTGTTGTCAGAAGCATATTCCTGCACTGAGGCATGGAACAAGTATTTACAAGACGAGACATTGAATCAGGTAGGAATTTACTGAAGTGACCTTTCTGCTGCTCCAGTTAGTATAATTCGGTAATTTGTGCAGTCCGGGCAGATACCACTGTCTGCTGTAGCGAGTAGCCTTTAGCCTGTTTGTACCGTCCCATTTTGTTCAAGATTTAATAAATACAAGACTTGTCGAATCTCTCACTAAAAACATGAGGTTTAATTTTGATGGGGGACACGTCCGATTTCTCCCCAAATGGATATCGACATGTCCGCCGATTGAGCCACTCTATTCGGCTTTAGGTAAGGTGCCCGGAGACGTAGTAAACCGGTTAGTTAGTATTTTTTTTAACGTAGTACGTAAAATCTGTTTCACACATTATTATTCTTTAAAAGCTCGAAACGAGCTTAGTGTGAGGTTAGCGTTAGCAAGTATTTATATTGTCTGTAGGCAATTACTTACTACTTACTACTTAGTCGTTCCCCTTCTACCGTGAGGTGTAGAGGTTTGGAAGAGAGAGCGCCAGACCATTCTATCAGCTGTCTTCTTCCTGGCCTGGTTCCATTCTCCAAGTTCCATAAGTCGTAGTCCGTAGTCCGTTCCAGTTCGTCGCCTTTAGAATCAGTCCGGTTTTCTCTCTTGTAGTTCGCGTAATCATGATTTAAAGCAAACAGGTGATTGGCCTGTTGTGCCTTTGCATGGTGGAGGGGCTGCCTCCTTACGGCCTCCATGCAGGCCGCCCTCCTCCTTTTTCATCCGGGCTTGGGACCGGCATTGGCGGAGTTCTGTAGGCAATTCCAAACCTAAACTCTAACGCTTTACCGCTAGGCCTAACCATAACCCTGTTTCCAGAGATTTTTGGATCCTGTCTTTAATGTGGTAATAGTAATACTATAGTGTGAAATGTAGCCTAATTGCAGGTGAAAAAGAGCATGCATTGGCAAAACCAACTTAACTTACGTGAACCTGATAATCATTATTGTATTGTGAGTTGTAATTGCAGATGAAAAAGACCAGGCATGTGGGAAAACTGACTTTGGCTGTGTATCAAGTATTGATAGCCATTTGGGAGACATTGGACGTGTGGCCCCCTGTTTTGCAATTCAGCCAAACAGGATTGCAGAGGGGTGGGGGGGGGGGGTGATGCGCACTGTCTTTTATTGGTTGAATCACAGAATGGTGTACGTTCGCCATCAGGTTGGCCAACTCACAGTCGATACACCCAAGATACTGATCAGCTTAACTCCTAACTCTAACCCTGTTTTGAGCTTTTTAAAAAAATAATAAAGTACAACATACATGGAGACCATATATCTTCTTCGTTCACTTTCGGACATCAGCTTGAATATTTGCAAAGACAGCAGTGATCAGCTTGAGGCTGTTGATAGCTCTGTAGAGTTTTTCTAGGAATGGTAATGGCCATATGAGCTTTCTCTGTTCCTCATATGTTGGGCATCTCTGAAGTAGATGTTCAGTAGTCATTTTATTGGTGCCACAGTTATACTAATCAGTAGTTCCTAACTTTAACATGTTGAATAGATGGTATCCCAATCTGTTGTGGCCTCTGCAAAGTCTGAAGATTATCACTTGTTCACTTCTGAGCTGGTTAAATGCATCATCTTTTTTGTGGCCTGGATGTTCTGATTCCCACTTGTCCCTGCATCTGATCTTGATAAAACTCTTGGTTTCTTCATAAGTTATGCTTGTGTCAAGCTAAGATAGCTTCCCACCTTCCCCCCGCATCAATCCAACAGCCTCCTATCTCCGGGGACACTAGCGAGATGGGATCCACTGCATCACAACTTCCTTGAACTGCCGACACAGTTTGTGAAGTGTTACTCTTAGGTCATCCAGGTCAGCATTATTCTGACTCTTCAGCATTGCAGTTACTGACAGCACACCTGTGAAAAGAGCTATTTGTCTCTCTGAGCTTTCTTGTCATTATGGCTTCTGCTTTAGTTTTTAAGGCCTCTGCCTCTTCTCTGAATTTACTTGAGAACTTTCCTGTTGCGGCTGACATCTTTTTTTTTTGTGTGCCATTGCTTAAGCTCAGAAATACTCCTTAACCTCCATCTTCTGTTGCAATTGTTGCTGATCCATCTGTGTATGCATAGATCCAGGTGTTGCTTGGATAATGTTTCTCTAAACATTTTGCATTTAGAGCTCTTCTTTCTGTTTCAGTCTGGCTGTTCTTTATCTCAATACCTGGAATGTTTTCTATCATTTTGGGGAAATGATGTTGTTTCCAAACTGGTAGCTTGTGTGCAGTGTAGATGGGTTTAGCTGTTGATAGTTCATTGATGGGGTCTGCTCTCATCTTTGTTTTGGTTGTTTTTACAAAGTTGCTTTGCTTCAGTCTTCTTCCAAGATCATTTATTTTCTGGTACATGGGTGGTCTATCAGCCTCCTGAATTTCTTGGCTTGTTGCTGAGCTCTGCTATCTCTTCTATCCTCCATTAGCTGGAGGTATGTAATCTTTTCCAAGTCTTCAGCAGTGGGTGTCGACTTCATGCCCCCTTTATTATGATTCTCATTGCTTGATTTTATATTCTGCTTATTTTATCAAAGGTTGATTTAGCTGCTGTTGACCATTCTGCAATGCCATATTCTAGGACTCACTTGCCCAGCCTGTGCCAGCAATTTTTTTCATGATTGCCATTCTCTTCCTTGCTCTTGTCCTGTTTCTTTCAAATTGAGTTTTCCAAGTCAAGCGATGATCAGAGGTAATGCCTAGTTAGTTTGGGTTTTCATCCAGATGTAGATTTTTCCAACTTGTTTTCCCTTCATTTATCTTCACTGGCCTTGCTTTGGCCAACTCCTCCAGTGATATAAGGGCTTGCTGCATCCAAAAACGTGCCGTAGTGACATATTTTTCAGAGATCCACAGGGTCTTCAATGGAGGTATTGTGGGTTCTTGGAATATTCCCTGATATGTCATTTATGTACGCAAGGAACAACGTGGGCGACAGGACTTCCCCTTGGGGAACACCATGCTCCAATATCATTTTCCTACTGGTCTGACCTTGTAGTTGTACTCTCGCAGTTCTATTCTCAGGGTCATGGCTGATCCATTTCTACATTTTCCCACACACTTCACTTCTTTACAGCTTGAATTTCAGTCCCTCTTTCCACACTTTGTCAAATACTTTTTCTAAGTCCACCAAAACCCCAGCGAGTGCTTTTTTTCTTGGAAGATGTCCTCAATTTTCTGAGTTATAAATGTGATCTGAGCTTTGTCTGAATCCTGCTTGCTGTGGGGCAAAAAGACATTTTTCTACCAGATGCCACATCAGTCGGGTATTAATTATGTGCTCCATCAGTCTTCCTACACAGCTAAGTAGACTGATTGGCCTGTAGCCATTTGGTTCTGTCAGATCTTTGTCTTTCATAAGCCATATATTAACATTAAAATACAATTATAAACTTAAAGCTTATTACTCTCCATGCATCCTTAATAAATGATCTTTAAGGCCTTGTAAGAAAGCTAGAAACCCAGTGTTAGCAGCAATCAAAGGGCTTATCGATCACAAATAGACTGGCAAGGCTGTGACTGTACATCGTTGTGTGATTCAAACCATTTATTTTATTCAGTAATTGCTAGCAGTTTTTATTTATATTTTACTGCTGTAAAAGGTAAAGGATCCCGTTACACGCCCATATTGAGGCATATTGGGAATATGGTGTTAGGCCCATATTTTCTCGACCATCGGCACACTAGGGGTGATGTGGTCAGCATCACGCCGGCCGCCTTAACCTTCCCAGAAGTTGCTCTGGTACCCAACTAGGACTGGGTCGACCCAGGAGCCGTTTGCAGCCTAAAAAAATCCCCTCAACTGGGGATCGAACCATAGACCACTGAGCAAGGAAGCCAGTGCACTAACCACTATGCTATTGCGGCTCCCATTTTACTGCTGTGCTCTGGTTTTATTTCTGTTCATTGTGTTTTTGGTGTCATATCCCCCTGTTGATATATAAGAAAGTGTTGCTTCCCTTCCCCATTCTAAAATCCCCAAAAATAAATATATAAATACACAGGTTGAATCATACTTACTTTCCGTCATCTGTCTTGTTGCAGACAGGATCAGTGTCAACAGCTGTTTTTCTGACTGGCCCTAAATCCAAAGTCCCTAATCTTATTCTTTTAAAAAAACACACACACATAATAACACTTAATTTACTACACCACCACAAATAGCAGACAAAATTAAACAAACAGACAAAATCCATAACCATGTTTCAACAAGATGATCGGCCGTACTTTAAAGTGTGATTCAACCAATAAATAGATAAAACAAAGTATCTGTTGGCATTGCACTTATACATATATGCAGATAGGCCAACAGGCTATATGCACGTGATAGGTCATGACCTGGCTTTGATCTGTGGTTTGCCTGAGCTTGCATGAACAATGTGTAAGATAATTTTATTGTACCATACTTTATTTGTCCGTTTTGTTCTTCTTGCTTGCATAGCTCTTCATTTTATGTATTTAGTTCAAATTTTCTTAAGTGAAAAAGAATGCAATTTAAAACACACAAAAAAAACAATTAAACATACAAGAAAAAATCAGCCCAATTCTAGCTTTGAACTACATTACAGGACGCAAATTAACAGGAAGTAAAATGAACTATGTGTCGCGAAATTGGTTTCAAGTCATTGCAAACGGGTTCAGTTAGATTTATAAACCCATCAACGATCGATTGACCGCTTTCAAAATGGCGGCGTATCACCGAAATGTGTATCAGACAGGAAATCGCCAAGGATAAATAAAAGCAGAAGGGAATCAGTATGAAAAGGATTTTACATTTCATTACAGGGAAGGATTGTGTATAACTGCATATAAGAAGGAACGGTAGGAAGTTCTCATTTACGGAGATATATGCGTATTTCGGCTGCCCACAGTTACGCTAAAAGCGTGTAACCCACTTCTGTTCTAAATATTAAAATCAACAAATAACAGTTTGGGAATTTACATGGATAGGAAGATAGAGTTTTATCAGCTGTATAAAACAAGATAAGATGGAACAATATGGATATTATATATGCCAAGAATGAGAAAGGCAAAATTTCAGTCGACGCACAGATCGGCTGAAATCAATGTTCGGGAAGGATTTCTCAGGCCTAGGTTTAAGCTGTGACGTCGGTACCCTTCGATACGTCCGCGCTATAGTATTTAAAACGTATCGGTAAAAACTGGAGGGAGACACAACGAAAGAGGTTTGAGACAGACTGGAGGCAGAGTTTCGCCACTACCCATGAATTGTGAGCGGATCGCCAGAAACATTGTTCAGTCCAGTATCTGAAGTCTGAGGGTAAGCGAAATTATGATAACTACCGTGTATAATATTTTTTTTTTATATTTCAGGTTCATATAAACTTCACAAAATATGCCTGTATAATAGTCATTGATATAATGTATTGTATTTTTAATATGATCTAACCATGTGCATTGTGGATGATTGTTGCTTGTACAAAAAGTAATCACAAATAGCCCCACAGCCTAATGAAGATATATTTATCATATTGCTTTATCGCTTACGAAGATAAAGGCAGTCCCATGGCAGAGATTGTCATAGGGAAATGAAGTGTTAGAAACTTCATCATGGAAGATCCCAGTACGAGGTTAAGGTGACTAGTCCCCTTCCTTGCTGCCTTTGCCTTCCCTAGTTTGAGCGCACAACTTTGTACCCATTTACAGCTGGTAAAATGGAGGGTTCCACAGCCAGGTTTCAATTCCAAAACTATGTAATTGTACTACCGAAGAAAGCAACTTGATCGCTTGGTCACTCTTTATTTATGTATTAATTTTGTGTAGATGCTAAGAATAGCATCAGTATTTGAATTTGTACGTGATATGATTTGGAAGGATCAAGTTATAGAAAGGGATGTATAGGAGCGGAATAAACCAGATGATGTTTATTACTGATATGGTAATATTAATTCTGTATCATTGAAATGATGTTACTTGCTATGACTGTATAACTTTGACACCTGATGACTGACTTGTCTGACTTATGTGCTAGTCAGTTACACTTAATTGAAATGTTAATATTAATGCTATATCACTGAAATGATGTCCTTACTTACTATGATTGTATAACGGTGACATCTGATGACTGACTGGTCTGACATCTGTGCTAGTCAGCTACAAGTCTAGCCAGATACTAGCCAAGGCTGATATGTTGCAGGTTCCATGAAATAACTCAAACCAGACTGTCCAGTATCAGAAGCCTGTGTCGTTCATCCGAGGCAATCCCACAAAAGTGCAGGACCCCAAAGAGTGAACTTCAACTGGTCATTGGCATCCCTACTGTTGGGCCTACCAAGTCTGATATCAGCAAAGGACAGTTTCAGCAGTATCAAGTTGGAAAGATAAGTGTCCTGTTTGACACTGACCACCTATACATGTGAAACAGCCAATAGTTGAAAACAATAAGTAACCATACAGAAACTCAGTCAACTGATGACAGTTATCCTTAAATTCAAAGGACTAATAACAGTGATTTCAGTAACTTTATTATTTTAGATCTTGAAGTCTAAACAGACAATAATAGTAATTGTGTGAATACTTTTATATATATATATATGTGCTCTTTTCCAACTAGCAGTAATAGAATATTAGTGTAATTATTAAACTGTTTTAACTGTACCTGAGGATTTATTCACTTCTTCCATTTTGTGGGTTCAGTGAATGTACATTTTACTTATCCCCTAGAATAAAGTAATCATAAGATAGTCACAGGGAGGAGACACCTTAAATCCTGGTACTACTTCTTACCAACTGGGCCAGGGTTTTCACAGTCTGACTATTGTTATGATAACAATACACCAGTGCTTATTTCTAAGACTGGGGTATTACTTGTAAGGTCAGAACTCTTTACTGGCATACTCTTACATAATAAATAATTTAAAATAACCTCCCGCTACACTATGCAATATGTATGTATCATATTTTTCTTTCAATTCCTGTGTTTGGCTTTGAAGTTGTGAAGGGTTTCGGTTATGCAAACTCTGGGGAAGGCTTCTTCTTTGCTCTCAAATAACCACATCTGTCTCTCTCATAAAAGCTGGCTTTCTATCTGAAGCCTTACAGTTTCTACTTCAGCTGGGTTGGAGAAAGTCATGCTGCCACTCTGCTATTCTCATGGAGCCAGCAGTCTTGGAGAACATGTTCTACTGTTATTTGTCCTGCCCCACATGGACACATGTTGTCTATCTGTCCAGTTTTCCGTGTGTTGAACAGATGGCATTTTAGTCTAAAGACTTTTTTCATTCAGTATTATTATTTTGTCAGTTATAACAGTGCATCTTGTCCCGTCATTTATTTGATGGATGAGTTGTGCTGTCCTGAAGTATGTCTTTGATGAAGAAATTCTTTTAATTTTAGAATACAGCTGTCTATGCATCCAGAAGACATTAGATTTGGCATGTTTTTATATACTATCAAGTCATTCATAGAAATCTGAGAATAATACATGTGCTTTTTTGTAACAATGTTTTTTAGTCACCCAGCAGTACCAAAAAATAAAGTAAATTGATAAAATTATGAAATATTGATTTTTTGTTGTTGTTGCTTGAAATATTGATTATTTGTCTTTATGCTTACATAAATCTACTGTTTATAATTTGATATCATCATCATCACCACTATTAGCACCCCAAGAAGCATAGGCTTTCAGTAGCAAATTGATATGAAGTCTTCCTGTCCCATGCCATCAGCTCAAAGTCTTTCCATGGCTTCCTCATGCCTGTTTCCAGTTCTCTTCTCCGTTGCTTCTTCGGTCTCTCTCTACCGGTCTTACCCTGGGGATTCCAGAACAAGGACCACAGAGTAATGCTATCAACAGGTTTCCTCAGTGTGTGTCCCATCCATCGCCAGTGTCATCTTCTCATGTCTTGTTCCCCTGGCCACTTGCCTGGTTCGTATCATCAGTTCCACATTAGTGGTCTTGCCTTGCCAGAAAATCCTTTTCTTCTACGCAAGCACCAATTTATGAAAGTCTGTGGTGTCTTGGTTGTTTTTTATTATTGTCATTTGATATAGTAAGCCTTAGAACCAGTATTCAGTAATTAGCACAAGGGAAGATTAACTTGAACAGTCTTCCATGACCATAATTAGAAGGCAGATCATCTTTGTTTAATGTGTAAGGAGAAGAGGTGCACTTGAAAAAACATAGTAATGGCAGGAAAAATTAGAGGGCAAGGGAATTAGATCTTTTATCTAACAACTAAGAAGCTACAGACTTTCATAAATGGATGTTTACTTAGAATAGAAGGATTAAAATGGTATGACAAGGTCACTAATGTGGAAATGATGACAAGAACCAGGCAAGTGCCAGTGGAACAAGAGATGAGATGATGCTGGCAATGGATAGGACACACACTAAGGAAACCTGTTAATAGCGTTACAACACAATGCTTGGTTTGGAACCCCCAGGGTAAGAGAGGCAGAGGTAGACACAAAGAGAAGAGAACTGGAGACGGAAGTGACAATGATGAGGAAGACAAAGAAAGAACTTGAGCTGATGGCATTCGACAGGATGACTTGGCATGTGTTTGTTGAAGGCCTATGCTCCTTGGAAAGCTAAGGTGTATTGGTGGGAATTAGTACAGTTTCTTGGAAAGGTAAAGCAGCAGCTGGGAGACTTTTTCAGGCTATAAATCGAGGATTCCTCAGCAAGAGAGAGGTTGGTAAGAAAACGAAGATGGCTGTATACCGCTCCACCTATATCCCAGTCTTGACATATGGATGCGAGACATGGGCAATGACTACAACCCACAAAAGCCAGATCCAAACCTCAGAAATGAGGTATCTGAGGAAGGTGGTTGAAGTAATAAGAGACATGGTCCACAACCAGACGATACGTCAAGGCCTAAAATCCCACCCCCTGCAGACCCAAGTAGAACAGTCCCAACTAAGATGGTTTGGCCATGTCTGCAGAATGGGAGAAGATCGGCTACCATGACAAGCATGGGAAACAAAGAGCCAGGATCCAGACCCCCAGGACGACCCAGAGTCCACTGGGAGGACAACATTAGACAATCTTTGAAGGACCGAGGACTAGAATGGAACCAGCCAATAGGATAGTCTGGCGCTCTCTCTTCCAAACCTCTACACCTCACGGTAGAAGGGGAATGACTAAGTAAGTAAGCTTGGAAAGGTGAAGAAGAACTTGGTAATAGTAATTGCCATAATCCAGAGTTTTTTGGAGGTGTATTCATTGTTGTCGTTGCAGGTGTCTCTCATCGACTTTGCCCATCAAGTCAATGACCAGCTGGAAAAAACCAGGAAAGTGTCAGCTGTGGACATGAATGTGCTGGCCCATCAGTTTCACAAAATGGAGGAGGACGATGTTGAATATATTGAAGAAATTCTAACCAAGTAAGTTATTTTTGTGTTCTAATATGTATAAGCTGAATACATTCGAGAACAAATGTCTTAGAAAACTCATGAACATCAGTTGGAAAGAATTCAAGACTAATTGACAAATAAGAGAAGACTCTAGGCAGAAATATGTCTCCGACTATATAAGGAAAAGACGATGGTCATATATCGGTCATGTCCTACGAATGCAAAACAACAGAATACCACTACAGGCGCTCACTTGGGTTCCTGAGGGTAAGAGGAAAAAAGGAAGACCAAAAGAAACACTCAGAAGAACAATAATAGGAGAAGGAAGAACGTTGGGCCTAAATAATGTGCAAGAGCTAAGAGGAGTGGCGTCACAACGAACAACCTGGAGAGCACTGGTTTCTGCCTTATGCGCCGTGTTTGGTGCTTAAAGAATTTATTATTATTATTATTATTAATATGTATTGGCCCGTTGTAGTTCCCTGGGGTCTCTGAAGAGACAAAGAAATGAATAGAACCACTGGCATTTTTTAAATCAAAAAATGAAAAAACGTTTTGGCGAGGGGCGTTCCGTTCAACCTAGGCACATGGTCCTTCGGTTATATTAGGCCACATCCAAATATAACAGATCTTATAGTCTGGTTGGTAATTTCCTAATACTTGTGGCTGAACGCTCAGCAGTGAATATGTGTATAATATTTGTAGTTTCGTACCATCTAGCGTTACGGTTAACACTAATACTAACTCTAAATGGTACGAAATTTACACATACACATATTCACTGCTGAGCATTCAGCCACGAGTACTAGGAAATTACCGTCTAGTTTTACATTTGTTTTGTTTGTTATTTATTTTTTTTTTTTTTGCATACAAGGCGCTAGTGACCTCATTATGTAAAACAAATTGGTACTGAAACTACTGCTGCAAGAGCATGTGAATGCTTGAGTGCAGGTTTCCTGCAAGGTGGGGGCAGTCATGGCCCCGTGCTCGATAGGGAGTAGAAAGGGAAATGATGATGATGAATACTTGTTGATTGAGACCAGGACATCACGATTGTCGTGTTTTTGGTCCCCTCCAGTTGATCACTGTTGCTGTCGACAAAATGTGGAATAGCACCACTGGCTGCCAACGTGCATGTCATGGGGTCACAAAGGTGAGGTTGTGCATAGGGCTAGTAAACTTCTCACGTAAAACAAATAGCTTAAAAAAAAAGAAACGAGCACTGCAAGAGCATGTGGGATTGAAGATAAAAAAAATGCGGTAATAACGTCTTACTAGAACAAAAGACATAAGGAAAAAACCTACGTATATTATTTATATATTATTTAATATATATATATTAACTCAACTCTGGAAAAAGAAATAAGTAGAGATCACCTGAGACAAAAGCATGCTGGATGTTCAAACCGTTAGGCACGTAAAGTGCTTTGGTATTGGCTTTCTGCATGTGGGTTTAGCTGAGTGGTGGTCACATGTTACTTTACAAGTGGAAAATAAAAAGAGATATTCATTCACGTCTGGCATGGAAAAAAATTAAGTGGCTTCGCAGAACAAGTCATGGCCAGGGAGATTTTCCTGAGTGCTGGCCTCTCGCAGCAAAAGTGCAAAGTTTGAAACACAGTGGTGTCATTTGTCTACTTGGCTGTAAATGGGTACCTGACTGTGCTCGGGAAGGGAAAAAGCAGTGAGAAAGGGAACTGGTTCCCCCCCCCCCCCCGCCTATTGATGCTGGATCTAGTATAGTGAAGCCTCTAACACTTCACTTACCCTGTGGCAATATCTGGTATGGCACTGCCTTTACTTTTTTGTGTTTTAAATTTATGTATCTCTGACTAACAGTCTTGCCTTATCTTATCTTGCCACACATTCATTAGCCCTTTAGCTTGCTGATGACCTACATGCCAAATACTATCCTGTGCCGTCTGCTCAAGGTCTTTCCATGTCTTCTTTCTTTCACGTATCTCTCCAGTTCTCTTCTCCCTGTGTTTTTTTTTTGGTCTCCCTCTACCTCTTTTTACCTGGGGATTCCAGGACAAGGACTACCTTGAAACGCTGTTAGCAAGTTTTCTCAGTACGTTTCCTATCAGTTGCCAGCATCTTCTTTTCATCTGTTATTCCACTGTCTAGTTCTTGTCATTATTTCCACATTGTTGAAACTTGTCATACCATTGCAACCCTTCTATTATACACAAGACCCATTTATGAAAGTCTGTACTCTTGTTAAGGGATAAAGAAGACGCAGAAAGAATTTGTGGAGGGCACAGGAAAGGAGAGCTTCACGTGATATAAATAACACATAAGGAAGGGAAACCCGAGGCCTGTAAACAGTAAATTAATATTAGACAAACATAAAGGTATGTTTTCAGGCACTCGTAAGAAATAAAGAAGTAGAACACTTGGACAACAGAAAAACAACAGACGTGAGTGGCTTACCCAGGGTTCGAACCCCGTACCTTCCGTACGACAACTCCACCTAGCTATCAAGCGAATCACACTGACCCCGTTGTCGTACGGAAGGTACGGGGTTCGAACCCTGGGTAAGCCACTCACGTCTGTTGTTTTTCTGTTGTCCAAGTGTTCTACTTCTTTATTTCTTACGAGTGCCTGAAAACATACCTTTATGTTTGTCTAATATTAATTTACTGTTTACAGGCCTCGGGTTTCCCTTCCTTATGTGTTATTTATGTTTATACAATACCAGAAACCTACCCTCTGTTCTATACTACTGTCCTTAAGTCTTCTACTATTTACTGGACCCAGTATCAAGGTCTTTGTCTTGTTTGGACTGACACATACTGTTAATAGGGGAACAACAGAAGTGATTGCGTCATTAAAGGGCTGAGTTGCCCACTGTATACTTCCGGTGTTATCTTGTGTGTTTCGTACTGATAAATAGTCAGCAAAGCATCCTTTTTTGGGGATGCCTAGCTGGCCGTGGGGTCAGTGTGATTCGCTTGATAGCTAGGCGGAGTTGTCGTACGGAAGGTACGGGGTTCGAACCCTGGGTAAGCCACTCACGTCTGTTGTTTTTCTGTTGTCCAAGTGTTCTACTTCTTTATTTCTTACGAGTGCCTGAAAACATACCTTTATGTTTGTCTAATATTAATTTAGAGCTTCACGTGAGCTGGTTGAGGGTTCATGCTTCACAGTGAGTTGAAAGGTGATGATGATGATAATAACTGGCCAATGAGGAGCAACTACTGTGCCCTGAAATTCCTCAAGTCTTTAATCCTTGTTTTATTTTCTTGTTTATTTAAGGTTCAATCTTTCCACGTCAAGTGTTCCACGCAATGATTCTACAACTCATGCCATTGTAAGGGGATTTCTCAGCACCAATAACGGAAGTTACCTTGTCACCATGCTCAGCGATCGTTTAAACTATGGTCTCTTTCCCAACCATTATACACTTAATCTTCTCATGGATTATTTCATCAAGCAGGGTGATTATCACAGTGCGGCAAAAGTGTCTTACTGCTCAATGATACAGGAAGACTTTTCAAATCCGGTTAATACGTTTTTATCTCTGTATTCTTCAGTCCAGCATTTGCTAGCGTCAAACATTGATGACCTGGCTCCACCTCCAAAAGAACAGTCTGACGGAGAAGAAAATTGGGTAAAGGTGAAATACATTAAATTTCCTTACTACGACGATCACTTTGACATAAAGGATGAACGATTCCTGCTGGGGAAGACACTGCTTATGCTTGGGAATGTTCGGAGCATTGACTTACCAGAAGATCTTCGCAGTTCTCTAAAAGTCATTGGCTGTGGGCTGTACCACAAGTTTAAAAAAGGTTTTGCAGTAATGAAATATATTGTTAATTCTTCCGACAGGTCAATATCCCAGCAGGCAATCGATTATTTCTCAGCAAGTTTAGATAAAGTTGAAGCTCGTGACCCAAATGAGCCAGAGGTTGAGCTGGCTTTGAGAACAATAGATGATGTTATTCACCGCATGTTGCCAACAACAGAAGAGAAGGCTGAGTACCAGGGAGAGTTTTCAAAGCTGAAAGAAGAGCTTTCTTCTCAAGGTAAAATCAAAGCTGACTTTGATCTAGGAAAATTAGTGACAAATTTAGTCACCGCCAATGTGTCCAGATTCGAAGCGCCTGACATAATCACCCAACAAAATTTGTACAACGTATGGATAGAAGATCGCAAGAAAGAACTGGATAATCAGATCGCTGAGTACAGAAAGCAGGCGAGAATAGAGGAGATGAAGCAGCAGATTAAAGAGCTTCAGAGACAGGAAGAATTGCTTACCTATTTTGATTTCCAGGAGAAGATACAAATGCATTTAGTGGACGAAGACATAGCAACAAGCAAAGATCTGGTGATTTCTAAATAGTTTGATAGTTGTTTGATGTGAATAGGAAAGGAAGATTTATAGGGTGAATGAAAAGTTACTTCCTGTCTTTATATCTGCACTCCTATCCAACCACTTTATATGAAACCAATGGCAAATATAAAGTGAATTAACAGCTAATTTACTACACAATATGCTGTGTCACAGCTCAGTGTTACAATGGCCTGCTCAACACATTGCCCCTTAGCGAGCAGCAATTTCTGTTATAGTCTCAGAGATTAGAAGAAGGTGATGGATAGGACACACACTGAGGAAACCTGTTGATGGCATTACAAGGCAGTCCTTGTTCTAAAATCCCCAGGGAAAAAGAGGCAGAGGTAGACCAACAAAAAAAAAACATGGAGAAGAGAACTGGAGACAGAAGTGAAAATGTTGAAAGAACTTGCGCTGATGGCACGTGACAGGAAGACTTGGCATGTACGAGGGACGGTCAAAAAGTAATGCCTCGTAATTTTTAATTTCACTCAATAGGCAAGAAAACAGATAAAATTCACATTGAAATGTAGCCCCAAGTCTGATCTTCAAAAATTTATTTCTCAATGTAGTCTCCGTTATTTGTTACCGTTTTTGTCCATCTTCTCACAAGGGCATGTATCCCCGCACGGTAAAAATTTGTGTCCTTTTTCCTAAACCACTGGCGTACGGCGCGTTTAAGGGTCTCGGTGTCCTCAAAGTGATGTCCGCGAAGATCTTCTTTCAGTGGTCCAAACAGATGGAAGTCAGAAGGTGAAAGATTGGGACTGTAAGGGGGATGTGGTAATAATGTCCAGCCAAATTCTGCAATCGCATCAATGGTGCGTTTAGCGGTGTGTGGCGTGGCATTATCGTGCAACAGTAGTGCAGTTCTTTGATATTTTAATGCGTAAAGTCGCCGAAGACGACCTCTAAGCTTCTTCAAAGTTTCAATGTAACGGTCTGCATTCACCGTGTTTCCCTGTTCCAAGAAGTCGAGAAGAATCACACCCTTCTCATCCCAAAACTCGGAGGCCATAACTTTCCCTACAGATGGTGAACTTTTGAACTACTTTCTTGTCGGCGATGTTGTGTGATGCCATTCCATTGACTGCCTCTTGGATTCTGGTTCAAAAAAATGAACCCAAGTCTCATCACCTGTCACAATATTCGATAAAAACTCTTCTCCTTCAGTTTTGTAACGGTGCAGGAGGTTGATGGCAATGGTTTTCCTTGTTTCTTTATGTCTGTCTGTCAACATTCTGGGTACCCACCGTGCACAAACTTTTGAATAACCCAGGTCTTTAATGATGTTCTGGACACTGCCTTTACTAATGGACAACATGGAAGAAAGTTCATCCAGTGTTACCTGACGGTCACCACGAATGATGCCATCAACTCGATGAATGTTGTGTGGAGTCACTGCGGTAGATGGACGGCCAGTCCGCTTTGCGTCAGCCATTGAGGATTGACCTACTTCAGCTTCGTCACAACGATGTACCCAACGTCGGACAGTGCTAACATCCACTGTTGAATCTCCATAAACATTCTTCAAACGTTCGTGGATGCGAATTGGGGTCTCGCTTTCAGCATTAAGGAATTCTATGACATAATGTTTTAACCGAACGTCTTTGGCAGCCATTTTAAAACTGTTTCAGTGGTGCCACCTGTTACTGAAACAGGTTGGTAATGCTATACAGTGCAGAAGAGTGTTTGAGGAATCCTGCTAAATTTACAAATTGCACACCGATGCAGTATTTACATACATAAAAAATAGGAGACATTACTTTTTGACCTTCCCTCGTATTTCTTGAGGAGCTAAAGGGTATTGACATTGTCGTAGTGTCGGTTTATTGATCATTTTAGATTTCATTTTTTTAAAAATAAACAATAAACTTAAGTCAAATAGCAGCTATTTCTATTTGTTTATGTATATCTAGTAGATACAAGTCAGGATATATACATTTAAAAATAGCAAGTGATTACTTAATGACACTTTATATTGGCCAAGGCCAGAACTGTTAGCCAATCAACACTTGTGTTCTATCTGTTATATTGGGACATTATTCAATAGATGTTAGAATTATATCGTCCTCCCTCACATTCTCAGCAGTTTATTTGTATGCATATTATTTGCTTGTTTTGTTCCTTATGAACCACCACTTCAGCTGGTTCACTTGCTAGAGATCTGCACCCAAGGCATTAGTGTGCTCTTGCAATGATGGTCTCTAAAGCCGTTTATTTTTGTTTACTACATGATAAGGTAACCAGCCGCACACGCAACCTCATCTTAGTTGTCTCTGAGGAAGTATTCGTTCTTTTTAACCAATTTAAAAAAAATTTTTTTTTTTAAAATTGAATTCACATTAGTTCAAATGAGGAACGGAATTTTTTTTCTTTCTAAACCTAACATTACCTCTAGAAGTGACAAGAATATGCATTGAAGATGTGTAGTTTTATTAATTTTAATCTAATTTCTTTAATTAACCTAATTTGCTTAATCAATCAATTTCAAACAATTTGAAATATTAAAAAAATCATAAATAACATTTTTTTAATAGGTAACCGTTAAGCACTTTCTTTATTTTACTTGTTATAAGGTAATATTGTCCTAAAAATATAATAAAAATACTGAAATGTTACAACCAAACAATTTATTATTATTGACGATACTTGCCAAATTCCATATTACACACCTCTAACATAGCAAATGCTCTTGAATTCAAGCAACAACAAAAAATTACTGAAAATGGAATAATCGAGTAAAAAGATTTTAACTGATGAATTCATTGTTAAAGATCCCAGCCCTAATTAATTTATAAGATATGTTACCAAAACTGCTGCATGATTACAATAAGTGAAACATTCTGAAATATTGGAAGGGGAGGGTGTTGTTCTGATACTGTTGATTGTTATAAAATCAGTGAACATTAATCAAATCGATGCAGTTGAATTGTTACAGTAAATTAATATTAGACAAACATAAAGGTATGTTTTCAGGCACTCGTAAGAAATAAAGAAGTAGAACACTTGGACAACAGAAAAACAACAGACGTGAGTGGCTTACCCAGGGTTCGAACCCCGTACCTTCCGTACGACAACTCCGCCTAGCTATCAAGCGAATCACACTGACCCCACGGCCAGCTAGGCATCCCCATAAAAAGATGCTTTGCTGGCTATTTATCAGTACGAAACACACAAGATAACACCGGAAGTATACAGTGGGCAACTCAGCCCTTAAATGACGCAATCACTTCTGTTGTTCTCCTATTAACAGTATGTGTCAGTCCAAACAAGACAAAGACCTTGATACTGGGTCCAGTAAATAGTAGAAGACTTAAGGACATTAGTATAGAACAGAGGGTAGGTTTCTGGTATTTTATAAACATAAATAACACATAAGGAAGGGAAACCCGAGGCCTGTAAACAGTAAATTAATATTAGACAAACATAAAGGTATGTTTTCAGGCACTCGTAAGAAATAAAGAAGTAGAACACTTGGACAACAGAAAAAACAACAGACGTGAGTGGCTTACCCAGGGTTCGAACCCCGTACCTTCCGTACGACAACTCCGCCTAGCTATCAAGCGAATCACACTGACCCCACGGCCAGCTAGGCATCCCCATAAAAAGATGCTTTGCTGGCTATTTATCAGTACGAAACACACAAGATAACACCGGAAGTATACAGTGGGCAACTCAGCCCTTAAATGACGCAATCACTTCTGTTGTTCTCCTATTAACAGTATGTGTCAGTCCAAACAAGACAAAGACCTTGATACTGGGTCCAGTAAA
This sequence comes from Oreohelix idahoensis, assembly GCA_024509875.1. Lineage (NCBI taxonomy): Eukaryota > Metazoa > Mollusca > Gastropoda > Stylommatophora > Oreohelicidae > Oreohelix > Oreohelix idahoensis. The sequence goes on along the minus strand of JAMPIV010014020.1, from coordinate 79,654 downwards.
TAGTAGAATTATTTTAACCCTGGGTAAGCCACTCACGTCTGTTGTTTTTCTGTTGTCCAAGTGTTCTACTTCTTTATTTCTTACGAGTGCCTGAAAACTTTATGTTTGTCTAATATTAATTTACTGTTTACAGGCCTCGGGTTTCCCTTCCTTATGTGTTATTTATGTTTATAAAATACCAGAAACCTACCCTCTGTTCTATACTAATGTCCTTAAGTCTTCTACTATTTACTGGACCCAGTATCAAGGTCTTTGTCTTGTTTGGACTGACACATACTGTTAATAGGAGAACAACAGAAGTGATTGCGTCATTTAAGGGCCGAGTTGCCCACTGTATACTTCCGGTGTTATCTTGTGTGTTTCGTACTGATAAATAGCCAGCAAAGCATCTTTTTATGGGGATGCCTAGCTGGCCGTGGGGTCAGTGTGATTCGCTTGATAGCTAGGCGGAGTTGTCGTACGGAAGGTACGGGGTTCGAACCCTGGGTAAGCCACTCACGTCTGTTGTTTTTCTGTTGTCCAAGTGTTCTACTTCTTTATTTCTTACGAGTGCCTGAAAACATACCTTTATGTTTGTCTAATATTAATTTACTGTTTACAGGCCTCGGGTTTCCATTCTTTATGTGTTATTTATGAATTGTTACAGACTGATGTTAAATTCATTATCAGCTTTTTTTTTTTTTTTTTGTATGCCAGTTCTGAGAGTGTGAAATAAACTGTGATTTTCTTTTTCTCGTGCCCGTGTTTTTAAAACATTAAAAGCATGTTATTTATGATAATTTTGTTTTACTCATGTTTTTAAACCAAAGAAGAACGTACACAAAGGTTGCTGGCGTATTGATAGGAAACTATACAGAGCGATACAACAGGAGGCAATGTGATCATCAGGAGTCCCCCCGTCGAACAAGTGTTTCGGCCCTTTATTCTCCATTACACTGTAAGGGGGCAGGCCCACCTGGGTCATGACTCCCGAGTGTCTTCTGTTGTCTTATGTAGAAAATTAAATCACTCCACCTTGGTTGCAGCTTTAAAATCCACAATTCTGCCAGCCGGAGGCAATTGTGAAAGTAACCCTTGTGTTGAAAACAAAATTATTGTGCCATAGCACACCACGACTGGGGACAAACACTGACCCACCTGCGCAAAGCCAACGAGGTTTGAAGCCACTGCACGCTAGCAACTGAAATCTACTTGCGCCAGACACCTCATATAATATACGCTGCGTGTTGCCTGTAAGCCACTGTCCTTTCACCAATACAACGAAAAAAAATGTATTGCGGACTTAGTTTAAAAACAAGCCAGAATGTTAAACAGTAGTTGTCATCCTTGAAGAGAAAATTGTAGTCTGGTTGCGATTTACATATGGGTTGTATGCCTCGAGCGCATGCGCAAGCAACGATTCCCATAACTGAAGAACAATTATATCTTAAGCTGGAGCTGATTCTGTCATATGGAAGCGAATCATGAATAATTGGTTTTTATTTTATTTTTTTAAAATCATCTCTGGAGGTCACAAAGATGTGGTTTTAAAAAAGAATGTTTAGAATATCATGAACAGCTAAGAAGATTAAGGCCAGTATGAACTGGAAACTTGTTACATATACGAGTGAGTGATAGTCCAGTTTCCTGACGAATTTATTGTGGCAACAGGCAAAAGTTATAGTGAAAATGTTGTGCCAACAGGCCAAACTGATAGTGGAAAAGATGTGGCAACAGGCAAAACTGATAGTGAAAAAGATGTAAGCAACAGGCAAAACTGATAGTGAAAAAGATGTGGCAACAGGCAAAACTGATAGTGAAAAAGATATGGCAACAGGCAAAACTGATAGTGAAAAAGATGTGGCAACAGGCAAAACTGATAGTGAAAAAGATGTGGCAATAGGCAAAACTGATAGTGAAAAAAGAGAGGATAACAAAGAGAGAAGGTAGCTGGATAGTTAAACATCGTAACTTAGCAAGTCAACAACAGAATTGATAAATAATCCTAGGGGCAGGAACCTCATCATGTAAAATAAAATGCCACAGAAACCATTGCTGCAAGAGTATGTGACTGCTTAGTGCAAGCCTCCTGCAAAGGGAACAGCTGCAACGGTGACGGAGCGAAGATGACGATGACTATGGGCAGGAAGTCACGACAAACATGATCACCTACACCAGCCAGCATGACACTTGAAGAAGACGAAGACTTGCTATATGTGCGATGTTTCAGTAAAGTGCAAAGTAAGAGCACCTACATCACGTACACACACACAACTTCCAAACTGTGAACAGACATGACACCCATGTGTTTCTGAGGCCTGAAAAAGGGAGCAAAGAATAGTAACACAGTCTACCATGCGTGTCATAAGAAGTGACTAAGGAGGGTTAGGCATGGGGCCAGCTACCCCATCCTGTAGAAATTTTAAGCCACAAAAGACTTCAACAAAACAATATATGATGGCTGTGAAACATGGAGAACACAAATAACCAAAGAGCTACAGACATTCATAAGTAGGTGCTTGTGTAGAATAGAAGGACTGAAGAAGTATGATTAGATCACTAACATGGAACTGATGACAAGTGGCAGAACAAGAAATGAGAAGACGGCACTGTAGATGGACAGGACACACACACTGAGAAAACCTGCTGATAGCATAACAGGCAGTCCTTGTTCTAGAATCCACGGGGTAAGAGAGGTAGATGGTGACCAAAGAATATATAGAAAAGAGAACTGGAGACAGACATGAAGGGAATGAAGACGACATTGAAAGACCTTGAGCTGATGGCACGGGACATGAAGACTTGGTATAAATTTGTTGAAGGCATGTGCTCCTTGCAGAGCTGAATGAAATAAAACAGACGTGAGCCAAAATCAGTTGCTGTCAATACGGTGATGACAATGACAGATTGGCAATGGAAGGTGGAAATTTCAACCTGATACAAGCATAACTTATGAACAGGCCAAGCAGACTCATAGAGAAGTCCAAAATATGGTGCCTTCAGTTCATGTTGATCCCTTAACTACTATCATTCAGTATCACTTCCCCTTTCGCTCCTAATGGAGCATGAAGCCACCACTGTAGTTGGTCCCTCTGCAAGAAACCTGCACTGGAGCATTCATGTGTTCTCGGAGTGGTAGTTTCTTTGGCAATTTCCACATATGTTGGGCATCTTTGAAGCAGATGTTCAGCAGTCATTTTATCAGTGCAACAGTAACACTCATCGGTAGTTCCTATCTTTAGCTTGTTGAATAGATGGTATCTCAATCTGTTGTGACCTGTGCGGAGTCTGAAGATTACCACTTGTTCTCTTCTGCTGAGCTGGTCGTATGCATCATTTTGTGTGTGACCTGGATGCTCTACATCCCATTTGCTTCTGTATCTGATAAAACTATTTGCCTCCTCGAAAGTTATTCTTGCATCAGGCTGAGGGTAGATTTCCACCTTCCTTTGCCAATCTGTCAGCCTCTTCATTGCCGCTGATGTTACAATGAGACGGGATCCATTGGATCACAACTCTTTTTGACATAGTTTGTGGAGCACTACTCTTAGGTCATCCAGGACTGCATTATTTTGGCTTTTAAGCGTTGCAATTACTGACAGTGCAATGGTGAAGAAAGCAACAAAACCAACCATAATGAATAACAGTTATTTTGTAGCTACTGTCCGAGTCCACTACATTGTTACCAACTAAAATGTAACAAACAAAAACCTTTACTTACGAGCAAGTAATCCGCTAAAAACATGACAGGGGAAATAATTATGTTGTGTTCTTTCTGCCGCATGTCCTGATAACAGCACCAATTCCTCTATGATCATTTTATTCTTGTCCATTACATTTTAACTTCGTTGGATCTTTGTGGTCAAACTTATCATGACTTATGGTCAATAGATCAAGGAAAACAAAAACTGAAAGGCCTGAATGTTGTTTTAATGGATGTTCAATTTAACTTTCACAATGCAATGCACACCTTTTCTGTAATTCCCGAAAAAACGGCGGGTATATTTTCATTGTTCAATACAGGACATTTCACTTAGTAATATGGGGATACATCATCAACATTAAATAACATGCCTTGTGGAGTAGGTAATCATGTCTCTCCATAAATTCCTGTCTACAGTACTATTGATCAACTCTGTTGATGACTTCTTTCCATGCCATGATCAACATCATGGGGTTACAGGGTAATGATAATCAACCACATGGGGATACAGGGTAATGTAAAAATCCAGTGTAGCTCCCGGGAATAGGACTAATGCCCCCTCAGATATGTCATAACAAGCGACTTATAAGGGTTGTGCATGAGGCTGGTAACGTTCATGTTAAAAAAAATTGTTACAGAAACGACCATGGCACATAACATGAATGCTTTATGTGGAGCAAAATAGAAAATTAGCGTTTGACCCATTTGACATTTCTGCCCTGAATAACGAAGCAAATTAACTTAGGTAAAGGATCCCGTTACATGCCCATTGAGGCATATTGGGAATATGGTGTTAGGCCCACATTTTCTTGACCATCGGCACACTAGGGGTGATGTGGTCAGCATCACGCCGGCCGCCTTAATTAACTTAACATGAATAAAATCACATACATCAGAGAATGAATGGACATTGAGTGTGCCAGAAAATAATTGCAGGACTACAAGTGACTCGGGCAGTCTAAGTAGTCATCTAACAGGGGAGCTAATTACATTTCTGACTGGTTATTAATCCAGTGATGACCTCATCATCATTTTCTATGCACTCCTTACAGAGCATGCAGCCATGACTGTAGCTGGTTCCTCTTGTAGGAAGGCCTGTACCAAACATTCACATGGTCTTACAGCGGTGGTTTCTGTGGTGGTTTGTTTTACGTGATGAGGTTGGCAGCCTCATACACAACCTCACATTAGTTGCATTGTACGACATGCCTGAGGGATGACTCCTTTTACTATAATCTGTCAGATAATTCAAAAAATTTGTAAGTCTGCAAAGACCCCCCCAATAAAAGCCTTTTGCCCCAAGTAGGCAGTGCCAGAGTTAGCAATCACTGTTTTAAGCTCTGTACATTTTTATAAGGATATCATTAGGTTAATAGTTGCTGCAGTAAAATAATATAGGTAAATTAAAAACTGGTACATCTGTAAGTTTTGTTATGGGCAGAACTAAAAATACAACACTCTGGTGTTCTCATTCACAAAAACAAAACAAAACAAAGATACATAGAACTGGATACAAAGAAATAATGATGAGTATTAAAGATGTAATTTCAAAATGATTCACGGTCTCGGAGTACCACATTTGCTCTCTTCAAGAACTGGACACAATAAAAAAAAAAAAAAAGCATATGACATTCATTTTGTGTTTAACCATAATAAAGATATGTTACTTCAAAACAATACCCTCTAGCTCCCCAAGGATCATTGGCCTTCAATAAACTCAGGCCAAGTCCTGTCATGTGACATCAGCTCAAGTTCTTTCCACTTCTTCCTCATCATTTCTGTCTCCAGCTCTCTTCTCCGTGTGTTTTTTGATCTACCTCTACCTCTCTTCACCTGGGTATTCCAGAACAAGGACTGCCTTGTAATGTTATCAGTTTTCATTATTTTCCCTAATCAAAAGACAACGAAATCGCCAGTGTTGTGACCACAAGGTCTATTGCAGGGGTTCTCAATCTTTTCCAGTCCCCATACCCCCTTCACTGTTAGTAAACATTTTAAAAATGAATTAATTTTTCATGAAGAAAACTTAGTTCAGTAGATAACATTTTTATAGTATCATATCTTGATAAATGTTTATCAGAACATTAGTCAAATAAATTAGTCAGACCCTTGATTCTGTTTCTTGTCAACAAACAATTTTATTTTAAGTAAAGTTTTTGAAAACCAAACCCACATACCATGTTCAGCCTCCATTTTGTTTCTTGGTTTGCATTTGAGTGAGACTACAGCTGACATTTCTCTCTCCAATCCCCAACTTTATTCACAAACACTGCTGCATTTGAGATATTTAAGTAGTAGGATAATACAGTTCTTTCAACTCCCAAAGGAGCATAAGGCTTCAACAAACTTGTCACAACTTCCTGTCCCACATCATTAGATCAAAACTTCCTGGGCCTTCTACATTCCCTTCATGTCTCTCTCCAGTTCTCTATCCCATATGTTCTTTCTCTACCTCTCTAACCCTGGGGATTCTAGGAACAAGGACTGCCTGGTAATGCTATCAACAGTTTTTCTCGGTGTGTGTCAGATCCATTTCCATTGTCTTCTAATCATCTCTTGTTTCACTGGCACTTGTCTAGTTCTTGCCATCAGTTCCACATTAGTGATCTTGTCATACTAATTCAGTTCTTCTATTCTGTGCAAGCATCCATTTATGAATGTAAGCTTTTTTATTAATTGTTTTTGTTGTTCTCCATTTTTCTGAGCCACACAATGGGACTCACTTGATATGTGAATTGAAAATTCCGATTTTTGTGTTGGACCTGACTTCTTTTGATCTCCATATATTTCCCAATGCAATTAAAGCTCTTCTTACCTTTTGTGTACCTATTCTGATATCATTGTCTGTTCCTTCAACTGTATCTATATTGCTGCCAAAGTATATGTATGATTCTACATCTTGTAGTGGTGTTTCTTCCATTATTGCCTTGTCATCATTTCCTGCATTTATTCTCATTATCTTAATTTTCTCCCTGTGTATTTTCAGACCCACTTGCTGTGATCTCTCATTAAGTCTTTTCATTTTGTTTTGCATCTGATTATGGGACAGAAGTGCCAGGTCATCAGTAAATATTTAGATTGTCAAGCTAGTGACAGTCTACTGGATTCCTTTTCTGTTGGCTGAGGTCGATGTTTTCATAACCCAGTCTACAGTAAACAGGAAAAGGAATGGTGACAAAAGGTATCCCTGTCATACTCTAGTTCTTATCCATAATGGTTCTTAAGTTGTCCTTCATGAAAAACTCTGAATGTCATGTTTTCTTCATTAAGTTAATGATCTTCAGGGGGACTTCATAATGCCTCATCAATTTTCACAGAGATTTCTCTGTCTACACTCAAATACCTTTTCATAGTCCACAAATCCAATGTAAATAGGTGAGGTCTATTCTAGACTTTGTTATTTACTAAATATTCCCATACCCCTTAACAAGCTTTTCGTACTCCTGGTCTATTTGGCCAATACTATTCCTAGTTCTCCATTGAGTCCCAGTGCATTTCTCACTGGGATTTACCAGAGTGACGATAGTGCTGTCCACTTAACTTATGGCTTTTTATTTTTTCATACAATTACCTTAGTTCTCACGGTCTTATCTACTATTTTCATTTGTTTGTCCCTAACAAAGACCTTGTGGTCTAAACATTGGCAGGGCCTTTGTTCTAGTTACAATGTAAGGTCTAGTTACTATGTAAGGTCTAAACATTGGCAGGTCCTTTGTTCTAGTTACAATGTAAGGTCTAAACATTGGCAGGTCCTTTGTTCTAGTTACAATGTAACAAAGTAAAGTTAGTCCCACAGCAGATACTGCCATTGGGGAGGGAAGTGTTAGAGACTTCACTATACTAGGTCCAGCACCGAAAGGTGGCGTGGCCAGTTCCTTTCCTCACTGCCTATTCCTTCCCTACCTCAAAGAGCAGAATCTGGTACCCATTTAAAGCTGCGTAGACTAGCATGACGGTACTGTGATTCAAACTCTGCACTTTTGCTGCTAGAGACCAGCGCTCTAACCACCCAGTTATGATGGACACTACTTATTTATGTTTGCCAAACCATTTATCATAGTCTTACTGCAGTCCACCTCGTTTTATTATTAACTAGTTTTACAGATATTTACTGTCGCAAAGTTGGGTAGACCCAATGTAGTACTCATTTTTAGACAATTATAATTTTAATTAGAGTGTTCATTTGGCAGAGTGGTTAAAGTGCTGGCCTCTCACGGCAAAGGTACCGGGTTCAACTAACAGAGGTGTCACGCTCCAGTCTACCCAGCTGCAATTGGGTACCTGATTTTGCTCCTGAGTTATGGAAGGCAAAGGCAGCGAGGAAGGGAACTAGTCATCCCCACCTCCCAAAGCTGGACCTAGTACAGTAAAGGCTCTAACACATCAGTAGGTGCTTTCGGACTACCTTTACCTAATGTTAATTTAGAGTACTCTAAAATCTAGTTTGTTGGTAGTTACTATTTGTCATCTACATTAAGACAATCATTAAAAATACAAAAAAAATAAGTTAGCTCTTGAAAATCAAACAATAATTTCACAGGAAATTTTCATAAGTAAAATGCATGTTAGTCCTTTAAATACTTAACATTTTCATTACAAACCAAACATTATTGCTTTGATTTCCAGTAACCCTTCTTCTTTAATCCATAACTGCCAACCATCAAAGCAGTCAGTGGCCCTGTGTATGATGTCGAAAGCCTTTTCGAAATCAACAAAGTTAATGTATAGCTGTCTCTACCATTCGGAGCACTGCTCTATAATGTTCCTGAAGGTGAATATATGATCTGCACATCTTCTGTTTTTTCTAAAACCCGCTTGTTCTTTCCTCAGTTTATGGTCAACTGCTTTTGAAATTCTCTGGATGATTATCCTGCCTAGTATTTTGCTGGGAACTGAGAGGAGAGTAATTCCTCTCCAGTTGTTGCAGTCTGCAAGGTTGCCCTTCTTGGGCAATTTGACAATTATTCCTTTACTCCACTCTGTTGGTGTTGTCTCAGTTACCAAGACTTGTGCAAATAGTGGTTCTAATAGTTCTGCTGCTAGTTCAGGGTCTGCCTTGAATAACTCTGCATTTAGATTGTCGTGACCAGGCGCTTTTCCATTTTTTAACCCTTTGATAGCTGTGATGATTTCTTCTTTTCGTGGAATGTCTGTATTTACGTCTGTCACTTTCAGCCCCAGGAACATTCAGCTGAGTTTCTGGTGGTTCCTTATTCAGTGTTTCTCTGAAGTGTTCTGCCCATCTTGTTTCCTGCCCCTGTGCTGTGGTGATGAGATTTCCTTGCTTGTCTCTTACTAACGTTATGCTGTTTGCACCTCGTTTTCCACTGATAGTTTTAATTATTTTATCAACTGTGCTTTGTTCATTTCTCAGTGCTGCCTTTTCTGCCTGTCTTGCAAGGTCATCCAGAAATGTCCTTTTGTTAGCATGGGTTTGACGTTTTACTTCCTTGTCCGGCTGACTGTACTGTTCACTATATATTGCCTTTAACCTGGGAGACTTAGCTTCTGTTTTCTTTTTCATTTCCTTTCTCTTCGCTATGGTGTTAAGCGTTTCTGGTGTTATCCAGTCTTGGCTCTTTCTTTCCTGGAATCCCAAGCATGACTTGCTGCTTTCCTTGTATATTGTTGAGATGGTGTTGAATTTCTGGTCGACATCATCGGTCCCTGTTCTTTCCTGGCTTTTGGTAATCTGATATCGTCTCTTTATGTCGACCACGAAAGCTTTTCTGGTGATGTTATATCTTTTCTGTTTGACTGCAACTGGTACAGCAGCTCTGAGTTTCACCTTCAGTCTTGCTACTACTAGGTGATGATCACTTCCCACATCTGCGCCTCTTCTTAATTTCCCGTCTTGTAATGCATGTCTCCATCTGCCATTGATCATTATGTGATCTGTCTGGTTTCTGTCCCATCTGTTTGGAGATTCCCACGTTAACTTGTGCACTTCTTTGTGTGGAAAAAGTGTTCCTCCAATAACCAGGTTGTTAATACTGCAGAAGCTTATTAATTTGTCCCCATTCTCATTTACTGTTCCACTTCTGCATTTCCCCATTACTCTTTCGTTATAAGTATTGTGTATTCCAACTTTCGCATTGAGGTCTCCCATTACTATAATAAGATCGTACCTGGGTGCAGTTTCCATTTCCTTTTGTACCTGTTGATAGAACTCGTCCTTGATCTCTTCATCGCTGTCGTTTGTTGGTGCATAACATTGTATAATTGTGGTGTTGGTGAATCTCCCTCTCAGTCTTGTTCTTATCAGTCTGTTGTTGATGGGTTTCCATTCCAGTAAAGACCTTTCCATTCCTTTCTTCAGGATAATGGCTACACCTTCGTTGTGCTGACCATCCTCTCTACCAGAATAAAGTTTCCCCTGTAGCTGTTTTTATTCTCCCCGTCCCTGTCCATCTGCTCTCGCTTATTCCCGGGATATGTAATTTGTAGTTCCTCAACTCTGCTGTGATTTGTCTCAGCTTTCCTGCCTTATTCATACTTCTGACGTTTCGTTCCAGTAGCCCACGGTCTGTAATATGAAACATTTTCATAAAAAAAAAATACCACAGACATAACTTAACAATCTGTTTGAAATTAAAGATGAAGTGTTTCTTAATTTACAGGCAATTACAAAATTCTACATGCAATGATAAATGAACTTTTTGTGTGTCGTCGTCGTCGTTCTCCCCCCCCCCCCCCCTCCCCCTTCTTTTTAAGAACTAAATTTTTAACCACTAAATTGGTGATTAGCAATCAGCTGTTCAACATTGATATCATTGATCTGATCAATGTCTTCAGGCATGTAATCAGTCAGCTGATTAAAATCCATTTCTATTATGTCATCAGGTACTCCACACAAGGGTATGAAGGCAATCCTGGAGACAAACAATAAATATTATGTACAATAACAATGCATTTTTTTTAAAATGTGTGGCACAAACAAAAACAATATTTCGAGCAAGAGGCAAATTTTACATCTATTGCTAGAACTGTGTAGAACATCCACGGCTGTAGCAGACTGTTCAAATATTTCATGAGTTCTGATTCTGTGTCACCCTAATGTGGTTATACTCGAATTATTGTCTGATTTACTGTACGAATGTTTTGAATTTGTTTGTGTTTGCTTTTTTCTTTCTGTTTTGTTTGTTTGTTCATTACTTTCTGTTTTGTTTTTTTAAATATAGTTAATTTTTACTCGATGCTGGACCTAGTATAGTGAAGTCTCTAACACTTCACACCCTTACAGAGTAAAGAAAGAATATTCCTACTGCTTCCTCAGGCAGGATGTCAAAGGTCACTAATATGAGGACGTGCATGAGGCTGGCAACCTGATCGTGTCAAACAAATTGTTACAGAAATCACCGCTGCTGGAGCATGTGTTTTTTATGTAGGCTAACTTAAGGAGGCCACTAGCAATTGTGGATCTGTGCTGCATAGGGAGCGAAAAAGGAAATGAAATCGTATTTTTATTTATATGACACTTTTATTTCATGAAATCAGCAAAGCTGTGTTCAAATATTTTTTCATGTAGTTTTCACTTTTTTACCCTTCTTGTTTGGGGCGTTCCAGGGCTCTTTTGCAAACCCAGAGGGCTACACCAACTGAACAGGCTCAACACTGGTATAACATACCAGACCTGCAAAAATGGTGGGGTGGTGTGATGCCACGAGTTGGGCGGCCCTCTACGCTAGAGGGGTTCCCTTCAATGTTATATAGAGACAATCCTAATATACAGAAGTGAATCATGGACAATTAGTCAACAAGCAGGAAATGCCCTTGAGGCTACAGAGATGTGGTTTTACAGAAGAATGTTAATAATACCATGGGCAGCTAAAAAAAAGAGTAATGAGGATGTTCCAAAAGAAGTAAATGCACATTACTCACGTTAGAAGGAATTACTTGCATTATAAGGAAGCTAACTACTCACGTTAGAAGGAATTACTCGCATTATAAGGAAGCTAACTACTCACGTTAGAAGGAATTACTCGCATTATAAGGAAGCTCATTACTCACGTTAGAAGGAATTACTCGCATTATAAGGAAGCTAACTACTCACGTTAGAAGGAATTACTCGCATTATAAGGAAGCTCATTACTCATGTTAGAAGGAATTACTCGCATTATAAGAAAGCTTATTACTCATGTTAGAAGGAATTACTCGCATTATAAGGAAGCTCATTACTCACGTTAGAAGGAATTACTCGCATTATAAGGAAGCTCACTACTCACGTTAGAAGGAATTACTCGCATTATAAGGAAGCTCACTACTCACGTTAGAAGGAATTACTCACATTATAAGGAAGCTCATTACTCACGTTAGAAGGAATTACTCACATTATAAGGAAGCTCACTACTCACGTTAGAAGGAATTACTCACATTATAAGGAAGCTCACTACTCACGTTAGAAGGAATTACTCGCATTATAAGGAAGCTCACTACTCACGTTAGAAGGAATTACTCGCATTATAAGGAAGCTCACTACTCACGTTAGAAGGAATTACTCGCATTATAAGGAAGCTCACTACTCACGTTAGAAGGAATTACTCGCATTATAAGGAAGCTCACTACTCACGTTAGAAGGAATTACTCACATTATAAGGAAGCTCACTACTCACGTTAGAAGGAATTACTCGCATTATAAGGAAGCTCACTACTCACGTTAGAAGGAATTACTCACATTATAAGGAAGCTCACTACTCACGTTAGAAGGAATTACTCGCATTATAAGGAAGCTCACTACTCACGTTAGAAGGAATTACTCGCATTATAAGGAAGCTCACTACTCACGTTAGAAGGAATTACTCGCATTATAAGGAAGCTCACTACTCACGTTAGAAGGAATTACTCGCATTAAAAGGAAGCTCACTACTCACGTTAGAAGGAATTACTCGCATTATAAGGAAGCTCACTACTCACGTTAGAAGGAATTACTCGCATTATAAGGAAGCTCACTACTCACGTTAGAAGGAATTACTCGCATTATAAGGAAGCTCATTACTCACGTTAGAAGGAATTACTCACATTATAAGGAAGCTCATTACTCACGTTAGAAGGAATTACTCACATTATAAGGAAGCTCACTACTCACGTTAGAAGGAATTACTCGCATTAAAAGGAAGCTCACTACTCACGTTAGAAGGAATTACTCGCATTATAAGGAAGCTCACTACTCACGTTAGAAGGAATTACTCGCATTATAAGGAAGCTCACTACTCACGTTAGAAGGAATTACTCGCATTATAAGGAAGCTCACTACTCACGTTAGAAGGAATTACTCGCATTATAAGGAAGCTCACTACTCACGTTAGAAGGAATTACTCGCATTATAAGGAAGCTCACTACTCACGTTAGAAGGAATTACTCACATTATAAGGAAGCTCATTACTCACGTTAGAAGGAATTACTCGCATTATAAGGAAGCTCATTACTCACGTTAGAAGGAATTACTTGCATTATAAGGAAGCTCATTACTCACGTTAGAAGAAATTACTTGCATTATAAGGAAGCTCATTACTCACGTTAGAAGGAATTACTCGCATTATAAGGAAGCTCATTACTCACGTTAGAGGGAATTACTTGCATTATAAGGAAGCTCATTACTCACGTTAGAAGGAATTACTCGCATTATAAGGAAGCTCATTACTCACGTTAGAAGGAATTACTCGCATTATAAGGAAGCTCATTACTCACGTTAGAAGGAATTACTCACATTATAAGGAAGCTCATTACTCACGTTAGAAGGAATTACTCGCATTATAAGGAAGCTCATTACTCACGTTAGAAGGAATTACTCGCATTATAAGGAAGCTCATTACTCACATTAGAAGGAATTACTTGCATTATAAGGAAGCTCATTACTCACGTTAGAAGGAATTACTCGCATTATAAGGAAGCTCATTACTCACGTTAGAAGGAATTACTTGCATTATAAGGAAACTCATTACTCACGTTAGAAGGAATTACTTGCATTATAAGGAAGCTCATTACTCACGTTAGAAGGAATTACTTGCATTATAAGGAAGCTCATTACTCACGTTAGAAGGAATTACTTGCATTATAAGGAAGCTCACTACTCACGTTAGAAGGAATTACTCGCATTATAAGGAAGCTCATTACTCACGTTAGAAGGAATTACTCGCATTATAAGGAAGCTCATTACTCATGTTAGAAGGAATTACTCACATTATAAGGAAGCTCATTACTCACGTTAGAAGGAATTACTCGCATTATAAGGAAGCTTATACTCATGTTAGAAGGAATTACTCGCATTATAAGGAAGCTCATTACTCACGTTAGAAGGAATTACTCGCATTATAAGGAAGCTCATTACTCACATTAGAAGGAATTACTCGCATTATAAGGAAGCTCATTACTCACGTTAGAAGGAATTACTCGCATTATAAGGAAGCTCATTACTCACGCTAGAAGTAATTACTCGCATTATAAGGAAGCTCATTACTCACGTTAGAAGGAATTACTCGCATTATAAGGAAGCTCATTACTCACGCTAGAAGTAATTACTCGCATTATAAGGAAGCTCGTTACTCACATTAGAAGGAATTACTCGCATTATAAGGAAGCTCATTACTCACGTTAGAAGGAATTACTCACATTATAAGGAAGCTCATTACTCACGTTAGAAGGAATTACTCGCATTATAAGGAAGCTCATTACTCACGTTAGAAGGAATTACTCGCATTATAAGGAAGCTCATTACTCACGTTAGAAGGAATTACTCGCATTATAAGGAAGCTCATTACTCACGTTAGAGGGAATTACTTGCATTATAAGGAAGCTCATTACTCACGTTAGAAGGAATTACTCGCATTATAAGGAAGCTCATTACTCACGTTAGAAGGAATTACTCGCATTATAAGGAAGCTCATGCTCATTACTCACATTAGAAGGAATTACTCGCATTATAAGGTAGCTCATTATTCACGTTAGAAGGAATTACTCGCATTATAAGGAAGCTCATTACTCACGTTAGAAGGAATTACTCACATTATAAGGAAGCTCATTACTCACGTTAGAAGGAATTACTCACATTATAAGGAAGCTCATTACTCACGTTAGAAGGAATTACTCGCATTATAAAGAAGCTCATTATTCACGTTAGAAGGAATTACTTGCATTATAAGGAAGCTCATTACTCACGTTAGAAGGAATTACTCGCATTATAAGGAAGCTCATTACTCACGTTAGAAGGAATTACTCGCATTATAAGGAAGCTCATTACTCACATTAGAAGGAATTACTTGCATTATAAGGAAACTCATTACTCACGTTAGAAGGAATTACTTGCATTATAAGGAAGCTCATTACTCACGTTAGAAGGAATTACTTGCATTATAAGGAAGCTCATTACTCACGTTAGAAGGAATTACTTGCATTATAAGGAAGCTCACTACTCACGTTAGAAGGAATTACTCACATTATAAGGAAGCTCATTACTCATGTTAGAAGGAATTACTCGCATTATAAGGAAGCTCATTACTCATGTTAGAAGGAATTACTGGCATTATAAGGAAGCTCATTACTCACGTTAGAAGGAATTACTTGCATTATAAGGAAGCTCATTACTCATGTTAGAAGGAATTACTCGCATTATAAGGAAGCTCATTACTCACGTTAGAAGGAATTACTCGCATTATAAGGAAGCTCATTACTCACGTTAGAAGGAATTACTCGCATTATAAGGAAGCTCATTACTCACGTTAGAAGGAATTACTCGCATTATAAGGAAGCTCATTACTCACATTAGAAGGAATT
Organism: Oreohelix idahoensis; assembly: GCA_024509875.1. Taxonomy (NCBI): domain Eukaryota; kingdom Metazoa; phylum Mollusca; class Gastropoda; order Stylommatophora; family Oreohelicidae; genus Oreohelix; species Oreohelix idahoensis. The sequence continues at coordinate 64,203 of JAMPIV010014020.1, read as the reverse complement.
ACTTGCATTATAAGGAAGCTCATTACTCACGTTAGAAGGAATTACTCGCATTATAAGGAAGCTCATTACTCACGTTAGAAGGAATTACTTGCATTATAAGGAAACTCATTACTCACGTTAAAAGGAATTACTTGCATTATAAGGAAGCTCATTACTCACGTTAGAAGGAATTACTTGCATTATAAGGAAGCTCATTACTCACGTTAGAAGGAATTACTTGCATTATAAGGAAGCTCATTACTCACGTTAGAAGGAATTACTCGCATTATAAGGAAGCTCATTACTCACGTTAGAAGGAATTACTCGCATTATAAGGAAGCTCATTACTCATGTTAGAAGGAATTACTCACATTATAAGGAAGCTCATTACTCACGTTAGAAGGAATTACTCGCATTATAAGGAAGCTTATACTCATGTTAGAAGGAATTACTCGCATTATAAGGAAGCTCATTACTCACGTTAGAAGGAATTACTCGCATTATAAGGAAGCTCATTACTCACATTAGAAGGAATTACTCGCATTATAAGGAAGCTCATTACTCACGTTAGAAGGAATTACTCGCATTATAAGGAAGCTCATTACTCACGCTAGAAGTAATTACTCGCATTATAAGGAAGCTCATTACTCACGTTAGAAGGAATTACTCGCATTATAAGGAAGCTCATTACTCACACTAGAAGTAATTACTCGCATGATAAGGAAGCTCGTTACTCACATTAGAAGGAATTACTCGCATTATAAGGAAGCTCATTACTCACGTTAGAAGGAATTACTCGCATTATAAGGAAGCTCATTACTCACGTTAGAAGGAATTACTCGCATTATAAGGAAGCTCATTACTCACGTTAGAAGGAATTACTCGCATTATAAGGAAGCTCATTACTCACGTAAGGGAATTACTTGCATTATAAGGAAGCTCATTACTCACGTTAGAAGGAATTACTCGCATTATAAGGAAGCTCATTACTCACGTTAGAAGGAATTACTCGCATTATAAGGAAGCTCATTACTCACGTTAGAAGGAATTACTCGCATTATAAGGAAGCTCATTATTCACGTTAGAAGGAATTACTCGCATTATAAGGAAGCTCATTACTCACGTTAGAAGGAATTACTCACATTATAAGGAAGCTCATTACTCACGTTAGAAGGAATTACTCACATTATAAGGAAGCTCATTACTCACGTTAGAAGGAATTACTCGCATTATAAAGAAGCTCATTATTCACGTTAGAAGGAATTACTTGCATTATAAGGAAGCTCATTACTCACGTTAGAAGGAATTACTCGCATTATAAGGAAGCTCATTACTCACGTTAGAAGGAATTACTCGCATTATAAGGAAGCTCATTACTCACGTTAGAAGGAATTACTTGCATTATAAGGAAACTCATTACTCACGTTAGAAGGAATTACTTGCATTATAAGGAAGCTCATTACTCACATTAGAAGGAATTACTTGCATTATAAGGAAGCTCATTACTCACGTTAGAAGGAATTACTTGCATTATAAGGAAGCTCACTACTCACGTTAGAAGGAATTACTCACATTATAAGGAAGCTCATTACTCACGTTAGAAGGAATTACTCGCATTATAAGGAAGCTCATTACTCACGTTAGAAGGAATTACTCGCATTATAAGGAAGCTCATTACTCACGTTAGAAGGAATTACTTGCATTATAAGGAAGCTTATACTCATGTTAGAAGGAATTACTCGCATTATAAGGAAGCTCATTACTCACGTTAGAAGGAATTACTCGCATTATAAGGAAGCTCATTACTCAACTTAGAAGGAATTACTCGCATTATAAGGAAGCTCATTACTCACGTTAGAAGGAATTACTCGCATTATAAGGAAGCTCATTACTCACATTAGAAGGAATTACTCGCATTATAAGGAAGCTCATTACTCACGTTAGAAGGAATTACTCGCATTATAAGGAAGCTCATTACTCACGCTAGAAGTAATTACTCGCATTATAAGGAAGCTCATTACTCACGCTAGAAGGAATTACTCGCATTATAAGGAAGCTCATTACTCACGTTAGAAGGAATTACTCGCATTATAAGGAAGCTCATTACTCACGTTAGAAGGAATTACTCGCATTATAAGGAAGCTCATTACTCACGTTAGAAGGAATTACTCGCATTATAAGGAAGCTCATTACTCACGTTGGAGGGAATTACTTGCATTATAAGGAAGCTCATTACTCACGTTAGAAGGAATTACTCGCATTATAAGGAAGCTCATTACTCACGTTAGAGGGAATTACTTGCATTATAAGGAAGCTCATTACTCACGTTAGAAGGAATTACTCGCATTATAAGGAAGCTCATTACTCACGTTAGAAGGAATTACTTGCATTATAAGGAAGCTCATTACCCACATTAGAAGGAATTACTTGCATTATAAGGAAGCTCATTACTCACGTTAGAAGAAATTACTCACATTATAAGGAAGCTCATGCTCATTACTCACATTAGAAGGAATTACTCGCATTATAAGGTAGCTCATTACCACGTTAGAAGGAATTACTCGCATTATAAGGTAGCTCATTATTCACGATAGAAGGAATTACACACATTATAAGGAAGCTCATTACTCATGTTAGAAGGAATTACCCACATGATAAGGAAGCTCATTACTCACGTTAGAAGGAATTACTCGCATTATAAGGAAGCTCATTACTCACGTTAGAAGGAATTACTCGCATTATAAGGAAGCTCATTACTCACGTTAGAAGGAATTACTCGCATTATAAGGAAGCTCATTACTCATGTTAGAAGGAAGTACTCGCATTATAAGGAAGCTCATTACTCACGTTAGAAGGAAGTACTCGCATTATAAGGAAGCTCACTACTCACGTTAGAAGGAATTACTCGCATTATAAGGAAGCTCATTACTCACGTTAGAAGGAATTACTCGCATTATAAGGAAGCTCATTACTCACATTAGAAGGAATTACTCACATTATAAGGAAGCTCATTACTCACGTTAGAAGGAATTACTCGCATTATAAGGAAGCTCATTACTCACGTTAGAAGGAATTACTCGCATTATAAGGAAGCTCATTACTTACGTTAGAAGGAATTACTCACATTATAAGAAAGCTCATTACTCCCGCTAGAAGGAATTACTCGCATTATAAGGAAGCTCATTACTCACGTTAGAAGGAATTACTCGCATTATAAGGAAGCTCATTACTCACGTTAGAAGGAATTACTCGCATTATAAGGAAGCTCATTACTCACGCTAGAAGGAATTACTCGCATTATAAGGAAGCTCATTACTCACGCTAGAAGGAATTACTCGCATTATAAGGAAGCTCACTACTCACGTTAGAAGGAATTACTCACATTATAAGGAAGCTCATTACTCACGTTAGAAGGAATTACTCGCATTATAAGGAAGCTCATTACTCACGTTAGAAGGAATTACTCGCATTATAAGGAAGCTCATTACTCACGTTAGAAGGAATTACTCACATTATAAGGAAGCTCACTACTCACGTTAGAAGGAATTACTCGCATTATAAGGAAGCTCACTACTCACGTTAGAAGGAATTACTCGCATTATAAGGAAGCTCACTACTCACGTTAGAAGGAATTACTCCCATTATAAGGAAGCTCATTACTCATGTTAGAAGGAATTACTCGCATTATAAGGAAGCTCATTACTCACGTTAGAAGGAATTACTCGCATTATAAGGAAGCTCATTACTCACGTTAGAAGGAATTACTCGCATTATAAGGAAGCTCATTACTCATGTTAGAAGGAATTACTCGCATTATAAGGAAGCTCACTACTCACGTTAGAAGGAATTATAAGGAAGCTCATTACTCACATTAGAAGGAATTACTCACATTATAAGGAAGCTCATTACTCACGTTAGAAGGAATTACTCGCATTATAAGGAAGCTCACTACTCACGTTAGAAGGAATTACTCGCATTATAAGGAAGCTCACTACTCACGTTAGAAGGAATTACTCGCATTATAAGGATTCTCATTACTCACGTTAGAAGGAATTACTCGCATTATAAGGAAGCTCACTACTCACGTTAGAAGGAATTATAAGGAAGCTCATTACTCACGTTAGAAGGAATTACTCACATTATAAGGAAGCTCATTACTCACGCTAGAAGGAATTACTCACATTATAAGGAAGCTCATTACTCACGCTAGAAGGAATTACTCACATTATAAGGAAGCTCATTACTCACGATAGAAGGGAATTACTCATTATAAGGAAGCTCATTACTCACGCTAGAAGGAATTACTCACATTATAAGGAAGCTCATTACTCACGTTAGAAGGAATTACTCGCATTATAAGGAAGCTCATTACTCACGTTAGAAGGAATTACTCGCATTATAAGGAAGCTCATTACTCACGTTAGAAGGAATTACTCGCATTATAAGGAAGCTCATTACTCACGTTAGAAGGAATTACACGTATTATAAGGAAGCTCATTACTCACGTTAGAAGGAATTACTCGCATTATAAGGAAGCTCACTACTCACGTTAGAAAGAATTACTCGCATTATAAGGAAGCTCATTACTCACGTTAGAAGGAATTATTCACATTATAAGGAAGCTCATTACTCACGTTAGAAGGAATTACTCGCATTATAAGGAAGCTCATTACTCACGTTAGAAGGAATTACTCGCATTATAAGGAAGCTCATTACTCACGCTAGAAGTAATTACTCGCATTATAAGGAAGCTCATTACTCACATTAGAAGGAATTACTCACATTATAAGGAAGCTCATTACTCACGTTAGAAGGAATTACTCGCATTATAAGGAAGCTCATTACTCACGTTAGAAGGAATTACTCGCATTATAAGGAAGCTCATTACTCACGTTAGAAGGAATTACTTGCATTATAAGGAAGCTCATTACTCACGTTAGAAGGAATTACTTGCATTATAAGGAAGCTCATTACTCACGTTAGAAGGAATTACTCGCATTATAAGGAAGCTCATTACTCACGTTAGAAGGAATTACTTGCATTATAAGGAAGCTCATTACTCACATTAGAAGGAATTACTCGCATTATAAGGTAGCTCATTATTCACGTTAGAAGGAATTACTCGCATTATAAGGAAGCTCATTACTCACGTTAGAAGGAATTACTCACATTATAAGGAAGCTCATTACTCACGTTAGAAGGAATTACTCACATTATAAGGAAGCTCATTACTCACGTTAGAAGGAATTACTCGCATTATAAGGAAGCTCATTATTCACGTTAGAAGGAATTACTTGCATTATAAGGAAGCTCATTACTCACGTTAGAAGGAATTACTCGCATTATAAGGAAGCTCATTACTCACGTTAGAAGGAATTACTCGCATTATAAGGAAGCTCATTACTCACGTTAGAAGGAATTACTCGCATTATAAGGAAGCTCATTACTCACGTTAGAAGGAATTACTCGCATTATAAGGAAGCTCATTACTCACGTTAGAAGGAATTACTCGCATTATAAGGAAGCTCATTACTCACGTTAGAAGGAATTACTCACATTATAAGGAAGCTCACTACTCACGTTAGAAGGAATTACTCGCATTATAAGGAAGCTCACTACTCACGTTAGAAGGAATTACTCGCATTATAAGGAAGCTCATTACCCACGTTAGAAGGAATTACTCCCATTATAAGGAAGCTCATTACTCACGTTAGAAGGAATTACTCGCATTATAAGGAAGCTCATTACTCACGTTAGAAGGAATTACTCGCATTATAAGGAAGCTCATTACTCACGTTAGAAGGAATTACTCGCATTATAAGGAAGCTCATCACTCACGCTAGAAGGAATTACTCGCATTATAAGGAAGCTCACTACTCACATTAGAAGGAATTATAAGGAAGCTCATTACTCACATTAGAAGGAATTACTCACATTATAAGGAAGCTCATTACTCACGTTAGAAGGAATTACTCGCATTATAAGGAAGCTCACTACTCACGTTAGAAGGAATTACTCGCATTATAAGGAAGCTCATTACTCACGTTAGAAGGAATTACTCGCATTATAAGGAAGCTCATTACTCACGTTAGAAGGAATTACTTGCATTATAAGGAAGCTCATTACTCACGTTAGAAGGAATTACTCACATTATAAGGAAGCTCATTACTCATGTTAGAAGGAATTACTCACATTATAAGGAAGCTCATTACTCACGTTAGAAGGAATTACTCACATTATAAGGAAGCTCATTACTCACGCTAGAAGGAATTACTCACATTATAAGGAAGCTCATTACTCACGCTAGAAGGAATTACTCACATTATAAGGAAGCTCATTACTCACGCTAGAAGGAATTACTCACATTATAAGGAAGCTCATTACTCACGCTAGAAGGAATTACTCACATTATAAGGAAGCTCATTACTCACGTTAGAAGGAATTACTCGCATTATAAGGAAACTCACTACTCACGTTAGAAGGAATTACTCGCATTATAAGGAAGCTCACTACTCACGTTAGAAGGAATTACTCGCATTATAAGGAAGCTCATTACTCACGTTAGAAGGAATTACTCGCATTATAAGGAAGCTCACTACTCACGTTAGAAGGAATTACTCGCATTATAAGGAAGCTCATTACTCACGTTAGAAGGAATTACTCGCATTATAAGGAAGCTCATTACTCACGTTAGGATGAATTACTCGCATTATAAGGAAGCTCATTACTCACGTTAGAAGGAATTACTCGCATTATAAGGAAGCTCATTACTCACGTTAGAAGGAATTACTCGCATTATAAGGAAGCTCATTACTCACATTAGAAGGAATTACTCGCATTATAAGGAAGCTCACTACTCATGTTAGAAGGAATTATCGCATTATAAGGAAGCTCACTACTCACGTTAGAAGGAATTACTCTCATTATAAGGAAGCTCATTACTCACATTAGAAGGAATTACTCACATTATAAGGAAGCTCATTACTCACATTAGAAGGAATTACTTGCATTATAAGGAAGCTCACTACTCACGTTAGAAGGAATTACTCGCATTATAAGGAAGCTCATTACTCACGTTAGAAGGAATTACTCACATTATAAGGAAGCTCATTACTCACATTAGAAGGAATTACTCACATTATAAGGAAGCTCATTACTCACGTTAGAAGGAATTACTCGCATTATAAGGAAGCTCATTACTCACGTTAGAAGGAATTACTTGCATTATAAGGAAGCTCACTACTCACGTTAGAAGGAATTACTCGCATTATAAGGAAGCTCACTACTCACGTTAGAAGGAATTACTCGCATTATAAGGAAGCTCACTACTCACGTTAGAAGGAATTACTCGCATTATAAGGAAGCTCATTACTCACGTTAGAAGGAATTACTCGCATTATAAGGAAGCTCATTACTCACGTTAGAAGGAATTACATTATAAGGAAGCTCATTACTCACGTTAGAAGGAATTACCTGCATTATAAGGAAGCTCATTACTCACGTTAGAAGGAATTACTTGCATTATAAGGAAGCTCATTACTCATGTTAGAAGGAATTACTCGCATTATAAGGAAGCTCACTACTCACGTTAGAAGGAATTACTCGCATTATAAGGAAGCTCACTACTCACGTTAGAAGGAATTACTCCCATTATAAGGAAGCTCATTACTCATGTTAGAAGGAATTACTCGCATTATAAGGAAGCTCATTACTCATGTTAGAAGGAATTACTCGCATTATAAGGAAGCTCATTACTCACGTTAGAAGGAATTACTCGCATTATAAGGAAGCTCATTACTCATGTTAGAAGGAATTACTCGCATTATAAGGAAGCTCACTACTCACGTTAGAAGGAATTATAAGGAAGCTCATTACTCACATTAGAAGGAATTACTCACATTATAAGGAAGCTCATTACTCACGTTAGAAGGAATTACTCGCATTATAAGGAAGCTCACTACTCACGTTAGAAGGAATTACTCGCATTATAAGGAAGCTCATTACTCACGTTAGAAGGAATTACTCGCATTATAAGGATGCTCATTACTCACATTAGAAGGAATTACTCGCATTATAAGGAAGCTCACTACTCACGTTAGAAGGAATTATAAGGAAGCTCATTACTCACGTTAGAAGGAATTACTCACATTATAAGGAAGCTCATTACTCACGCTAGAAGGAATTACTCACATTATAAGGAAGCTCATTACTCACACTAGAAGGAATTACTCACATTATAAGGAAGCTCATTACTCACGCTAGTAGGAATTACTCACATTATAAGGAAGCTCATTACTCACGCTAGAAGGAATTACTCACATTATAAGGAAGCTCATTACTCACGTTAGAAGGAATTACTCGCATTATAAGGAAGCTCACTACTCACGTTAGAAGGAATTACTCGCATTATAAGGAAGCTCACTACTCGCGTTAGAAGGAATTACTCGCATTATAAGGAAGCTCATTACTCACGTTAGAAGGAATTACTCACATTATAAGGAAGCTCACTACTCACATTAGAAAGAATTACTCGCATTATAAGGAAGCTCATTACTCACGTTAGAAGGAATTATTCACATTATAAGGAAGCTCATTACTCACGCTAGAAGTAATTACTCGCATTATAAGGAAGCTCATTACTCATGTTAGAAGGAATTACTTGCATTATAAGGAAGCTCATTACTCACGCTAGAAGTAATTACTCGCATTATAAGGAAGCTCATTACTCACATTAGAAGGAATTACTCACATTATAAGGAAGCTCATTACTCACGTTAGAAGGAATTACTCGCATTATAAGGAAGCTCATTACTCAGTTAGAAGGAATTACTCGCATTATAAGGAAGCTCATTACTCACGTTAGAAGGAATTACTCGCATTATAAGGAAGCTCATTATTCACGTTAGAGGGAATTACTTGCATTATAAGGAAGCTCATTACTCATGTTAGAAGGAATTACTCGCATTATAAGGAAGCTCATTACTCACGTTAGAAGGAATTACTCGCATTATAAGGAAGCTCATGCTCATTACTCACATTAGAAGGAATTACTCGCATTATAAGGTAGCTCATTATTCACGTTAGAAGGAATTACTCGCATTATAAGGAAGCTCATTACTCACGTTAGAAGGAATTACTCACATTATAAGGAAGCTCATTACTCACGTTAGAAGGAATTACTCACATTATAAGGAAGCTCATTACTCACGTTAGAAGGAATTACTCGCATTATAAGGAAGCTCATTACTCACATTAGAAGGAATTACTCGCATTATAAGGAAGCTCATTACTCACGTTAGAAGGAATTACTTGCATTATAAGGAAGCTCATTACTCACGTTAGAAGGAATTACTTGCATTATAAGGAAGCTCACTACTCACGTTAGAAGGAATTACTCGCATTATAAGGAAGCTCATTACTCACGTTAGAAGGAATTACTCGCATTATAAGGAAGCTCATTACTCATGTTAGAAGGAATTACTCACATTATAAGGAAGCTCATTACTCACGTTAGAAGGAATTACTTGCATTATAAGGAAGCTTATACTCATGTTAGAAGGAATTACTCGCATTATAAGGAAGCTCATTACTCACGTTAGAAGGAATTACTCGCATTATAAGGAAGCTCATTACTCAACTTAGAAGGAATTACTCGCATTATAAGGAAGCTCATTACTCACGTTAGAAGGAATTACTCGCATTATAAGGAAGCTCATTACTCACATTAGAAGGAATTACTCGCATTATAAGGAAGCTCATTACTCACGTTAGAAGGAATTACTCGCATTATAAGGAAGCTCATTACTCACGCTAGAAGGAATTACTCGCATTATAAGGAAGCTCATTACTCACGTTAGAAGGAATTACTCACATTATAAGGAAGCTCATTACTCACGTTAGAAGGAATTACTCGCATTATAAGGAAGCTCATTACTCACGTTAGAAGGAATTACTCACATTATAAGGAAGCTCATTACTCACGTTAGAAGGAATTACTCGCATTATAAGGAAGCTCATTACTCACGTTAGAGGGAATTACTTGCATTATAAGGAAGCTCATTACTCACGTTAGAAGGAATTACTCGCATTATAAGGAAGCTCACTACTCACGTTAGAGGGAATTACTTGCATTATAAGGAAGCTCATTACTCACGTTGGAAGGAATTACTCGCATTATAAGGAAGCTCATTACTCACGTTAGAAGGAATTACTTGCATTATAAGGAAGCTCATTACCCACGTTAGAAGGAATTACTTGCATTATAAGGAAGCTCATTACTCACGGTAGAAGAAATTACTCGCATTATAAGGATGCTCATGCTCATTACTAACATTAGAAGGAATTACTCGCATTATAAGGTAGCTCATTACTCACATTAGAAGGAATTACTCGCATTATAAGGAAGCTCATTACTCACGTTAGAAGGAATTACTCACATTATAAGGAAGCTCATTACTCACGTTAGAAGGAATTACTCACATTATAAGGAAGCTCATTACTCACGTTAGAAGGAATTACTCGCATTATAAGGAAGCTCATTACTCACGTTAGAAGGAATTACTCGCATTATAAGGAAGCTCATTACTCACGTTAGAAGGAAGTACTCGCATTATAAGGAAGCTCATTACTCACGTTAGAAGGAAGTACTCGCATTACAAGGAAGCTCACTACTCACGTTAGAAGGAATTACTCGCATTATAAGGAAGCTCATTACTCACGTTAGAAGGAATTACTCGCATTATAAGGAAGCTCATTACTCACATTAGAAGGAATTACTTGCATTATAAGGAAGCTCATTACTCATGTTAGAAGGAATTACTCGCATTATAAGGAAGCTCATTACTCACGTTAGAAGGAATTACTCACGTTATAAGGAAGCTCATTACTCACGTTAGAAGGAATTACTTGCATTATAAGGAAGCTCATTACTCACGTTAGAAGGAATTACTCGCATTATAAGGAAGCTCATTACTCACGTTAGAAGGAATTACTCGCATTATAAGGAAGCTCATTACTCACGTTAGAAGGAATTACTCGCATTATAAGGAAGCTCATTACTCACGCTAGAAGGAATTACTCGCATTATAAGGAAGCTCATTACTCATGTTAGAAGGAATTACTCGCATTATAAGGAAGCTCATTACTCACGTTAGAAGGAATTACTCGCATTATAAGGAAGCTCATTACTCACGTTAGAAGGAATTACTCGCATTATAAGGAAGCTCATTACTCACGTTAGAAGGAATTACTCGCATTATAAGGAAGCTCATTACTCATGTAATGGTGTCAGCGAGTGTAGATGGACGGGGAAGGGCATAAAATATATTTCAGAAGAAAAAAAGCAAATTATATACTCTGGTAGTAATGATAATCGTCACACAGAGGGAGTAGCCATCCTAATGACACAGAAAGCAGCAGCATCGCTTATCAGCTGGGTACCTATCAATGAGAGGCTAATATTAGCTAGATTTCAGACACGATTTTTCAAGCTCTCAATTGTACAATGTTATGCACCAACTAACGACGCTCTTGATACCACAAAAGATGACTTCTATGAAGCACTTCTAAGTACCATCAACACAATACCCAAGCATGACATAATAGCAGTCATGGGTGATTTTAACGCCAAAGTAGGTGACAACAACGATGGAGTACAAAGATATCTCGGTACTCATGGCATAGGCTGTATGAATCAAAATGGCGAAAGACTTCTAGAACTTTGTGAAATATCAAACCTCGTTGTGGCAGACACCATCTTTCCACATAAGAATATCCACAAGATAACATGGAATTCACCTGATGGCAGAACTAAGAACCAGATAGATCACTTCTGCATAAGCGCTAAATTTCGCTCATCATTTCAAGACGTCAGAGCATACAGAGGTGCAGAGATCGGAAGCGATCATAACCTCTGCATAGCTAAAATGAGAATTAAACTGAAGAAGTTATACCAACCGAATAAAAATAGAAGAATAGATGTACACAGACTGCAATCAAATGATATAAAGAAGGAATATAATGTCAAAATGAACAACTATTTCGATGCTTTAGGCAAAATTGACAACGATATCACCACCAAGACAATCGATACTAAATGGGAACAACTGAGAACAGCAATGACAGAAGCAGCTGTAGCGACCCCGGATACCTAGGACAATAAAAGAAAAAAATGGATGAGAGAGGAAGATTACTTGGGATAAAATACAAGAAGAAAAAAGGAAAACAGCAAAACTTAAAACTACTAGCGGCAAGTACACATAATGCAGTTGAATCTTGCAAACTAACATTTGTTAAATAAAGAAGTGAAGACAAAAACTCGAAGAGATAAACCTCGATAAGAGACATTTTCATCAATGAACTGGCCGTAGAAGCTGAAAATGCTGCAAGAACTGGTAATAGTAGGTGCCTTTATCAAATTACAAAACAACTATGTCACCAGCCTACTGCTATGGAAAAACACCTGTTAAAGGTAAATTAGGGAATTCAATACCAACAGAAAAAGAACAAATGAAGAGATGGGCTGAGCACTTCATGGAGGTGCTAAACAGACCACCACCAACAGTAACACCTGATTTTTAATAATAAACATCCACAACCACTTTGCCAATAACTTGCGAATGAATTCACGCTGGAACGAGATCAAACAAGCCGTTAAAAGATTAAAAAATTTTAAAAGCTGCTGGAGTTGACGAAATTTCAGGGGAAATGATTAAAGCAGTTAATGACAACAACCTCTTGAGAATTTTAGATATTATAAATGAAGTATGGAGAGAAGAACAACCACCACAACAATGGAAAGACAGTATTATTGCAAAGTTACCGAAGAAAGGTGATCTATCAGACTGTAATAACTGGCGTGGTATATCTCTATTATCAGTACCTGGAAAATTATTATGTTGCATGATGTTAGAAAGACTTAAATTGCATGCTGACGAAAAGATCAGAGAAGAAAAAGCGGGTTCCAGGCCGAAACGATCATGTATTGATCAAATATTCACACTAAGAACAATTATAGAAGAATCAGTGGAAAGGCAATCGCCACTTATTATCACCTTCGTCGATTTTCAAAAAGCCTTTGATAGTCTACACCGCAATCTATGGTTTTCCAACAAAATATGTGAATATAATCAAAGCGCTATATGACAATGCAAGATGTTGTGTTAGAACAAATAAAGGGAAGACAGAATGGTTTACAGTAGAAACAGGGGTGAAACAAGGCTGTATTATGTCACCACTACTTTTTGGAATAGCTATTGATTGGGTTATGAGAAACTATACCCACAATGAACAATTGGGTATAAAATGGACAAATGGAAAATTCCTGGGGGACCTGGATTTCGCAGATGATGTAGCATTCTTAAGTTCAACACCAAGACAATCCCAAGAAGCAATAAATAATTTGTGTCATCTCTCGGTTAAAAGTGGTCTCCAAATAAATGCCTCTAAAACTAAAGCTATGAACTTTTCTAACGAGACCTTTGATATCATCTTGAACGGGGAAAAACTACAGAAAGTTGAAAGTTTCAATTATTTAGGCAGTAAAATGACTCAGGATGGTGACACAACAAGAGAAATCCATACTAGAATTGCTTTGGCAGCTAGCGCCTTCACTAGATTATCTAACATTTGGAAATTACGATCATTGAATATACATACCAAGCTTCGTCTGTTAATTCAAATGTTATCTCAGTGTTAACATACGGCTGTGAGAGTTGGAAAATAACAAAATCATTGGAGAACAAGCTGAATACATTCGAGAACAAATGTCTTAGAAAACTCATGAACATCAGTTGGAAAGAATTCAAGACTAATCGACAAATTAGAGAAGACTCTAGGCAGAAATATGTCTCCGACTATATAAGGAAAAGACGATGGTCATATATCGGTCATGTCCTACGAATGCAAAACAACAGAATACCACTACAGGGCGCTCACTTGGGTTTCCTGAGGGGGGTAAGCGGGGAAAAAAGGAAAGACCAAAAGAAACACTCAGAAGAACAATAATAAGAGAAGGAAGAACGTTGGGCCTAAATAATGTGCAAGAGCTAAGAGGAGTGGCGTCACAACGAACAACCTGGAGAGCACTGGTTTCTGCCTTATGCGCCGTGTTTGGCGCTTAAAGAATTTATTATTATTATTATTATTACTCATGTTAGAAGGAATTACTCGCATTATAAGGAAGCTCATTACTCACGTTAGAAGGAATTACTCGCATTATAAGGAAGCTCACTACTCACGTTAGAAGGAATTACTCGCATTATAAGGAAGCTCACTACTCACGTTAGAAGGAATTACTCGCATTATAAGGAAGCTCACTACTCACGTTAGAAGGAATTACTCCCATTATAAGGAAGCTCATTACTCACGTTAGAAGGAATTACTCCCATTATAAGGAAGCTCATTACTCACGTTAGAAGGAATTACTCGCATTATAAGGAAGCTCATTACTCACGTTAGAAGGAATTACTCGCATTATAAGGAAGCTCATTACTCACGCTAGAAGGAATTACTCGCATTATAAGGAAGCTCACTACTCACGTTAGAAGGAATTATAAGGAAGCTCATTACTCACATTAGAAGGAATTACTCACATTATAAGGAAGCTCATTACTCACGTTAGAAGGAATTACTCGCATTATAAGGAAGCTCACTACTCACGTTAGAAGGAATTACTCGCATTATAAGGAAGCTCACTACTCACGTTAGAAGGAATTACTCGCATTATAAGGATGCTCATTACTCACGTTAGAAGGAATTACTCGCATTATAAGGAAGCTCACTACTCACGTTAGAAGGAATTATAAGGAAGCTCATTACTCATGTTAGAAGGAATTACTCACATTATAAGGAAGCTCATTACTCACGTTAGAAGGAATTACTCACATTATAAGGAAGCTCATTACTCACGCTAGAAGGAATTACTCACATTATAAGGAAGCTCATTACTCACGTTAGAAGGAATTACTCACATTATAAGGAAGCTCATTACTCACGCTAGAAGGAATTACTCACATTATAAGGAAGCTCATTACTCACGCTAGAAGGAATTACTCACATTATAAGGAAGCTCATTACTCACGCTAGAAGGAATTACTCACATTATAAGGAAGCTCATTACTCACGTTAGAAGGAATTACTCGCATTATAAGGAAGCTCACTACTCACGTTAGAAGGAATTACTCGCATTATAAGGAAGCTCACTACTCGCGTTAGAAGGAATTACTCGCATTATAAGGAAGCTCATTACTCACGTTAGAAGGAATTACTCGCATTATAAGGAAGCTCACTACTCACGTTAGAAGGAATTACTCGCATTATAAGGAAGCTCATTACTCACGTTAGAAGGAATTACTCGCATTATAAGGAAGCTCATTACTCACGTTAGGATGAATTACTCGCATTATAAGGAAGCTCATTACTCACGATAGAAGGAATTACTCACATTATAAGGAAGCTCATTACTCATGTTAGAAGGAATTACTTGCATTATAAGGAAGCTCATTACTCAGTTAGAAGGAATTACTTGCATTATAAGGAAGCTCATTACTCACGTTAGAAGGAATTATCGCATTATAAGGAAGCTCACTACTCACGTTAGAAGGAATTATCGCATTATAAGGAAGCTCACTACTCACGTTAGAAGGAATTACTCGCATTATAAGGAAGCTCATTACTCACATTAGAAGGAATTACTCGCATTATAAGGAAGCTCATTACTCACATTAGAAGGAATTACTTGCATTATAAGGAAGCTCACTACTCACGTTAGAAGGAATTACTCGCATTATAAGGAAGCTCATTACTCACGTTAGAAGGAATTACTCGCATTATAAGGAAGCTCATTACTCACATTAGAAGGAATTACTCGCATTATAAGGAAGCTCACTACTCACGTTAGAAGGAATTACTCGCATTATAAGGAAGCTCATTACTCACGTTAGAAGGAATTACTCGCATTATAAGGAAGCTCATTACTCACGTTAGAAGGAATTACTTGCATTATAAGGAAGCTCACTACTCACGTTAGAAGGAATTACTCGCATTATAAGGAAGCTCACTACTCACGTTAGAAGGAATTACTCGCATTATAAGGAAGCTCACTACTCACGTTAGAAGGAATTACTCGCATTATAAGGAAGCTCATTACTCACGTTAGAAGGAATTACTCGCATTATAAGGAAGCTCATTACTCACGTTAGAAGGAATTACTCACATTATAAGGAAGCTCATTACTCACGTTAGAAGGAATTACCTGCATTATAAGGAAGCTCATTACTCACGTTAGAAGGAATTACCTGCATTATAAGGAAGCTCATTACTCACGTTAGAAGGAATTACTTGCATTATAAGGAAGCTCATTACTCACGTTAGAAGGAATTACTCGCATTATAAGGAAGCTCACTACTCACGTTAGAAGGAATTACTCGCATTATAAGGAAGCTCATTACTCACGTTAGAAGGAATTACTCACATTATAAGGAAGCTCATTACTCACGTTAGAAGGAATTACTCGCATTATAAGGAAGCTCACTACTCACGTTAGAAGGAATTACTCGCATTATAAGGAAGCTCATTACTCACGTTAGAAGGAATTACTTGCATTATAAGGAAGCTCACTACTCACGTTAGAAGGAATTACTCGCATTATAAGGAAGCTCATTACTCACGTTAGAAGGAATTACTCGCATTATAAGGAAGCTCACTACTCACGTTAGGAGGAATTACTCGCATTATAAGGAAACTCATTACTCACGTTAGAAGGAGTTACTCACATTATAAGGAAGCTCATTACTCACGTTAGAAGGAATTACTCAATCTATAAGGAAGCTCATTACTCACGTTAGAAGGAATTACTCGCATTATAAGGAAGCTCATTACTCACGTTAGAAGGAATTACTCACATTATAAGGAAGCTCATTACCCACGTTAGAAGGAATTACTCACATTATAAGGATGCTCATTACTCAAGTTAGAAGGAATTACTCACATTATAAGGAAGCTCATTACTCACGTTAGAAGGAATTACTCACATTATAAGGAAGCTCATTACTCACGTTAGAAGGAATTACTTGCATTATAAGGAAGCTCACTACTCACGTTAGAAGGAATTACTCGCATTATAAGGAAGCTCATTACTCACGTTAGAAGGAATTACTCGCATTATAAGGAAGCTCACTACTCACGTTAGGAGGAATTACTCGCATTATAAGGAAGCTCATTACTCACGTTAGAAGGAATTACTCACATTATAAGGAAGCTCATTACTCACGTTAGAAGGAATTACTCAATCTATAAGGAAGCTCATTACTCACGTTAGAAGGAATTACTCGCATTATAAGGAAGCTCATTACTCACGTTAGAAGGAATTACTCACATTATAAGGAAGCTCATTACTCACGTTAGAAGGAATTACTCACATTATAAGGATGCTCATTACTCATGTTAGAAGGAATTACTCACATTATAAGGAAGCTCATTACTCACGTTAGAAGGAATTACTCACATTATAAGGAAGCTCATTACTCACGTTAGAAGGAATTACTCACATTATAAGGAAGCTCATTACTCACGTTAGAAGGAATTACTCGCATTATAAGGAAGCTCATTACTCACGTTAGAAGGAATTACTCGCATTATAAGGAAGCTCATTACTCACGTTAGAAGGAATTACTCACATTATAAGGAAGCTCATTACTCACGTTAGAAGGAATTACTCGCATTATAAGGAAGCTCATTACTCACGTTAGAAGGAATTACTCGCATTATAAGGAAGCTCATTACTCACGTTAGAAGGAATTACTTGCATTATAAGGAAGCTCATTACTCACGTTAGAAGGAATTACTCGCATTATAAGGAAGCTCATTACTCACGTTAGAAGGAATTACTTGCATTATAAGGAAGCTTATTACTCACGTTAGAAGGAATTACTCGCATTATAAGGAAGCTCATTACTCATGTTAGAAGGAATTACTCGCATTATAAGGAAGCTCACTACTCACGTTAGAAGGAATTATAAGGAAGCTCATTACTCACATTAGAAGGAATTACTCACATTATAAGGAAGCTCACTACTCACGTTAGAAGGAATTACTCACATTATAAGGAAGCTCATTACTCACGTTAGAAGGAATTACTCACATTATAAGGAAGCTCATTACTCACGTTAGAAGGAATTACTCACATTATAAGGAAGCTCATTACTCATGTTAGAAGGAATTACTCACATTATAAGGAAGCTCATTACTCACGTTAGAAGGAATTACTTGCATTATAAGGAAGCTCATTACTCACGTTAGAAGGAATTACTCACATTATAAGGAAGCTCATTACTCATGTTAGAAGGAATTACTCACATTATAAGGAAGCTCACTACTCACGTTAGAAGGAATTACTCACATTATAAGGAAGCTCATTACTCACGTTAGAAGGAATTACTCACATTATAAGGAAGCTTATTACTCACGTTAGAAGGAATTACTCACATTATAAGGAAGCTCATTACTCACGTTAGGAGGAATTACTCACATTATAAGGAAGCTCATTACTCATGTTAGAAGGAATTACTCACATTATAAGGAAGCTCACTACTCACGTTAGAAGGAATTACTCGCATTATAAGGAAGCTCACTACTCATGTTAGAAGGAATTACTCACATTATAAGGAAGCTAACATTTTGGCATGTTATAAGAAGACTGCTGGAATTTATTGCGACAACAGGAAAGATTGAAGGACAAATAGATACAGGTTGACAAACAGAGTGAACATACTGGACAGTTTGACACAAGGCACAGAGAGAAGTCAACAACAGGATTGAAAAACAATACTGGAGAATGAAAGTTGTGGAGAGATATGATCACCTACCCCTGCAGGAATGGTACTTGAAGACTTAAAAAGAAGCAACTGTTTCTAATCTGGGAAGAATGAACACTATGGTAATTTTAAAAAAAACAACTTACTCATCCATGTTCTGTACTGAGTTGAGGTTGACATCATAGACAGACTCCTGAGAAAATGGTTGTTTTATTTCTGTATCACTGGGAGGGTTATACTGTCTGAAAAAATACAACAACAAAAAACAATGACACTAAATTACTTACTCTAGTAGCGCCCGATTGGCCAAGCTGCTATGGAGCTGGCTTTTTGGTGGCAAAATTCCTGGTTCAAGGGATCGTAACCTGGTAGCGTCTTGCTCCAGTCGGCTCAGATGCAAATGAGTACCTGATTCTGTTTCTTGAATTACAGATGACAAAGGCAGCGAAGAAGGGAACTTGTCACCCCACCTCATAAAAATGGATCAAATATAGTGAAGTCTCTAACACTTCACTCCCATACAGCATCTGCTATGGGACTACCTTCACCTTTTTTTACATACTCATACAATGTTACTTACTTAGCCGTTCCTCTTCTACCCTGGGGAGTAGAGGTTTGCCACAGAGAACATGATACTATCCTATTGGCTGTCTTTCTCTTGGCCTCGGTCCTTCAGGGAGCGTCTAATTTTGTCTTCCCAGCAAACTCTGGGTCGTCCTGGAGGTCTGGATCCCTGGCTCTTAATTTCCCATATTTGTTGTGGTAGCTGATCTTTTTCCATTCTGTTAACATGGCCAAACCATTGCAACTGGGACTGCTCCACTTGGATCTTCAGGGACTGGGTTTCGAGGCCCTGAGGTATTGCCTGGTTGCGGACCATGTCTCTTCTTATTATTTTAACCACCTTCCTCAGATACCTCATTTCTGAGGTTTGGTGCTGGCTTTTGTGGGTTACAGTCATTGCCCATGACTCGCATCTATATGTCAACACCAGAACATAGATGGAGCAGTATTGTTGTTGTTTAACTAGGGCTGCTGAGCTTCTCGCTCTTTAGCAGCCAATACCAAGTTGGAAGAGTCCTTGGTATTATCTACACTATTGATCTAGGCTTTTCCTGTGGCTTTTCTGCCATTCTGAAACATGGAGTTGAAGTCATGAGTTCCAGTTTCTCCAGCTTGGCTTGCATTCAGAGGATCGTCACATAGGGTCCCAAGCTAGGACTAAGAAGCGCATGGCATACTGTGCATTCCCTGCCACCAAGGCTCAAGTGACTACACCAAGTTTAGTGTGCAATTCTGTGTTCTCAACAAGTTTCACCACATGAGGAATCCTCGGAAGTGTGTGGATGATTTCAAGAGTCAATGAGGGTGTAATTAGCCTCACAGACAGAGGTTCACTTCCATGTACATATATTGTAGCAATGTGCACAGCTGGTGGTCATATAAGGATGACTCCAGATATGCCTTCATGCATATGGAGCGGTAAACAGCCATCTTTGCCTTCTTGCCAATTTCTTTTTTGCTGAGGAAACTTCAGTTTATGGCCTGAGAAAGTCTTCCAGCTGCTGGTTTTTGGGGTATCCAACTCTTCTTTGATGCCTCCATTCCAGTCCATGACAGCTCCAATGTATTTATGTTGGCTGACTTGCTCCAGGATCTGTTCTCCCAGAATAATCTGATGCCTTTTTTCTTCTCGAGAAATCACCATGGTTTTTGTTTTGGAGCTGCTGATGACCATTCCTATCTTCTCCAGCTCTCCCTTCCAGACTTGCAGGTTGGATTGAAGATAAGCCTCTGCTTTGGCAATCAGGGCAACATCATTGGCAAATGCCAGCTCTGAAATACAAACATGTCTATCTTCCAGTACCCAATGAATACTTTCTTGTCCATGCTTGTTCACAAGGAGTATAAAAAGATAAGGTGACAAAATATCACCCTGTCTTACACAAGTGGTGGTCCTGAACTCTTCGGACTTATGGTTTGCCATCCTCAAATAATTTCTGCAAGACTTGTAGAAGCTCTGTATATCATGGATCAGAGGTGCTGGAATGTTCTTCCTTGCCAAGTAGTCCCAAAGTTTGCTCCAGGGAACCTTGTAAAACGCCTTCTCCAGATCCATGAAACAAAGACACATCTCATCTTTGTTCTCAAGGGTCTTTTCACTCAGCTGCGTGAGTGTGAAGATAAGGTCCTGAGTACTTCGGTTTACTCGGAAGCCACACTGGACCTCATCCATTTGTGGCTCAGCCAAGCATTTGAGCGTCTGCTCCAGTATTCTAGGGTATATTTTACCAGTGACACTAGGAAGAGATATGCCTATATGATTTCCCCATTGTCGGTTGTCACCCTTTTGGAATATGGGTGTAATGATGGCAATCTCCTTTGGTATGGTCTTGTTGCACCAGGCTGCTTGTAGGACCCTCTGCAGCAATAGCTTGCCTGCTGCTCCCATGTACTTAACCATTTCTGGTGTTATACCATCATGCCCTGCTGCTTTGCCCATCTTGATTTTCTCTAGTGCTGCCTTCAGTTCTTCCATCTTGATGCAGTCTTCATCACCATTGGTTTCCTTTTCTGTGATAGTGCTTTTCATTTCTGAGGCTTGACCTTGCTTACCGCCAAGGAGCTCTAAGAAATATTCTTTCCATTACTTCCTTTGGAGCAGTAAGCATTTGTCTTGTTTGTCTTTTGTAAATTTAAGAGGGCATTGTTTTACCTTCCTCATGTTCTTTAGGGTCTTGTAGAACAATTTCTGGTTTTCTTGGGCATCTTTGGCTAGCTTTTCTTCAAATTCTTCCCAGGATTTCTGTTTTGCTGCTAGCATCTTGTTCTTTGCTTCTGTTCTGAGTGTCACATATTCTCTATATTTCTGTTTTTCTTGCTGTATTTTTAGCTTCTAAGTATTGTTTCCACTTTCTTTTCTCTTATTTTCTCTTTAACTTCTGTCCATCAAGGTGTCCTCCTTCCCTTCTTCCCAAGTCAAACTTCACCACATGCTTCTGCTGCAGCTGCTTTTATGGCGTTTTAAAATTTATGCCAGAGGGTTTCAAGGTCACCTGATCGTTCTTCTAGGTTTCTCACCGCTGTCACAATAAGCCCCTGATATCTGGTCATCTTCTGTCTCTCTTAGCTTGTAGGCCTTAATCCTCACCTCTCCTGCTTGATTATTTATTTTCTTGCTTGATGATGGGCAATGCCTAGGCCTAACTCTTTCAGTTGTTCTTATAATCGTTAGCTGGTAGTGATCACTTCCAATCTCTGGCCGCCTCCAGGCTCTAGCATTTCGCACATACTTGAATGGGCTTTTCCTAACATTGGCATAGTCAATCACTGATTTTGCATTCTTTGTTGGTTCATATCTGGTGTTTGAATATACGCATTTATGGGGGAACTATGTGTTCGTAATGACAAGGTTTTTCTCAATGAAGAATCTAAGAAGTCGCTTTCCAATGTCATTCAGTGTATCTTCTCCAAATCTTCCAACAACTCCACCCCATCTATGGTCATTTCCAACCCTAGCAATGAAATCTCCAAGAAGAATAATCTCATCCAGGGAATCGTCCTTTGTCTTTTGAAGCAGCTGGAATAATTCTTCTTTGACATCTGTGCACTCATCTTCATATGACAAGGTTGACTATGGTTTCTCCTTCTTTTAGATTTAACATCATCCTTGCGACACAGTTCCATCCTTTGATGTTATTTGTTTGGTTTTTTAGCCACAATACAAACCATGCCCCCTTTAGCTCTTTCGCTTGCAGGGACACCGCTGTAAAGCAGCATGTTGCCATTGAGATCCATAAATCCTTGCCCTTTTTTCTTAGTTTCTGTCAGAGCCAGGATTTATAATTTTACTTTCCTCAATCTCCTCCACCAGCTCCTCTTCTTTCCCGTTTATACTCCTAATGTTCCATGATCCATTCGTACTCCGCAATCTGTGCCAGTTCATCGTCTTTAAGATCAGTCCGGTTTTCTCTGTCGCTGCTTGTAATTAGATTTTAAAGTAAACATGCTTGCCGTCCCTCCTCACTTTTTCAGCCGGGCATTGGATCGCCCTAGGCAGTATTCTCATACAATGTTACTAAACATTATGTAACCTCTTGTGTAATTTTGGTTGGAAGGTGAGGTTACAGGGATTTTCTTTAAGTTTTTTTTTTTCACGTGCCCAATATGGTGGTGTTCTGATCCACAACTTCCTGTCTGTGACGACTTGGCCAATCTTCTCTTCATTTTTTTTTATTATTTACGTGACATCATTTTTTCTCATCCTCAATGCATGATCGCAAAGTCCCGGGAAGTGTCACTTGCGGAAATTCTCCTAGCGTTCAGTGATTTTCTCCTCGCGTTTAATGCTATTTTTAGATACGACGTCATTGTTGATCCCTGACCTCGGTAGCTAGGAACCTGTTTTAATTTAAGACTACTTAAACTGATAAAACCAGTTTATGCCACTTTCGGAACACCCCCACGTGACTTTTAACGCTATTGATTGGAGCGTTTATATGACGCTAAGGTCACATGATGCACGCTACGGATCACGTGTCCAAGCGAAAATGTCCCGCTAAAAGTGCGCCAACACGGGCATTCTTCACTTGCCCAGGAAACTTTGAGACAGCTAGGTCTAACCCAGATATCGGCGAATTCACGCATTAAAAAGCACTGAAGCCACGTGTCTAAATTGCGGGTTAGCGTCCATCTTTGAGTAGGTAAGTGAAAATCTCGTTAGAAAATAGTATTGTGATGAAATGTATAGTACCTTATAAAATCGATGCAAAATTGGTATAACTGCGTTTACTTTATTCATAATTTTTGTTTTACGATCACATCCAGCCACATGTGATCGGGTATATTTTATGATCCCACGGGATATGTACAACATGTTCATAATAATGTTGTCAGACAATTCTAAAACACGGATGTCCAATTATTTGTTAAATTCATCATAATGACATGACGATTAGGCTAGAGGCACAGAACTAGAATACTGTTGCCGACATTTCTATGATAAATTTGGTGGGTTTAACTGACATTTATAATAATTCATCGGGTTAAGTTGACGATAAATCAGTCTAAAGAATTATAATACTGCCACTGGGGCAGAGAAATATACTAAAGGACAGAAAGGAGAAACTTGAATTCAAGATTAGGCTCTAGACATATGATGTTAGAGACTAAAATCTGAGATGACTGGCAGACGGACGGCTTAGGGAAAGACTGCTTCCTAAAGCTAGAAAATTAATGAAGCCATCGTATTTGTCTTCAGTCTATGGTGGAGCCTTGCACGACAGTCCAATCTCAGAGCAGAATACGGAGTCGAGCACAGAGAAGGCAAATCCGAACCATTCAAGACCTACCTGGGGCAACGTCAGGAGACCGGAGAACTAACCACGCTTCACTATCAGCCAGGGGCTGAAAAGATAAGTTCCTTGAAAAAGGGAACTCACTAAATCAATGCCAAAATTTCGTCATCCATGATGAAACACACTTGAATTGTGAGACACATAGTACATACAGCAGACACTAATTCCATCGACAATACTATCATTCACCATCTATTCATTTTAGTTGCAATAAACCAATTGGGTGTATATACTGTACCCCATGCTTTGTTCCTTCTGTTAGATGTTACATATTGTCTGATGTTTATCTTCCTTTATAAGGGAGGGGGGGGGGGGCCTCGTAAAATCTAATATAAACCCAGTAATTGAGGATAATAATAATAATAGATAACTGAGAAGGGGACTATGGTAGCGAGAGACCAAATATCTCCTTACAACCTTTTCCAGACCTGTCTAGTTAGGAGAATTTACCCTCTTTGTCTCCCTTCAGTGGTGGAAAACCCAGCAGGAATTCCTTGAGCCAAATCTTCCTCATCAGATCTATTATTTCCTCTAAATAAATTCTTATCCATCCAACGCTACGTGACACTGTCTCCAGTTCTGTTTATCAATTCTGACGCTGAATTCTTTCTATGCCATGATGTCAAACTGTCCAGTTTCTTCTCTCTTTGTCAAACTTTATCTCCTTTCTCTTTCAATCCTACCTATTGTCACAATATATTTCAGCTTTTTCCTTCTCATAACATGCTCAGAGAAAGTAGATTTCTCAGTAAAGTACAGTGTGTCTGAGAATTATTCACTGGATTATGAAATTCAATAACCTTGAACAGTTACGAGTGTTACAGATATATGATACTGCATTTGCAGCCTTAATTCAAAGAATGTTATTGGTCACATTCATTGAAATTCATTGCACCTGTGCTGCTGCGAAACATGTGATGGGAAATGGAGTAATGGCTGGACATTGTACGTGCTAGAAAGAGGGGCCCATGAGGAGACATTGAAAAACTGTATTCTGAGTTTTTCATTTTGAATGTGAGTTTCAATTAATGTGACGAATAAAATCCCTCCTGGCTAAATTGGTTTAAACCTATGTAAACATACGGCATGATGAACATCCGGAGTCTGAGGCTCGAATGACTGTCAGTGGTGAAAGCCGAAAGGAAGCCACTGACATGAGAACGGACGTCCTGACCGCAAAACATGATACAAGAATAGGATTTTGGAATGTCAGGACAATGAATGAGACAGGTAAACTAAAACAGGTCACGGCAGAAATGAGAAACTATAGGTTACACATTCTAGGGATAAGCGAGAGCAGATGGACAGGGGCAGGAAAAGTTAAAACAGCAACAGGAGAAACAGTACTTTACTCTGGAAGAGAGGATGGACAGCATAATGAAGGTGTAGCCATTATTCTACAGAAAGGAATAGAAAGGACATTACTGGAATGGAAACCCATCAACAACAGACTGATAAGATTAAGATTGAGAGGTAGATTCACCAATAATACAATGCTACGCACCAACGAATGACAGCGATGAAGAGGTCAAGGATGAATTCTATCAACAACTGCAGAAAGAAATGGAAGACACACCCAGATATGATCTTATTATAGTAATGGGAGACCTCAATGCATAAGTTGGTACACACAATACATATAATGAAAGAGTAATGGGGGAAATGCGGCAGCGGAACAGCAAACGAAAATGGGGATAAATTAATAAGTTTCTGTAGTATTAACAACCTGGTCATTGGAGGAACACTTTTCCCACATAAAGAAATTCACAAATTAACATGGGAAACCAGATAGACCACATCATGATTAATGGTAGATGGAGACATGCATTACAAGATGTGAAGGTAAGAAGAGGTGCAGATGTGGGAAGTGATCACCATTTAGTAGTAGCAAAACTGAAAAGTGAAACTAAGAAGGGCTGGACCAACTGTAACTACACAGAAAAGGTTTGACATCAGCAAATTGAAGAACCCCTTACCAGAAAAGCTTTTGCGGCTGACATAAAGAAACAATATCAATTTGCCAAAAGTCAGGAAAAGACATTGACTGATGATATAGACCAGAAATTCAACACCATTTCAACAATATATAAGGAAAGCAGCAAATCATGCTTGGGATTCCAGGAAAGGAAGAAGCAAGACTGGATAACACCAGAAACATTAAACACCATAACACTGAGAAAGGAAATGAAAGGAAATGAAAAGAAAGAAAACAGAAGCGAAGTCCCCCAGGTTAAAGCAACTATATAGCGAACAGTACAGTCAGCTGGACAAGGAAGTTAAACGCCAAACCCGAACCAACAAAAGGAATTTCCTAGACGATCTTGCAAGACAGGCAGAAGAGGCAGCACTGAGAAAAGAACAAAGCACAGTATACAAAATAACTAAATTCATCAGCGGAAAACGAGGTGCAAACAATATTACATTAGTAAGAGATAAGCAAGGAAATCTCATCACGACAGCAGAGGGACAGGAAACAAGATGGGCAGAGCACTTCAGAGAAACTCTGAACAAGGAACCACCACAGACACAATTGAATGTTCCTGAGGCTGAAAACAATCTAGATGTAAATACAGACATTCCACGAAAAGAAGAAATCATCACAGCAATCAAAGGGTTAAAGAACGGAAAAGCTCCTGGCCATGATAACTTAAATGCAGAGCTATTTAAGACAGACCCTGAGCTAGCAGCAGAACTATTAGAACCACTATTTGCACAAGTCTGGAAAATGGGGACAACACCATGAGAGTGGAACAAAGGAATAATTGTCAAATTGCCCAAGAAGGGAGATCTTGCAGACTGCAATAATTGGAGAGGAATCACTCTTCTCTCAGTTCCCAGTAAAATACTAGGCAGGATAATTATACAGAGAATTTCAAAAGCAGTAGACCACAAGCTGAGGAAGGAACAAGCAGGATTTAGAAAGAACAGAAGATGTGTAGATCATATATTCACTCTCAGGAACATTATAGAGCATTGCTCAGAATGGCAAAGACAGCTGTACATTAATTTCGTTGATTTTGAAAAGGCTTTTTGACAGCATACATAGGGACAGTTTATGGAAAATACTGAGGGCTTATGGAATTCCAAGCTGCATAGTGTCAATCATAAAAAGCCTCTATGCCAACTTTACGTGTAGCGTTGGGCAGAGCAACCTAACCTTTGAGGTGAAGACAGGAGTACGATAGGGATGCCCCTTATCAACCACCCTATTTTTAACAGTCATAGACTGGGTGATGCGCCAGACAACAGAGGGCAGTCCAAGAGGAATAAGATGGACTACATTTTCTACATTGGAAGATCTGGAATATGCAGATGACATTGCACTACTAGCACATTCACATCAACACATCCAGGAAAAAACGGATAGACTTAATAAGTTTAGCCAGCATGTGGGCTTGAACATCAATTTAAAGAAGTCAGAGGTCATGACGCTCAATGTGAGCAACCCTGAGCCCATATCAGAAAGGAATCAGCAACTGGTACAGACAGACACCTTCACATACCTAGAATGCATAGTAACACCAGACGGCGGGGCAGGCAAAGACATCAACATCAGAATGAATAAGGCAAGAACAGCCTTTTTTAACCTAAACAACATCTGGAAGTCCTCTCAATACAGCACAAGCACAAAATTAAGATTATATCAGAGCTGTGTGCTTTCTGTGCTTCTCTATGGTGTGGAATGCTGGAGAGTTACAGAGAAGGAAATGTCGAAATTGTCCTCTTTTCACACAACATGCCTAAGAAAAATTCACTGAGTCTTTTGGTCGAATACCATCACCAACCAAGATCTGCTTACTCGGAGCAAGCAAGAGGACATGCACACCATCATAGCTGGCAGATGCTGGAGCTGGGTTGGCCATGTCCTCAGAAGAGACCCCGATGCCATCACAAGAACAACTATGCTTTGGACCCCTGAAGGAAAATGAAAGAGAGGCCGACCAAAAACAACCTGGCAGAGGACTGTCGAGGCTGAGACTCAAAGGATGAACCAGAGCTGGGCCACCGACCGAGCAAAGTGGAATCAATTTGTTGTTGCCCTACAAGATGCCACTAGGCGTGATGGCCACTGACTGCTATGACGGTCGGCGGCTAAGGATCAAAGAAGAAGAAGAAACATACGGCATGAACAAGTTTAGTTTTGTGTCAGTGCTCCTGGTGTTTTCCCACCATTCTCTTCCATAAAACAGTACACTGCTGAAAATAATCCTGACTTTTCTTTGATATGTTTGAATTAATGCAACCAAAGAGAGGAAAAAACAAACAAAATACAAACACACACAATCAAGCTTACTCAGGAAGAGTTTCCTTCAGTATTGAGCGAATGTAACCTCCATTATTAATATTTTCTGCAGATGAAAAAGACAAGCAAACCAGATAATCTCTTTAGCAAATATTTTCTCATTTAACCAATCATCATCATCATCATCATTGCCTATCAGCTGCCCAAGGAGCATAGGCTTCCAACAGACGTATGCCAAGTCCTTCTGTCCTAAACGATCAGTTCCAGATCCTTCCATGTCTTCCTAAGTCCTTTCATTTGTTTCCGGTTCTTGTCTCCTTGTGGCTTTTTGTTTCTCCTTCTACCTCACATATCCTTGGGATTCCAGAATAAAAACTGCCTTGTAATGCTATCAACAGGTTTCCTTAATGTGTGTCCTATCCATCCATTTGCTTGTATTATATGTTAACAATAAAATAACGTTTACACATGAGATAAGTTAAAATAATCAATGTATAATTTTGATATTGTAATTAATATTCATGTCATTATGAATTACAGGTCTGTATCATGTTATGTGAAATCCCCAGAGGGCCAGCTTTGTTTCAGATACCGGATTTTTGTGGTTTCCAGATGTCGCCCAAAACTGCGTTTAAAAATACTCCAAAGTCGCCTAAAAGTGATTGAAAAGTAACCCAAAGTCATCCAAAAAACTTGATTTTCAGAATATTTCAGTTCTCACGTGTTTGGATAAACAGATACAGACCTGTAGCTGCATAATTTCATCACCATCATTTCCCCTTTTGCTCTGTATGGAACATAGAGCCACCACTGCAGCTAATGCCCTAGAAGGAGCATGCATCAAAGCATTCATGTGCTCCTGCAGTCGTAGTTTCTGCAGCAATGTGTTTTACATGATGAGGTTGCTAGCCTCATAGCAGAATTTTGTTCACATCATGACGTAAAGAAATTGTTTAAGTCTAATTAATTTTCAGGAATTACAGGTAAATTCATTAATTCTTTAGTGTGAAGGTGGTGATAATAGTAATTAGATCTATCACTCTGTGCATTCCATTCTATAAGTGTGTCCATTTTTATATTCCTTTCACTTATGCCATTATCAAAATCGTCATCATCATAATCTTCTTCAGTCTTTACGGAACATGCAGCCACCACTGCTGATGGCGCCCTTGAGGTTGCCTACAGTCAGGGGCACAAACTCTTGCAGTGGTGGTGTCTGTAGCAATTTTGTTTTACATGATAAGGTTGCCAGCCTAATCCTGTTGCATGTTATACAGATTCACTGCTGTGCAACTCTTCAATTTACTAGTGAGGAAGTCAGACAAAGTTAGATTACGATCTCAAACATACCAGTAGTTGATGTGTAGTATTTGGAGAACACAAAGTCCTTGGGTTTGTTAGGGTACAAAGTCACAAGAGTGCTCAAGTCTTTGATTCGATCTGCTAGTCCACGGACGTTGAAATCTTTTGAAGTGAAGGGTGCAAGGTTCAAGACTTCTTTTTCACCTGTAAACATTATTTTAATAATAATAATAAATGAAATAGTGGTGCAAATATTCATAGATGTAAATTAGACCCTGGACTTTTTATGATGACTTAGGTCATTCTGATATTCACCACAGAAGCATGATGACTGAAGTAAGTGGTTCTCAATGCTTTTGAGGTCATTCTGATATTCACCACACGAGCATGATGACTTAAGTAACTGGTTCTCAATCCTTTTGGTCGGATACCCCCTGGAGGGTTGGCCAGGTCCTCAGATAACCCCCTAAGATTACAACTACCACAGAATGTTAAAAAAAGGGGTGTTTTCGGCTATTTTCAAATGTGTATATTATAGCTGAAACAAAAATTATCACTACTCCTTAAGAGTATTAAAACTAAAACAGAAAAAAAAAACCCACCACACTGCTCCAACACAAATCCTGTCTAGGAATCCCTCATCATCCTTGACGGGGCGGCATGACTGCTAAGCATTCTACTGACTAAACCGGAACCCAGGTTAATATAAGCCCAACTGTTCCCTCCTCTGCCCAAGCTGCGTACATATAGCAGTGGATAGAGAACATGCTCTACAATTGTGCTGCTGCTCCAGATATTTAGCTGTAAGAACAAACCTCTACGACCTTCCTCTCTCCTCCCAAACTTCGACTACCTTCCTCTCTAATCATAACAATAGAAATCATCATTTTCTGTCCACTCCTTATGAAGTATAGGGGTCACTACTGCAGCTAGCTCCCTGGCAGGAGGCCTGCACGAAGCATTCATATGCTCTTGCAGCAGCAGTTTCTGCGGCAACATGTTTTAAATGATGAGGTTGCCTGCCCATGTACAACCTCATACTAGTGACCTTGTACGAAATTCCTGAGGGGGCAGAAGTCCCATTCTTTCTCTCGTCAGAGACCTCCAGGAAATTTTGGGGGCAACAAAAGAATTAGGAGTATTGAAAATATGCACATATCATTTAGACTCTAAATGGTTTCGCAATTAGCTGATAAATATTTTGCTTAAAAACTAATACACCATTTTGGTTGCAATGCCTGAGATTTCCCTGGGATATGCGAGCCCCTGGGAAAAAAACCATGGATTTTAAGTCATACAGTCATCATGAAAACTACTGAGATAGCTCCTGTGGTAGAGAATATATTAAAAACTGTAGAGGCTGGCTGACATTCTTTTGTTGCCTTGTTTGCTCTCAAATGTTCCAAGTAAGATGCTGGTGGTGAAGGTGATCATACCCCTTCACAAATCTCAATTTTTGATGCTCTTTGGCAGTTTTATTATTGATCAGTTCCCATGCCATAGTTTCATGCTATTCATTATATCTATCTTCCTTTGCTTTTCTTTCCTTCTATTTGTCCATGGTCATAATGCTTTAGAGTACTCCTCTTCTCATCACATGTCCCGTGAATGGTTGATTTCTTCTCCTTACATTTGTATTACATTTCTTTGTTGATCAGCTCTTCTCAAGCATTCTTCATTAATTATCTTAGCCATCCATATGATTATTAACAGTTTTCTGAGAAACCACATCTGTGTTGCCTCCAATAGTGTTTGCACTGTTTTGTTTATTGTCCATAAAATAAAACTGGTCTTATGCAACACTTCAGAAAATCTTCTTTTTTTTCACACTAAGGAAGCAATATAATAATTGCTACAGGTCTATAACTTTTCATCCGAACACCTGAAAGCCTAAGTATTCTGAAAATAGAAAGTTTCTTTGGCCGACTTTAGGCTACTTTTCTATCCCTATTTGGGAGATTTCTTCTTCTTGCGATCGCATCTTTGATGATTACACCGTCAGACGAGTTCTCATGATGAATTCGACTGTTGTTTGAAGTTCCTCTTTAACTCCATATAGCTTTGAGTTTAGTGTTGAGTCATTGGGCCAGTATATCTTTCTTAACTGGTCATACAGAGGACGGGAGATTTCTAAATGTTTTGGGTACCTTTGGGCTATTTTTTGAACACAGTATGGGCGACTTGGGCAATTTTTGTGTGAATCTGGGCTACTTTGGAATGTGACTTGGGCGACACCTGAAAACCTAAAAAAAATCTGGTTTCCAAAACAGAGCTGTTCTCAAGGATTTCAGATAAAAGTTTGCAGATCAAATGGAAAAAATATAAGAAAACTTTTCATTATAATTATTTTTTTAAATTAAAGAGTACTGAACACGCCTTTAAATGAGTGAAGCACAATCAAAGCCAGACCTGGGCATTAACCAATGAAAAAGAAAGAAATTTGGCCGTGTATGATGACTTGTCTAGTATTTCATACTTCTCATATTTTTGTTGATCGTATAGGTTTCGTATCTCTACCCTAAACAGCAGGCAGCTTAACTGTGGTAAGGGAGACTTCTTACTCTCAAAACAACGACAACAGTTCATGCACTGACAGTTGATTTCACGAGTTGATGAATGACTTCACACTGACAGCAGTAACAGTCAAATAATGAACTTTATTTAAATGATCAAAATGTTGAAGAAATGATATGCCCTACCTTCCTCATGAGGCTGCAGACTTTATACAGCAAAACTTCAGTAGGTAATAATAAAATATCATTTTTCTTTTATTCTCTTCCTCTCTTTCTGTCGCTGCTTCTATATTCATACTGTCTCTAGTGGTTATGGTGGTTGTGGCTTGAGAACTACTGTTGTCACTATTTTTCTTGTCTTAATATTCTTCGTATGTACTTCTTATTCTATTTGTTCTGACTTATTTCTTCTGATTTTCTTGACTTGGCGTGTCTTAGTGAGACTGGCCTAACCGCCAGGTATGTTGGTTTACCAAGTTATTCTTCTGCTCTCTAGCCTGTATAATAGAAGTGCAGTCTATTATACTGCACTTCTAGTAATATTTTCATATAGTTCAATGTACCTGGTTTGTTTCAAAAATACACACATTTTCTTGTACTGGCAACACTGGCATCTTGTCCACAGAATAAAATAATGAACTGTCACATCTACTTGTGGCGTACCAAGCGATTGAGTGTCTGAATGATAGTTATAACTTTTCTGTCACCACAGAATCAACCAAAATCACTTTGGCTTATCACTCGATGAAAACTCCCAATTCGGCTTGCCACTTCTAAATCACTTTACACACTTAGGAGAAAACCCAAACTAGCACCTTGACGCTATAGCGTTTCGAATCTGACTGATTTAATTTTGAACAACGATTTAGAACTACAACTGTTTCTGAACCTTCTAGAACAAACTGTCTCTCACCCGAAATATAAATTTCCCGTGCAAAGTCTCTTCGCTCACATAGCTGAACACATTCAGAAAAACAAAACTCCAAACTTAACTTTATAATTCTTGGCCAAGGTCAACCGCGCTAAACAGTACGATCAAGGGACATCAACCCTATTCTTGTCCCCTTCTTCAATGTATTATGGATTATTTCCCTTAGACTACAAATCTAATATCAATCATAAAAGTCAATCTGATAACAATATAATTCTACCTGAATTACTCTTGCCCACACTAACTGTTACAGAAAATCACCACTTACAAAATAAGATGTCTGAGAGAAGCATCTAATAAAACATGAGAAGACCTGTGGAGAAACAAAGATATTAAGGTCATCAGTGGAGCAGCACCATGGACATCTAGTGAAGATGAATCCCTGTAACATGCACAAAAATGTGCACCCACTGCCAGGTCATCCTCATCAATCAGCACATGAGCAGCACATCCACAAAGTAGCAGTAAGGGTAAGAATGGAGGGTGGGTTACATCTTAAAGACACACAACATGACAGCACATCCACAAAGTAGCAGTAAGGGTAAGAATAGAGGGTGGATTACATCTTAAAGACACACAACATGACAGCACATTAAGCCAAGATATGATGTGCACAGGATCGACAAATAACCCATTAAAGTTTTTATATCTTAAAGACATGCTTCTATATGACATTAAGACAAATACAGATTGGCCAGAACATACATTGAACTCGTTTTTAAATTACCTGTTACCAGTTCTTGACACATTTGTTGCATTTGACATCAGGTGGCCTTGTTGTACTGGTTGCTGGCATAGATGTGGTTTTTTTCCCTACGCAACTATTTTTTAATTTTATTTCACACCATCCAAATATTATGACACAAAATCAAGAGTGGAACAGACTTGATGCTTCAGCAGACAATACTGTCACTTATTAGCTACTACTTCTAATTAGTCAATCCTCTTCTACCTAGGTGTGTGGAGGTTAGCCAGTGAGATTGCCATGCTATTCTATTAGCAATTTCCTTTTTGGCCTGGTTCCAGTCCAGTCCTCGATCATTCTGGGATTGTCTGATGTTGTCCTCCCAACAAACTCTGGGTCATCCTGGAGGTCTGGATCCCTGGCTCTTGGTTTCCCATATTTGCCATGGAAGTTGAACTTCTCCCATTCTGCAGACATGACCAAACCATTGTAACTGGGACTTGGGATGCAGGGGTTAGATGACAGACACTATTAGTCCTTTTCAGGGATTAGGGTTTATCAATGATTCACTAGAGTTCAGATAGAGTTCTCTCTCTTTTTGGCAATTGCACAATGATATAACCGAAGGACGTTTGTTTAGGTTAAAAGCAGTATATCTCCCCACAAGAAGACAAACACTTATTTAAAGACAACCAAAAGGAATTACCTGTCCAGGCAATGGTAATGCCCCCTATTTCCGAGTCACTGAACCTCAACAGGAATGTTCCGCTGGGCTGACCAATCAGCATATTCTGGGCTTGGTTCCTGCTCACAAAACCAATGATGGCTCTAAATGAATGCCAAAGAAAAGTGTTAGTTCACACACGGAACATTAAAAAAATGAAATCTGCTTTCTATGTTTCATGATTCATAGCTGGTAAATATGATTCTGGAAATGATATGGAGGACAAAGGTTTGCTAAGACAAGCAGTTTATCTACACTCAGATGAACATCACATAATCAGTCAGTAAGTACGGTAATGTAGTGCATGCAGCACACACACACACAAATTACCTAATGCTGAAATTCTAGATGACACTTTCTGTGGCACTGTTCCTTTCCATTATTAATTTTCCTTGCTGATTTTGTACTTTCCAAAACATGTGAAAACTAACAAA
This sequence comes from Oreohelix idahoensis, assembly GCA_024509875.1. Taxonomy (NCBI): domain Eukaryota; kingdom Metazoa; phylum Mollusca; class Gastropoda; order Stylommatophora; family Oreohelicidae; genus Oreohelix; species Oreohelix idahoensis. Next base: position 29,223 of record JAMPIV010014020.1, on the reverse strand, counting down.
ATCGAAAATGTTCCGGAAATATCATGTAAATTATTCTATTGCATCTCAAAGACTGGAAAATTCTAGAAAAAAGCTCGTTACTGTGTGTATAAATGAATCTTTTGCTGCTTTGTTTGGAAATTTTCTGTTGGCACGTTTTAAAGGATTTGTGCATTCGTCACTTGTTAACACACTGAATAAATCTTTTTTACAACTATTCAAGTGCCTTCATATTACTTCATTCAGCTCTGTTCAGGTTAACTGAGTTATGTTCAAATTTTAACTAACACACATAAGACAATACACTTCACTTTATATCCAGCCATAAGAAAACTGGTCAATTATGAAACCTATGTCTCATCTGCCCCTGCTTTGAATTTAAGATTCTTATTTTTGTATTGCACTTGATTTCATTTGACTTCCATGTATTCCCAATGCAATGAAAACTCCTCTGTCATTAATTTTACTTTTATTAAATGCTGTATATAACTATGTACATAAATGTAAAATTTTATTTTAACACAACTGATAGCAGGAAGGAATAAGCATAATTATAATGACAAAACTTACCCATCTGTCCACAACTCTTTTAAATGCTCCTTGGTAAGTTTCTGGATGGCATAGAACCACTCCCAGAATGTGAAGGATCTGTTGGAAAGTGTATCCTGGGATATGGAAAGCAAAAATTACTGTGAGGCTACAGTTATGATGTTAACTATTTTTGGCCCAAAAAAAAAAAAAAAAAAAATTAATAAGAGTTTTTCTAAATGGTTCTGTGTGGAAGCATTCCAGTCAATGGAAGCATAAAGCTGTCTTATAATGATCATGATTATGATAACAAGAAAACAAAATGAAGGAACAAACCTTATTGAACTGTGCCCAGGAAACTTTGCAGGTGGAGGGATCTTTATCACCTAAAATGAAATACACCAAAAGGATGGAATAAAACAAACAACACAAAATGGGCACAATGATTGTTTAACTTATAAACTAACCTACCGATTCTGTTTCAAATTAAATGCAAACAGTTGTTGTTGTTTAACTAGGGCTGCTGAACTTTTCACTCCTTTGCGGCCAATACCAAGTTGAAGACTTCTTGGTATTATCTATACTGTAGATCTAAGCTTTTCCTGTGGCTTTTCTGCCATTCCTAAACGTGTTGAGTTGAAGAAACGGCTCCAGTTTCTCCAGCTTGGCTTGCATTTAAAGGATCATCACACCTGGTCCCAAGCCAGAAGGAAGAAGTGTGTGGCTTACTGCGCATTCCCTGCCATTCAAAGGGACTCTCCGAATATGCAGAGCTAAAATACTGTGATCCAGTTATTTATGGGCTCTCGCATGGAATCGTCACGTCATACACGGAGCCACTTCTCAGCTACCCCTGCCTTCCATGGGGTCCATAGTGAGATCATCCTGCATGCAGCTAAACAGGTAAAAGCCAGAGTTACGTTTGGGGCTCAAGTGACTCCTCCAAGCTTAGTGTGCAATGCTGGGTTCTCAACATGTTTCACCACAGGGGGATTCCATGTAAGTGTGTGGATGATTTAAAGAGTCAAAGAGGGTGTAACTAGCCTCACAGACAGAGGTTCACTTCCTAATCTGTATACTATCGCATTGTGCTTAGCTGGTGAGCATATAAGGATGACTCCAGATGTGCCTCCATGCATAAAATGAAAACAGTTATTCTGTAAACCCTTCAAAAAATTAAATTACGAGAGCGTTATACGTTAAATCCCTGTTCTGGAATCCCCAGGGTATGATAGGTAGAGGAAGACCAAAGAACACATGGAAAAGAGAACTGGAAACAGACATGAAGGGGATGAAGAAGACATGAAAAGACCATGAGCAGACGGCACGGGACAGGGAGACTGGCATACGTTTGTTGAAGGCCTATACTCCTGTGGGAGTTGAAAGAAGAAGAAGAATTATATGTTAAAATTTAGCGTAACATAATCATTAAGGAGGAACTGATATTTTTACCAAAAACACCAGCATACTTCTATGTCTACAATAAATATCAACTTTAGCTGTTATTTCTATTTCTTCAGGCACAGGAAATAACAATTTACTATTAAAGTAACGGCCCTTGTAGTTTGCAGGGGTCTCTGAAGAAACAAAGAAAGGGACTACTGCACCCTCAGGCACGTCGTGCAAGGTGGCAAATATGAGGCAACTTCATCATGTGAACCAAATAGCCACAGAAACCACCCCTGCAAGAACACGTAAATGCTTGACGTATGCTTCCTGCAAGGGGACCAGCTGCAGTGGTGGCTCCATGCTCCATAAGGGTGCAAAGGAAAATGGCAGTAAAGTTTTAAAAAAAAACTTCAGTTACACAAATGAATTTCAGACTTTAACAAATATTAATCATGACACAAACTAAACACATCCAGGCCAGAGGATAAAAATGCCAAAACAAACTGATTATTTTCCATGTCCACAAAATACATAATGGGCTCAAAACCCAGCCCCTGCAGACGCAAGTAGAAACAGTCACAATTATGATGGTTTGGCCACGTCTGCAGAATGGGAGAAGATCAGCTACCATGACAAATATGGGAAACCAAGAGCCAGGGATCCAGACCTCCAGGATGACCCAGAGTTCGCTGGGAGGACAACATCAGACAATTCCTGAAGGACCGAGGACTAGATTGACACCAGGCCAGGAAGAAGACAGCCGATAGGAAAGTATGGAGCTCTCTCTGGCATACCCCTACACCCCAGGGTAGAAGAGGAATGACTAAGTAAGCAGGTAAAAATAAGCCAATTAAAAAAAGTTTAAATTTGAGCCTTTCATCATAATCTTCCTTATTATAACTCTTCAGCTCCATGTGGAGCACTGGCACACAACAAACTCATGCCAAGCCTTCATGTCCTGTGACATCCATTGATAATCCTTCTATGTCTTCCCTAACTCCTTCAGGTGTGAACCTAATTCTCTACTCATGTGTCTCTATATCTCCCTTTATTTCTCCTACTCCGGGGATTCCAGAATAAGGCCTGCCTTGTAAGGTTTTAGCTGGTTTCCACAATGTGTGTACTATCCAACACCAGTGTCACCTTCTCACTTCTTCTTCCACTAGTGTTTTGCCTGGTTGTTTCTTTGGTCTATAACCCTTTATCCGAACACCAAGAATCCAAAATATTCTGGAAATCAAGTTTCTTTGGGCTACATTGGGCATCTTTTCTATCACAATTTGGGCAATTTCCTACTATTTTTGACAAGTTTTTGCTATTTTTTAATTCAGTTTGAGCGACTTAGGCTATTTAGGTTACTTTTCAAACATGATTTCAGTGACATCTGAAAACTGAAAAAAAATATGGTTTCCAAAACAAAGCTATCCATAAGGATTTAGAATAAAAGGTAACAGACCTGAGTAGTTCCCCCGTGGTGATAATGTCATACCATGTCCATGCTATGGTTCTGTGCAAGCACTCATTGATGAAGGTCTGTAACTTTTCTGGTTGTAGTTGTTGTAATTCTCCATGTTTCACAGCCATTAAATAGGAATAGAGATTCTTACTTTCGTGCTGGACTTGATCCAGAAATCAGGCCTTTCTTATTATAGTATAAAAGGAACTTGCTGTGAAATTCTCAAGGACAATAAAATCAATTTTCAATCATCTTCCATCTCTCAAGGAAGGGTAAGCAGCACATTTCCTTTGTGGTCAATCTATATAAGGATCTGAACCCTATGCCTTGTAAACTATAACAAGTTTAGCAAGCCAGTAGTTGATATTTTTTACTGCTAAAAATAATCAACTCAATCTCCCCACTACATTCAATGGCAAAATTGGCAAGAATAAATAAACAAGTATACCATTCTACAGCAATAACCCTTTTCATTCTTGTCATAGCTTACTTACTACTTACTTACTACTTACTTAGTCATTCCTCTTCTGTCCTGGGGTGTAGAGGTATTGTCACAGCAATGATGTAATTCATCCAAGAGGTTACAACCTTTCATAAATGGGCGCTCGCGTAGAATAGTAGGACTGAAATGGTATGACAAGGTCACCAATATGAAAGTGACGAGAAAAATAAGATAAGGGCCAGTGCAACAACAAATGAGAAGACACCGGCGATGGATAGGACACACAATGAAGAATGTGGATAGCATGACAAGGTAGTCCTTGTTCTGGAATCCCCAGGGTAAGAGAGGTGTAGGGGGACCAAAACAAACATGGAGAAGTGAACTGGGGAAAGAAACTAAAGGGATCAGGAGAAGACACAGAAAGACCTTGAGCTGATGGCACGTGTTAGGAGAATACGGCATACGTTCTTTGTAAGGTCTAAGTTTCCTGGGGAGATAAAGAGTAGCAAATAGAATGAAAGATATAATTCCTGCCGGAAGAACACTCACCAAAAAGTTTGGTTGCCAGGTAGGCAAGACTGGCCTCACTGAGCCCCTTGCCAGTGTAGTACATAAATTTGAGGTTCAGCTGATCGGCAAGCATTTTCCACTCAACCTGATCAGGTACTGCAAAGGGAACTCTGCCCTGTAAGAGAACAAAGACAGAGATGATAATGAGTGGCAATGCTCAGCATGAACATCATGTGTCAGAATTCTCAAATGTAGTTTGTCTTAGTTTCCTTTCTTTTTGCTCCTTTCACTCCTTTATCCCTGATGAAGGCTGTGTGGCTGTAAAGTAGACATTTCCTTTGTCCTAATGTTGATAATATTTTTGTTAACCCCATCTATTCACTCCCAATGGAGAATAGGCCTGCCATTGCAGCTGGTTCCCTTCCAGGAAATCTGCATCAAAGCATTCATGTTTTCTTGCAGTGGGTGGTTCCTGCAACAATTTGTTTTACATGATGAAGCTGCCAGCCTCTCGCACGTTCTCATATTAGTCACCTCTTATGACATGCCTGAGGAAGTGGTAGTCCTATTCTTTCCTTGCCTCCACCAAGACCCCCAGGACCTACAAAGCGCAATGCAGTTTAAACACTTACATATAACGTCAACTGTTCTAGAAATGACTTCAGAGAGGAATGGACAAATTTAGTATTTAACATTAAGGACAGGGAAAACGTATAACACTCCTTACACAGCAGACGACCACAACTAGTGTTGGCCACCAAACAGGAAGCCTGCGTGAAAGCTCTTCATGCACTCTTGCAGCGGTTGCTTCTGTAGCTATTTGTTTAAAATGATGATGCTACTAGCCTCATGCACAAATGTACCTTTGTTGTCGGCTATGATATGCTACATTGGAGCAGTGGTTTTATTCTTTTCTATGAAGGAGATCAAAATTAGCTAATTTATTTTGACCATGTAAAAAGACGGAACATTGGCTCCTAAATATCATCGCAATAAGGAAGCTGAAATTTTTCAGTCATATAAAAAGACATAATAGTCTGGAAAAAATAGTGATGGAAGGCATGGTCCCTGGAAAAAGGGGAAGGGGTCGACCTAGACGACGGTGGACCCAGGACATCACAGAGAGTCTGAACTTGTCTTTGGCTGATGCAGGTCGACTTGCCCAGAATCGTGATGCGTTCAGAGCAGCTGAATTGGAGACAACGTTCTGGAAAGAATACGTCACATGATGATGATGATGTAAAAAGACATAACACCTTACTGAAGACCACGTTAGAAAGAAGAAATGAAGGCAAACTTGCAAGAGGAAGACAGTGCTGTAAGTGGGAAGATAACCTCAAGAGACCGACAAGAATGAGTCTATCAGAGTGCACTATCAAAACAAGAAACAAAAGACCTTAAAGATCCATTGCAGCTGACCTTCAATGTGGAGATGGCACCCGATGACGATGACCTATTCTTTCTTCGTATCATCTGAGACTACCAGAAACATCAGGGAGCATAATGAGGATAATCAACCAATAATAAATCAACTACAGTATTTTGAAATGATTTTTGGCCCTTGTACAAGAAACTGGTGTGTATCCTGCTTATGGAATACCCAGTTCAACATCATATGGGTTATAATTTCAGTACATAGCAGCGTGGTCCAACTGCAGTCCCGCAGGATAAATGTGGGCCTGCGTAAAATTGTTTTGTGGCCCGCGCTCATACAAAAGAAAGTTTCTTTAATTATATGGTATAATTAAAAAATTAGAGTTTAGACTCAAAATGTCTGCTGCAAAGCAATGTTTTACTGCCAGCATTTAGCATCCAAAAACGTTCGATTGACATTGATATTGAGACTCTTGTTACAGAAAATCCACACCAAACCCTAACTTCCCATTAACCTTTTGAACCCGAGGTCCCGAAATTTCGGTCCGTGCGTAAAAAATCCTCTCCCCGAGAGACCGTAATCTCGGTCTGACACACCTAGCTTAGCAAAATGGGGTGGGAATGGAAATGTGTAAAAAATAATGACGTCAGAAAGTACACATATCTTGTGGAATGTTAGACCAAGATGGCGGCGCCCACGACGTGATAATATTTTGCAATTTTTTAACTGTTTTCACAATGAAAAGGTGTGTTGAAAATCCAGGAAATAGCCATTCTAAAAGGCTAACAACGGAACAAGCTGTTGAACTTGTGCTCAATGATTCGGAGGATGATGAATTAGATTTAGATGGTGATTATTGTGAAAGTGACATCGAAAATGAATCGAGTGACGAAACTTGTGAATCAGATTATGATCAAGCTAGTTCTAACCCTGTTCCTGGCCCCTCAGGGGATCGGGCTATGGTGCAGGGGCGTGGAAAGGGGCGTATCCCACACAATGTATCAAGTAAATTTGATACAGGTTGGTCTACCGCAAATATATTTAGACCTATGTTTACCGTAGACACAACATTTGTGGAACAGATAGGCCCTAAGAATATTCCAAATTCCATTTCTCCTGAGAGTAAAGCCATTGAATTTTTGGAACTTTTCCTCGACAGTAATTTCTGGCACAATTTGTGTGAGCAGACAAACAGATGTGCTGAGCAAGTAAAAAGCAAAAAGCCAACCAGCTACTATGCTAAAAATTATAAAGATGTAACAGTGCCAGAGGTAAAAGCATTCTTTGGACTGCGTCTTCAAATGGAGCACAGTGTGAATAAACCACGTTACGAAGATTACTGGTCCAGCTCGTCTTCGAACTTCATTTCGCAAACTCCTGGATTTCGCACTGTAATGGAACGCGATCGCTTTCTTGCTATATGGACATTTCTTCATCTTGTAGATGAAGAGGACCCTGCTCTGGATAAAGCAGATAAACTGTACAAAGTAAGGCCCATGCTGAATTTGTTGCTTCCAAGATTTCAATATTATTATTCACCCTCACAACACTTGAGTTTAGACGAGGGCATAATCCCCACTAAAAGCAGACTTGCCTTCAAACAATACATAAAATCAAAGCCCGTAAAGTGGGGAATAAAGGCTTACATGGCATGTGAAGCGAGCTCGGGCTATATTCTAAATTTGGAAATTTACACTGGAAAAACAGAGGATGTTATTCCAGAACTCGGTGTTGTTGGTAGTGTCGTCATCAGGATTTTGACTTCAGGTGATTTGGCAAACAAAAACCATATTCTTGTCATGGACAGATTTTATAACAGTGTAACTCTCTTTGACAAGTTATACAGTGATTATGGAACACTTGCAGTAGGGACAGCAATGACAAATAGGAAATATTATCCAAAAGAACTGTCAGGAAAGAAGAAAATGTGCAGGGGGCAATCAGAATTTGTCTGTTTCAATAACATTGTTTGCCTTGTATGGATGGACCAAAGACCCATCAATTTTATATCTAATTATCATAACCCAACAGAAATGGGAACTGTTAGAAGGAGAAACAAGGATGGAACAACTGTGGATGTTCAAACTCCACAACTTTGTATTGACTACAATACTTTCATGGGTGGCTGCGATGTCAACGACCAAGTTTGTCGTCTCAATAAAACGCGCCGGCATTATCGCTGGCCTCGACGGCTGATAGTGAAATTTTTCATGTGGGCATGCAATAATGCCTATATACTAATGAATAAATACAATCCCCACAATGTAACTGGAAGACGCTACAGAACATTTGGTATGTTCATGAATGAAATCTGTTTATCACTCATTGGCGATTACAGAACAGCGGCAATGAAGCTTCACAACCGTGTTGATGCACATCAGAAGCTGCAAAATGTGACCTTGCATCATCCTCAAGTGTCTCCACAAGCTACTGGCAATAACATTTGTGTTGTGTGTGCATACAAATTCAACAAACATGTTAGTGACTTCCCAGACATGGCCTACAAAGACAGACCATTCAAAAAAGTGAAGACTAAATTCTGGTGTAAATATTGTGAAAGCTATCTGTGCCTAAAGGAAGGGTCTACATGCTGGGAGGACTGGCACACTAAGCAGGAATATTGGAGATGATCAGGTTAGTCAATTTGAGATAAAATAGTTAAAACTGACTATATTGTTGTGTCACAGTAACTAGTTTTGCTTATATGTCTGTTTTGTGCATTTTTTGCTCAGGAGCCCAGGGGAATGGGATTTTACAGGCTGGGTGGCCAGGGTTCAAAGGGTTAAGAGGTAAGAATAAAATTAAAATTATTTCAAAAGAAATGTAACGCTCATTGTAATTATTATTGTATTTTATTTTTAATTTAGCACTCTTTGATTTTCATCCATTTGCCACTGAGCTTTTATCTTAAATAATTTTTTTATCATGAATGGCCCACAAACTTTAAATTTTTGGTTTATGTGGCCGTTGGGGTAGAATAAGTTGGACCATACTGGTATATTGTATACTGTGCTTTGTTCATTTCTCAGTGCTGCCTCTTCTGCCTGTCTTGCAAGATCGTCTAGGAAATTCCTTTTGTTGGCTCGGGTTTGGCGTTTAACTTCCTTGTCCATCTGACTGTACTGTTCACTATATATTGCCTTTAACCTGGGAGACTTAGCTTCTGTATATTACATTAGTAAGAGATAAGCAAGGAAATCTCATCACGACAGCAGAGGGACAGGAAACAAGATGGGCAGAGCACTTCAGAGAAACTCTGAACAACGAACCACCAGAGACACAATTGAATGTTCCTGAGGCTGAAAACGATCTAGATGTAAATACAGACATTCCACGAAAAGAAGAAATCATCACAGCAATCAAAGGGTTAAAGAACAGAAAAGCTCCTGGCAATGATAACTTAAATGCAGAGCTATTTAAGACAGACCCTGAGCTAGCAGCAGAACTATTAGAACCACTATTTGCACAAGTCTGGAAAATGGGGACAACACCATCAGAGTGGAACAAAGGAATAATTGTCAAATTGCCCAAGAAGGGAGATCTTGCAGACTGCAATAATTGGAGAGGAATCACTCTTCTCTCAGTTCCCAGCAAAATACTAGGCAGGATAATTATACAGAGAATTTCAAAAGCAGGAGACCACAAACTGAGGAAAGAACAAGCAGGATTTAGAAAGAACAGAAGATGTGTAGATCATATATTCACTCTCAGGAACATTATAGAGCAGTGCTCAGAATGGCAAAGACAGCTGTACATTAATTTCGTTGATTTTGAAAAGGCTTTTGACAGCATACATAGGGACAGTTTATGGAAAATACTGAGGGCTTATGGAATTCCAAGCTGCATAGTGTCAATCATACAAAGCCTCTATGCCAACTTTACGTGTAGTGTTGGGCAGAGCAACCTAGCCTTTGAGGTGAAGACAGGAGTACGACAGGGATGCCCCTTATCAACCACTCTATTTTTAACAGTCATAGATTGGGTGATTGTAAAGGGCAATTTTTACTATCTTGCAATATAATACATTTATATACTTATTATGTTCGCAAATATTTTGTAAACAAAGTATTTCCTTTTTAAGTGCTTAAGGAGAAGTCATTTTTGAGTTACTTCCCTTGAAAGTAGTTCCGTCATCTTCGATCGGACTTCGCGGACGATTCTAGGCCTACTGCAATTTATTCTTAGGCTGGGTAGGAATAGATTGTTCTTGCTTCAGTATATCTATGGCCTGAATTTATACGTAGTGTTTGTATGAGTAGGACGAGTCTGTCTGATATATGGATATCTTTACATTTCTAAGTCGAACTATGTTGGTTGTCGCTAGAAAAGGTCAAAGGCTATGCAGCGGAAGTATCGCTAGCAGGGGGTGTGATTCATGGCTGTCATCCTGTCGAATTTTGTTGTAGCCGGCTTATCGCCGAAAAGTGATCTATAAGTAGATGGGGAAAAGTGATAGTCATTTAGACATGTTGTATGTACTTTACCCCAGTGTTTATTCTCTTTTGCCAAGGAATGGCAAAGTTATATTTCGCATAGAAAGGTAAAACCACAATTTATTATGAACTTGGGCTTCGCCATCGTTGTCGATAAGCAGATGCACAGTGGTACTTTTGAAAAGAATATTTATTCAAAGGAAGATGACATTCCTATGTATCCGCACTAGATTGTATGATATTATTCAATTACCTCTATGAGAGAAGCTATGAAGAAATGAGGACATTTAACGAATGACCAATTTTGGTCTGTATCCAATAGTGAGTGAAGCTCACGAGAGAAGCACAGCCATGTTGAAATTCATATACTTTGTATTTATCGAGTGAGAAAAAGGGATGCCTGTACTATCGCTCGATGAACCAAGAGATCACTGCTACATGTGAGAACCCATGTCTGGGATTCCTATATCTTTATGGAAAATATATATATTGAACTTTACGTGAAGGGATATTCGCTAGACGAGGTTAGGTCTAGGAGCCTTCCTATATATTGGTTATGTTCTGACGTGCCCAGTCAGTAAAGCCAGATGATTTACATGATGGAACTCTGAATGCTTATTTACGAATGCTCCATTATGATATTTGCCAAGCATGAATGCTAACTTAAGATGATATTCCTGTGATCAACATTATGCTGTCTATGTCGACATTTGTTCCTGTAACCATACACGTACTGTCCAAGTGTGCGTCCCATTAAATGTTATAAAAAGACCACCGTAGTTCCAGTACTTCTTGAATTCGAACAGTGTGAGTATGAGTGATGTACTACCAACCTGTCAACTCTATCGAATCATTCTACCATTCGCGTTCTGACATTCATATACACACTCATTGTCTACACTCACATTCTTGTCGGAGCCTCATCACGTTCCAGGACAAGATGACCTGTATGACCAAAACTGTGCTGGGTTTAATGAGTTGACAATCGTTACACTTTACTACACCAGTCCCAACATCTACATTTAACAACTGGTGGCCAGCTTCCTGGGTCAACCTGCACAGTGACCATATTGAGAAGTAAACTACTGAGACCAGACGTTCCTTCGGGTCTGTTACGACACACAAATACATCAACAGTACAACTCTACAGTGATGTCAGCGTGACCTGTCCTGTCGAGAGTATGCGGTAACTAGGTCAGCGTTTGTTGACATTTGGTTCGTTGGACATTTGCCATACTACTGACAGTGTTACACAGCAAGCTTGGTTGAAACATAGAACATTACACATCAGGACTGGAGAATATTTGACAGTGTTTGCGAAAGGAAATGTTATTGAACTGAGAAGTCCTACATCGATTGTTATCATTCACATCAACGATGGAGCTTCTATTTCTGTGTTGAATTTAAAATAATTAGACCAGAAGCATTTGTTTAATAAAGTACCACAGTACTGTACTATTAGGCAGTGTAACTGAGCCTTCATTCCAACACATTCTTTCTGCAACACTCTATTTACATCATATTGCCATACTATTTATGAATTTATGTATTTATGTTTAAATATTTATATGTGATATTTGTTTGTATCCAGCGGGTTGTTGTTTTGGTTGGGCGGTGTCACACAACAGAGTATCCCACGTAATAGAGGGTCTGATGTGTGCGTTTCTATAGGTGCAATTTTCTTGATTGAAAATTTGCTGCGACAGCTGTTGCTATTAGTGTTAGCTGTGAAGACTGTACTCATTGTTGTTTTGTAATATTCCTCTGTTCTTTAGTTTGTTTTGATTTGTTTGTAGTTTGTTGGTCTACCCTATTCTATCTTTCAGTTCTATTCTCAATTTATATTTATATACTGTGGCGTTATTTGTATTGGTTATCCTCTTGCGGTTTATCTTTTATTGTTTTTCCCATTTGATTTATGTCATTTCCGCAAATGTTTTCATGTTCTCCTGTATAACTGTTTTGTTTTGTGCCTGATCGACATACACTATTTTAAATATAGTTGATCATATAAATTGATGTACAAGAATCAACTGATAGTTAATTGCTATTACTAAAGGTACACAGTTGATGATATAAAACACTATTTCTGGTGCACTGCACTTATATTATAGAGTGAACCAGCAACTTATAGCTGTTATTATATAATGATTTATACAAGACCTTTGTAAGGCTTGTTTCCCACAGTGATTGGGATAGTTAAGTACTATTTTCCACAGGTTAAAAAGTTATCATACAAGGTCTTTGAATAAGACTAAGAAAGTGAATTTATTTACTTTTGCAAATTACTGATCTTATTAGACAAGATGTCTACATTAGATTATTTTATCACACAAGGCAGGGCTCTTGATAAGACTGGTCAGCAATTAGAAGAATGGGCAGTTGCTCAATATGACAAAGCATTAGCTGCAGAAGAGAGAAAACTTGCTGCTGCTGCTGAAGAAAGAAAAGCATTGATTGAGGAGAAAAGATTAGAAGCTGAGGAAAAAAAAATTACAAAGAGAGGATGAACAAAAGAAATTGCAGATACAGACTGATGAAAAAAGATTCCAGATGGAAATGGAAAAAGAGAAAAGAAAAGATGAAGCTGCTGCAGAAGAGAGAAAATTACAAGCTGAAGCTCAAGAGAAAAAAGCAATAAGAGAACATGAACACCAAAAAGAACTTTTAGCATTTGAGTTAGAAAAGTTAAAGTTAACAAACATAAGTGATGGTAATCAAGCATCTGGTGGTAATGGTAAACCCTTTACTTACAAGGTCAAGGTACCAGCGTTCAACCCTTCCAGTGATGACATAACATTCTGGCTAAATAGATTTGAACGCTCGTGTCGAGCCCATAATGTGGACAAATCACAATATGCTAACCAGTTATCAGAAAATCTGAAAGGTGATTCTCTGACTAGTTTAAGTTTGGTTGAAGAGGCTGACAAAGATAACTATGATGTTATTAGGGCAGCCTTATTAAAGAAGTATCAGTTGTCTGAAGAGGGTTATCGGAAGTTGTTTAAGACAATGGTGCCTGAGGCAGGTGTAGAATTCTCAGAATTCATTGCAAGGACACGTCTTACATTTGATCGTTGGATTGAGCTATCCAAAACAGAAAAAACTTATGAAGCCCTTATGGACTTGATACTCAGAGACAAGATTATGTCAAGTATAAATAAACCTTTCCTCGAATTCTTACATGAGCGTAAACCTAAGTCTCTAAAAGAAATGGAACAGTATTGTACCCAATACGTCACTGCACATCCGGACGTAGCTATTAGCAACAGTAAGGTTAAAGAAGGTATGCCAGTTGCTTCTGCAACACCATACAACCCTAATCACTCTCACAAATTCCAAGGACCTCAAAATAGGTTTAATAAAAAAGGTAACTATTACAGTTATCAGAACCAAGGTAACCAATCATTTCAGGGTTCTTCTTCGAATACCTGGAGAAGAGCTGACAGCCCTCGATTCAGGGGTGGTCATAATTACAGGAACTTTCGCAAAGGAAGTCATTCTAGAAACTATCCAAGTTTTCCTTCATGGAGACAACAGATCATAATTACCGAGATACTCATTATAATGAATATGATGATAGTAACCAAAGGAGCTATGATTCAAACCCGAGTAGGGGTTATAATAGTGGAAACAATGATAAGTACAGAGGCAATAATAACAGAGGTAGAGCACAATTCAAAAAAAACATAAAGCTCATTACCAGGCGAACTCTGCACAGCAAGAGTCCCACGAAGCCTATAAACAAAATAAAGATAATGATGACTCTAATAATATGGCATGTGCCGCTTTTGATTTTGGGAGAGCATCTCAGTGCCCCCAATGCAAAACATTATTTGAGCCAACCACAGTGTCTACTTTAAGCTGTGGGCATCCTCTTCCCGCTCTTCCTGCGTCAATCGCGCATGATGGGAGAGGTTCTCTTGTCTTACACAAAGGTTTAGTAAATGACAATCCAGTCTCAGTACTTTTTGATTCTGGATGCACAACTATTGGGGTTAGGCAGTCACTCATAGATCCTTCTCATTCTACAGGCAAAGTAGTCAAATGCGTAACATTTGGCGGCACCATAGAGAAATACTCTACCGCTATCATTAGGATTGCTACTCCTTTCTTCACAGGAGATGTACACGCATGTCTTTTGCCGAATCCGATCGCTGATCTTATCATCGGTCGCATTCACGGAGTCAAAGAATGCACTCCGGAGCAAATTTCCGTTTGGGAAAATCAAAATATGCAATCTGCTAATGCGGTAGTCACTAGAGCTCAAGCTCTCAATATGCCTGAAACTTCATCTGTTGAAGATAATGAAGTGCATAACCAAGATGATCCCTTGGTAATTTCTTGTGACTCGTTTATAAAAACAACAAGAAGAAGATCCGACTCTTAAGAAATTCTTCACTCTTGTAACGAAAGGTGATCCGAATAAAGATTCAAATTGTAAATCTTGGATTACAATGAAGAATGGCGTACTTGTACGTATGGTGCAAGACTCCACTAAGTCAAGTCATTCTCAGATTCTTGTACCCAAGAATTTGAGAGTTAAGATCTTACAACATGCACACGACTCTCAGTGTGCTGGTCACATGGGTTTTTCCCGTACAAAGTCAAGAGTTCTTGCGGCTTTCTTTTGGCCTTTTGTGAACAAGGACATACGGATCTATTGTCGATCCTGTAAAGTATGTCAAGAAGTCAAATCCAAAGGTCCTCGTCATGCTGCGCCTATTCAGGCTGCAGATATTCCTATTCGTCCATTCCAGAAAATGGCGATAGACATCATTGGTCCATTCAAGATCAAATCTGCTAGAGGACATCAGTTTATCTTAACGTGTGTAGACATGTGCACACGTTGGCCAGAGGCTATCCCTCTAAAGAGCATTACTACTGCTGACATTGCAGATGCTCTTTGGCTTATATTTTCTCGGCTGGGATTCCCCGGAGAAATATTATCAGATCATGGCACCCAACTGATATCGGATACCATGTCTCAAGTAATGTCTACTCTACAGATAGAGAGATCTTTGAGTAGCATCTATCATCCTATGTCCAATGGGATGGTCGAGCGACTAAATAGAACACTTAAGAACTTATTAGGGAAGATAACTGAGGATCATCCTCAAGATTGGGATAGGGTTTTACCCGCGGCCCTCTTCGCGTACAGAGAGGTCCCCAATGAACATACAGGGTTTTCTCCCTTTGAACTTGTCTTTGGCGCGCGACCGCGCGGCCCAATGTCTTTGCTGCATGATCTTATAACAGCTGACAATATTGACGATGACACAAAATCTTCTTACGAGTATGTCATCGCGCTGAGACAAAAAATTATCGAAGCATGCAAATTGGCAACGTCCTCTTCTGAATTTGCTAAGCAGAAGGCAAGACAATTTGCTAATAAGAAGAGAACTTTACGACAACTTTGTCCTGGTGACAAAGCATTTGTTTTGCTACCTTGTCGTGAAAATAGACTCCTTATTAGTTGGAAAGGTCCGTACGATATAATATCGAAAATTTCAGATGTTGACTACATCGTCGATATCAACGGGAAGCATAAAACCTTCCACATCAATATGCTTACGGAGTTCCATGAACGTCCTGACTATCTACAGCCTATTTTCCAGGCAACGGACGATTCTCATGTCAAACATGGTCATTACTCATCACTGTCTGTAATACAGGATGAGGAAACAAGTTTTTTCGGATGTTAATCTTCCGCTTCCAATGATCCCACTTCATTCTAGTGAATCATGGAAAGACGTTACTGTTTCTCCTGATTTGTCTCTAGGAGAACGGCGACAAGTTTCGTCTATGTTACAAACATTTCAGGATGTCCTCACTGACATCCCTGGACAAACTCATGTCATTGAGCATGACATTGTTCTAACTGAACATACTCCAATTAGGGTTAGACCTTATCCTATCCCTATACATTTCCAAAAACAGGTTGAAAAGGAGTTGGATGAAATGATAGATTTACAAATAATCGAACCATCCACTTCTGCATATTCTTCGCCGATGGTTATTGTTCGAAAAAAAGACAATAACATACGTCTTTGCGTTGACTATCGCAAATTGAATCAAGTTACGAAGTTCGATGCTGAACCTATGCCTTTACTGGAAGAACTACTTACTCGTCTTTCTAAATCGCATTTTTTCACTAAACTTGATTTGTCTAAAGGATATTGGCAAGTTCCATTATCCGAACGCGCCAAACCTCTTACCGCTTTCTCTACTCCCAGAGGCCTTTTCCAATGGAATTTTATGCCTTTCGGCCTTATGAACGCACCAGCTACATTTGTACGCATGATGCGTCGAATCCTATCGTATCGGTCAGATGTCATTGCTTATCTAGACGACATCTGTCTTTTCAGCGATACTTGGGAAGATCACTATTCAGGGTTAGTTGAATTATTATCAACTCTGCGTGAGTATAACCTGACAGCAAAACCATCTAAAGCTTGTATTGGCTTTAGCGAAATTGCTTTCTTAGGCCATCGAGTAGGTCACGGTTTCTTGAAGACAGAAGACCATAATATCACTAAGATACTTAACATCTCTATCCCTAGGACTAAAAAGCAAGTGCGAAGTCTTTTAGGTCTCATACAATTTTATGGACGTTTCATTCCGAATCTGTCCTCTATCATGGCACCTCTCTCTACACTATTAAAGAAAGGGTCGCCTAACATGGTTCACTGGTCTCATGAATGCCAATCTTCACTAGAGAAGATCAAAACTATGTTTTCATCACCACCTATTTTAGTGTTACCTACAACAGATAAGACATTTGTTCTTCGTAGTGACGCTTCATCCACTGGGATTGGAGCGGCACTAATGCAAGAGTACTCTGGAACTCTGCATCCTGTAATGTATATATCCAGAAAACTTAATGCGGCAGAAAGGAATTACTCGGTTTTAGACCGTGAATTATTGGCAATGGTTTGGTCAATTCTCAAACTCCAAAGATTCCTTCTGGGCGCGCATTTCGTAGTGGAAACTGACCAAAAAGCTCTTACGGCTATCCAAAGTAAGAACTTGAAGAGCTCGAGATCAACTCAATACGCAATCGCTCTTCAACCTTTTCATTTTTCGGTACGAGCTATCCGTGGTTCAGAAAATGTGATGGCGGACATTCTGTCCAGATGCCCACATGATGCCACTTAACTGTTAAATATTGGTTTTTTTTTAATATGTATAACTTTACAACAGTTATTTTTTGTTTCTTTACTAAGATACACATTTGTAATTTAATAATAGAATGATGGTATCGCTACTTAGCGGTTTATTGATGTTTATTCACCGCTGCTCTTTGATGATTGTTTCTTCATAAATCATAAATTTAAGATTATAGTGTGAATTTTTGGTATGCATTGTATAATTACCAGAATTGTATTATACGTACATCACACCTTCCTGGAAACATTTATTCGTAGAGAAACAATTTCTCTCAGATTTTGAGATATATTCTCACCGGTCATATTAGGAATTATAGTTATTCCTGATATTTTCATCTGCGCAGTATTCTTGCGTTGTGAGCCTATTCTACGTTGCTCCTAGATGTATTTAAAAAAAAAAATTTTATTTTTTTTTTTTCCCGGGAGGTGTGGTAAGACTGTAAAGGGCAATTTTTACTATCTTGCAATATAATACATTTATATACTTATTATGTTCGCAAATATTTTGTAAACAAAGTATTTCCTTTTTAAGTGCTTAAGGAGAAGTCATTTTTGAGTTACTTCCCTTGAAAGTAGTTCCGTCATCTTCGATCGGACTCCGCGGACGATTCTAGGCCTACTGCGATTTATTCTTTGGCTGGGTAGGAATAGATTGTTCTTGCTTCAGTATATCTATGGCCTGAATTTATACGTAGTGTTTGTATGAGTAGGACGAGTCTGTCTTATATATGGATATCTTTACATTTCTAAGTCGAACTATGTTGGTTGTCGCTAGAAAAGGTCAAAGGCTATGCAGCGGAAGTATCGCTAGCAGGGGGTGTGATTCATGGCTGTCATCCTGTCGAATTTTGTTGTAGCCGGCTTATCGCCGAAAAAGTGATCTATAAGTAGATGGGGAAAAGTGATAGTCATTTAGACATGTTGTATGTACTTTACCCCAGTGTTTATTCTCTTTTGCCAAGGAATGGCAAAGTTATATTTCGCATAGAAAGGTAAAACCACAATTTATTATGAACTTGGGCTTCGCCATCGTTGTCGATAAGCAGATGCACAGTGGTACTTTTGAAAAGAATATTTATTCAAAGGAAGATGACATTCCTATGTATCCGCACTAGATTGTATGATATTATTCAATTACCTCTATGAGAGAAGCTATGAAGAAATGAGGACATTTAACGAATGACCAATTTTGGTCTGTATCCAATAGTGAGTGAAGCTCACGAGAGAAGCACAGCCATGTTGAAATTCATATACTTTGTATTTATCGAGTGAGAAAAAGGGATGCCTGTACTATCGCTCGATGAACCAAGAGATCACTGCTACATGTGAGAACCCATGTCTGGGATTCCTATATCTTTATGGAAAATATATATATTGAACTTTACGTGAAGGGATATTCGCTAGACGAGGTTAGTCTAGGAGCCTTCCTATATATTGGTTATGGTCTGACGTGCCCAGTCAGTAAAGCCAGATGATTTACATGATGGAACTCTGAATGCTTATTTACGAATGCTCCATTATGATATTTGCCAAGCATGAATGCTAACTTAAGATGATATTCCTGTGATTCTGCGCCAGACAACAGAGAGCAGTCCAAGAGGAATAAGATGGACTACATTTTCTACATTGGAAGATCTGGAATATGCAGATGACATTGCACTACTAGCACATTCACATCAACACATCCAGGAAAAAACGGATAGACTTAATAAGTTTAGCCAGCAGGTGGGCTTGAACATCAATTTAAAGAAGTCAGAGGTCATGATGCTCAATGTGAGCAACCCTGAGCCCATATCAGTAAGGAATCAGCAACTGGTACAGACAGACACCTTCACATACCTAGGATGCATAGTAACACCAGACGGCGGGGCAGGCAAAGACATCAACATCAGAATGAATAAGGCAAGAACAGCGTTTTTTAGCCTAAACAACATCTCAATACAGCACAAGCACAAAATTAAGATTATATCAGAGCTGTGTGCTTTCTGTGCTTCTCTATGGTGCGGAATGCTGGAGAGTTACAGAGAAGGAAATGTCGAAATTGTCCTCTTTTCACACAACATGCCTAAGAAAAATTCACCGAATCTTTTGGCCGAATACCATCACCAACCAAGATCTGCTTACTAGGAGCAAGCAAGAGGACATGCACACCATCATAGCTGGCAGACGCTGGAGCTGGGTTGGCCATGTCCTCAGAAGAGACCCCGATGCCATCACAAGAACAGCTATGCTTTGGACCCCTGAAGGAAAACGAAAGAGAGGCCGACCAAAAACAACCTGGCGGAGGACTGTGGAGGCTGAGATGCAAAGAATGAACCAGAGTTGGGGCACTGTACGAAGGATGGCCACCGACCGAGCAAAGTGGAATCAATTTGTTATTGCCCTACAAAACGCCACTAGGCGTGATGGCCATTGACTGCTTTGACGGTCGGCGGCTAAGGATCAAAGAAGAAGATACTGGTATATAGTGTTCTTTATTCTATACAGTACATTACATTTGTTTTCTTACGTAGATTCTTCCGGGCTGTAAATTCTCTGGTGTTTGTTATGGTGTTTCATAATGTCTATTGCGTCAATGGTATACTCATTTTCATGCTTTTTAGTTAATCTCTCATTAAACACTAGTGTTCGAGAGACTAACAGACTCTGATTAGTTTAGTTTATTATTGGTTTTTATTTCATCTATTGTAATTAAAATTATTTTAAATAAATGTTTTGTGTTTGCCTCCCCCCAACTTTGCTTAATTGATTTTGTTTTAATTCACTCCTTTCTTCTCATCTCGTCACTTATTCTCTTTCACACTTTCTGTCACAAGACTTACTGGCTCAGCGAAGGCATTGTCCCACAGAACAGTAGCAGTAGCATTGCACTCTTGGTTGCCATGTACAGTCACTACAACAGGCAGTGACAGCGTCTGTAAGATGAGGAGCAATTTCTAGATGATTCTGCATTGTCACTAACAAAAATATTTTAGATTTCACCGATGACCTGGCATCTCTGTCCCATTACCGTATTCAGATGCAAGGCAAAATTAAAATACTTGATGAGAGGTCACAGCTATTAGGTATGAAAATACACAGGGAGAAGACAAAGGTAATGAGAATAAATGCAGGAAACGATAACAAGATTGTACTGGACAAAACACCACAAGATGTAGAAACATATATATATATACCTAGGCAGCAATATAGACACAGTTGGAGGGACAGACACTGACATCGAAACTAGAACACAAAAGGCTAGGGAAGCTTTCATTGCACTGGGGAATATATGGAGATCAAAAGAAATCAGGACCAACACAAAAATTAGAATTTTCAATTCAAATGTTGAGTCCTATTGTATGGCTCTGATACATGGAGAACAACAAAAACAATCACAAATGACAGACTTTCATGAAAAGAAGTGGTATGTGTTACGACACGTTTAACGATGTCGTCTGCTATAGTTGTGAGCACTTTTAATGTTACGCATTAGATGCTTGAGATGCTATAAATATATGTTTTTCATGCTTCACGGTATTTTATTGAACGCGAATTGTACAGTAATCTTATGACATGGCGTGGTTGGTATAGTGCCACTTGACTACGTTCTACTTTTACCCTTTTGATTATAAACTCCGAGCGAATTGGATGTATCTTGCTTTACTCCCAGTGATAGTGTTATAGTGCAGAAGTATATCTTTGAGATTTTGGCCAGAGGGTCGAAGATAATAATGAACCACTAATGGTTATGGACAACAATTGTTTATTGAAAGTCCAGATTTATGGAAGTAATTGATTATTCTTGATGATCCAAGTTCGTAAACTGGTGGGTCTCACTATCGGTTTACTGCACTGCAGCAACGCGTATATATATAGCCTACCATGTTTTGACGACGATAATAATTGATCTATATAATTGGACTGGACTGCACTACTTAGAGATGAATCTATATATGATGAATATTTATTATGCCATGAACTATAATATGAATTGTACCGTAAATAAACATGTTCTGTATGGACTCTGTAAAGGAAGGAGTTTGCTCCGTTGATGACCCTCGAAGTTGGCTAACCTGTTGAGCCTCTTCATTCATTCATATTTTATTAACTCTTTAAGTCCCAATCGACTTTATAAAGGCTCAGGGGTTAGACGCGCTTGGCCCAATCGACTTTAAAAAGCCTTTAGTATATGTGCCTCTGTTTGAGACTGTTACTCATGACAAGAACTAGATAAGTCCCGGTGGAACAAGAAATGAGAAGAATATGCTGGAGTCTGGATAGGACACATATTGAGAAAACCTGCTGATAGCACATTACAAGACAATCCTGGCTCTGGGGATCCCCAGGGAAGAGAGTGGTAGAGGAAGACCAAAGTGACACATGGAAATAGAAAACTGGAGACAGGCATGAAGGGGATGAAGAAGACACAGAAAGACATTGATCTGAAAAAACGGCATGGGGACAGGAAGACTTGCATAAGTCTGTTGATGTCACATGCTGCTTTGGGAGTTGAAAAGTGGAAGAAGAAGAAGAAAAAGACGATAACATTAAATAGTGCATTCTGTCATTAAGCTTTCATCAGTTAATACAAAATTCAAAATGAGAACATTACCTTCCTTACATGAGAAAAAAAACATGTTCCTACTAAAGCCTTTCAGTATAAAAATGTCAAGAAACAAAGCAACATTCATCCCACAGTGTCCTTTGTGGCTCTGAAATGCAATCTCTGAGATGTGGATAACTGCAATCCTGCAATGGCTATGAGAGATAAGTGGCAAATCTCTGAGATGTGGATAAACTACAGTCATGTATGGCTCTGATGAGATAAAAGTGGAATCTCTGAGATGTGGATAACTACAGTCCTGTAATGGCTATGAGAGATAAAGTGTAACTCTGATGTTGTGGGCAGATGGTGGATAACTACAGTCCTGTATGGCTCTGAGAGATAAAGTGGGCAATCTCTGAGATGTGGATAAACTACAGTCCTGTATGGCTCTGAGAGAGATAAAGTGTATCTCTTGAGATGTGGATAACTACAGTCCCTGTATGGCTCTGAGAGATAAAGTGTAATCTCTGAGATGTGGATTAACCTACAGTCCCTGTATGGCTCTGAGAGATAAAGTGCAATCTCTGAGATGTGGATAACTACAGTCCTGTATGGACTCTGAGAGATAAAAGTTGTAATCTCTGAGATGTGGATTAACTACAGTCCTGTATGGATCTGAGATGATAAAGTGTAATCTCTGAGATGTGGATAACCATTAGTCTTACCCTATCAAGGCCTAGCTCCTTAACGTGGAGATGGGGCTCAAGTACAAGCCATCAGCGGACCGAAAAACCAAGACTGGCCAGGCCCTCCCTACACACGAGCAAGACCACAGTCTTGCCCTTCGCAAGTCAAGGTGCTGAAGACGGAGGCAACCAGCCAAGAGGCACACCACAGCAATCAGGATGCACACGCACACACATGCTATGAAGTATGCCTACATCTGCAAAAACGTTATGGCACTCGCACCTGTGTACGGACACCAGGCAGGCGCACAGCCGGGACCCCTTTTCTGCCTTCAAATGGGGCCAACAACCCCTACTACTGGGGGGAGCTCCTATAAGCATTGCTCATATTGCCCCGTGGGAGCCAGCGAGGCAATAGAGAATAGAGCTACTGAGCCAAGCAAAGCAATGAAAGGACCATTAGTCTTAGTCTGGCTTCTTAGATTACAGGATTTGTGCTTCTTTTCGGTTGCATTTACCCATCCAAAGCTTTCCAAGGAGCACAATGAGTTTCAAACAATATTGCCATTCCAAACCAATTGGCTCATCTGCCATCAGCTCATGACCTGGACATTTCCATGTCTCCCCACATCTCCTTATGGGCTATGTCTCCAGCACTCTTCTCCATGTCTTCTTTGGCCTCCCTCTACCTCTTTCACCATGGAGATTCCAGAACAAGGATTGCGCTTTAATGTTACAACAGGTTTCCCGTAATGTTGCGTCACATATCCGTAGCCAGTTTCTTTATTCTCAGGAGGCTTGTTCCACTGGACACTTGTCTGGTTCATATCATGTAAACTGTCCACACTGGTGGGGGAAGGGATGTCATACCATTTCAATCCTGTTCTACATTGCAACAAGCAGGGTGCCGATTTGGCAGATGAAAGGGGGGGGGGTGGAGAATCCGTAATTCTTGGTTGCTGTTTTTTATTGTATTCCTCCATGTTTCAGCAGCAATGTGCAATCAGAACAGACTTGACATATGTAAAAGATTCCTTATTTTTGTGTTGGGATCTTGATTTCTTTTAGTTTCCAATATCTTGGTTCAAGGTAATGTGGAAAGCTGCGCTAGCCTTCTGTATTCTTATTTTTCATATCACATATCTGTTCTCTCAACTTTGTTCTACATTGCTACCAAGATATGTGTATGATTTTGATATTCTTTAGGGGGTGTTTCATTATAATACAGTCTTGTTATAATTTCCTTGATCCTTATTCTAATAAATCTCACAGTCTTTTCTCGACTCAACTGCTGAAATTTGTGTACTAGTCTAGAGATGAAAAATGTTGATGCTGTTTAAATTAGAGCTGCTGCAGGGGATCTCGCTCTGTTGCAGCCAAACTGAAGTGACTCCACACCTGTAGGATACCAGACTTTTCCTGTGGCTTTTCTGCCATTTCTGAAAACGTGTTGGTCGTTGAAGTCATGAGAAGCAGTTTTTCAGCTTGGCTGGCATTTAAAGGGTCATAACATCTGGTCTCAAGCTAGGAGGAAGAAGCGTGTGGCATACTGCGCATTCCCTCACCATCCCAAGAGGGCTTCTCCAAAAACATGCAGAGCTAAAATACTGTGCTCTGGTTCTGGGTTCTCCCAAGGAATTGTCACGTCATACACGGAGCCACTTCTACAGCTTTCCCTGCTATCACTGGGTCCCACAGTGAGATACATCCGCATGCAGTAGCCAAGATCAAAGCCCTAAGGAGTTACGTCTGGGCTCAAGTGTGACTTATCCTTGCTTAGTGTGCAGTGATGGGTTTCTCATTTTATATAGTTATTCACCACTGGGGGACTCCCTGGAAGCGTATGGATGATTTCAAGAGTCAATGAGGGTTTTAATTAACCCACACAGACAGAGGTTCACTTTCCACATATACGTGTATATTATAGGCATTGGGATACTGGTGGTCATATAAGGATGACCCCAGATTCGTGTCTCCATGCATAGTCCAGAGATGTGGAATACTATTACATGGAGAGTACACAGCAAAGTAGTTATGGTGACCATCAGGAAATGGGATAAAATCAAGTCCTGCATGGCTCTGAGACAAACAGAGTACTACTAGTCCTAGATCTCAGGGAGTTACAGTAATACAAGTCATATAGACCTCTGAGAATGGAGTACTACTAGTCCTAGTCGTCATGGAACATACAGTAATACAAGTCATATAGACCTCTGAGAATGGAGTACTACTATTCCTAGTCTCAGGGACATACAGTAATACAAGTCATATAGACCTCTGAGAATGGAGTACTACTTGGCCTAGTCTCAGGGACATACAGTAATACAAGTCATATAGACCTCTGAGAATGGAGTACTACTAGTCCTAGTCTCAGGGACATACAGTAATACAAGTCATATAGACCTCTGAGAATGGAGTACTACTAGTCCTAGTCTCAGGGACATACAGTAATACAAGTATAGATAGGCCTCTGAGAATGGAGTACTACTAGTCATGAGTCTCAGGAACAATACAGTAATGGCAAGTCATATAGACCTCTGAGAATGGAGTACTCACTAGTCCTTAGTCTCAGGGACATACAGTAATACAAGTCAATAATAGGCCTCTGAGTAATGGGCGTACTACTTGTCCCTAAAAGAACACAACAAAATATACATCAGTTAGACAGGACTTTTTAAAAGCATAGAGCAATATCTAGCTATTTTGGCTCTGGGAAGTCAGAATAATAAAATAATCATAATATCACAAAATATTTCATAAATCTATAAAAAGAAAGCTTTCAATATGTTTTAACCTGGTGGCTATCCTAGCTGAGCTTCTCGCTCTTTTGCAGCCATTACCAAGTTGAAGACCCCTTTGGTATTATCTACACTGTAGGTCTAACGGCTTTTCCTGTGGCTTTTGCTGCCACATTCTGATATTCCAAAACATGTTGAGTTGAAGTCATGAGCTCCAGTTTTTTTCAGCTTGGCTTGCATTTAAAGGATCATCACATCTGGTCTACAAGATAGGAGGAACAAAGCGTGAGGCAAATTGTTGTATTAACACTCCCCCACCATCAAAGGGGGGCTCTCTCTAAATATGCAGAGCCTTATAAATTACTGTGCTCTGGTTCTGGGCTCTCCCAAGGAATTGTCATGCCTTACACAAAGCCACTTCTCAGCTCCCCCTCTGCCTATCATGGGTCCATAGTGAGATACTCCTGCATGCAGCCAACCAGGTAATAAGCCAGATGTTACATCTGGTGGCTCAAGTGACTCCTAACTCCTCCGAGCTTAGTGTGGAATGCTGGGTTCTCAACTTAGTTTCACACCATAGAGGGAATCCCTGGAAATGTGTGCATTATATTCAAGAGTCATTGAGGGTGTAATTAGCCTCATAGACAGAGGTTCTTCACTTCCACATCTGGAAACTATACCATTTGTGCTTTGCTCGTGGGTCATATAAGATGACTCCAGATATGCCTCCATGCACAATGGTATCAAAAAAGTATGGAGAAACAAAGAAAAAGAAATGTTAAATAATATATGAAAATTCCTAATAAAAAACTAAAGTAAAGGATCCCGTTACAAACGCCCACTGAGGCCTATTGGGAAATATTGTGTTAGCCCATATTTTCGTTAACCACTGGCACACTTGGGGGAATGAGTGGTCAGCATCACGCCAGCTACCTTAACCTTCCCAGAGCAGTTACTCTGGTTACCAACGTGAGTCGACCCAGATTCATGAGGCTCGGTGTCTAAAAAAATCCGACCTCAACTAGGATCGAACCATGGACCACAGAGCTAGGAAGCCAGTGCACTAACTACTGCGCTACCAACCACGGCTCCTCAACATTCCTAATAGCTATGTTTGAAATGGGAAAGATCGTATGATGAAGTGAAAATAATAGAAAATAATTGAAACTACTATCCCTGAAATTACTGAATAATTTTATATGGTGGACAACAAGTGTACACTCAGGATTATACAAAGGTATAAAAGCATATAAAGCAATGAAACCTGGACCTCTAGAGAAGGCTGGTTGCTCTCTCTCCTCTCTCTCTCTCTCTCTCTTCCTATAATATATTCAGTGCTCTCCAGGTTGTTCGTTGTGACGCCCACTCCTCTTAGCTCTTGCACATTATTTAGGCCCAACGTTCTTCCTTCTCTTATTATTGTTCTTCTGAGTGTTTCTTTTGGTCTTCCTTTTTTCCGCTTACCCTCAGGAACCCAAGTGAGCGCTCTGTAGTGGTATTCTGTTGTTTTGCATTCGTATAGGACATGACCGATATATGACCATCGTCTTTTCCTTATATAGTCGGAGACATATTTCTGCCTAGAGTCTTCTCTTATTTGTCGATTAGTCTTGAATTCTTTCCAACTGATGTTCATGAGTTTTCTAAGACATTTGTTCTCGAATGTATTCAGCTTGTTCTCCAATGATTTTGTTATTTTCCAACTCTCACAGCCGTATGTTAACACTGAGATAACATTTGAATTAAACAGACGAAGCTTGGTATGTATATTCAATGATCGTAATTTCCAAATGTTAGATAATCTATTGAAGGCGCTAGCTGCCAAAGCAATTCTAGTATGGATTTCTCTTGTTGTGTCACCATCCTGAGTCATTTTACTGCCTAAATAATTGAAACTTTCAACTTTCTGTAGTTTTTCCCCGTTCAAGATGATATCAAAGGTCTCGTTAGAAAAGTTCATAGCTTTAGTTTTAGAGGCATTTATTTGGAGACCAATTTTAACCGAGAGAATATAATATATATATTATATATATATATATATATATATATAATATATATAAATATATATATATATATATATATATATATATATATATAGTCTATATATCTATAAATTTATTGTTTTTTTTCCCTATCCAGAGCCACTTTGGCTTCACCCCCTCGCCCCAATGGCATTGCGAAGCTGGGGCGCCTGTGTGCTTTCCTTCCCACCAAGTCAGGAGCCAGAAGTGACCATGCCATCTCCGCTCCACTTCCCATCCACAGAGGGTTGTGTGCTCAGGAGCCGCTCAGGCTTCACTACATCCAGTCCCCCCACACGGTCGAAGGCACTCCTTCAAATGCCTTCGCCAGGACTCAAATTGTAATCCATCCAAGACCCGGTCGAAGAAGACACTCCTCCAAATATCTTGCCAACGTGAACCTGGATCACACACGGTCCGAATCGGCCAGCGCAGATGTGTGGTAAACCACATACACTAGCGCGTCTCCCATATATATTTATAACACACACTCAGGTTTTATACCAAGGTATCCAGCCTACAAAGCAATAAAAATGAACTTTAGAGGGCAGGGCACGGGGAAAATGGCAGACCCCTGAGGCATAATTAGGTCAACTTTGGATCAATTAGCTTAATATAGAAAAATGATATAATAGAGGGTCAGCAGCTATCAAACTGTGTTCTGATGCAACACCATGTGGTCCTGAGACTGAACACTTTGGGAAAAAGGAGGAAAGAGAGATGGAACAAAGAAGACAATTAAAACCACAGAGATGGAGCAAACAAAAGATGGTGATAAACTTAGTCTGTGAACCTGCACTGATTTGCACAGGGTGGATCTAAATATGGTCAACACATAAAAAAAAAAAAAAAAGCAATATGAAAAAAAGAATACATACCCACACTTGAAAGACTAACTCATTGCCACCCAACCATTGAACTCAGACTGAAATAAAAATGCAGAAACTTCTCCTCTGTGACAGCCTGTAGAAAAGGAAGAAATGTTTATACAAACCAAAACTTATTTCAAACGATTATGGTAGAGTTCATTTTTTGTTTTTTTCCTCCTTATATAGAGGAAAGTTTTCCTTTAAGAACTGCAGCATGACAGTCCCCTTTTTTTTTTTTTTCCCCATGTGGTGCAATGGCCCCACTGAAATGCTAAACTAATGCAGAAAGCCCTGCACAAAAAAAAGTAACTCTTGTGCTGTTTCTGTAGCAATTTGCTATTAATTGATGAGGTTGCTAACTAGGATAAACAATCTTCTTCCTCGTTCGTTCCTGAAACGGACGTTGTTTGCTTGCGTTGGTCCCTTTACAGCGGGAGCTGCGATATTTGCGGGCCTTTCGGACCGACAAAACCGACTTCAGCACGGCAATTTTTTGGGACCATGGGTTTGCCTACCCTCTTCGATCCCCTACTCTCTCATCTATCAAGACTGACTGAGTGATTGCAGCCTGTTCCATAACCACCACTTGGAGGTGGAGTAGGGTCTTGGTCAGCTCTGGTTTGCTGACCCTGACGCAAGCTGTCAAGCCAATGGGTCGCTAACTGCATTCCATCACGTTTGCTGCTGCGTCTTTGGTCCCAAAATAAACAATCTGACCTTGGTCCAATCTCTACGACTTGTTGAGGGGGCAGGCACGGGGAGAGTTCTTCTATTCTTTCTTTGTTCCACTGGATACCTTTATAATGAATCTAACAAGAGACAACGGCGGTGCATATCATTTCTCACAATAAGATGGTTTTGAATGATTTGTGAGAATGAAATCTCAATCACCCCAGTAGCAGGGGAATATAACCTCAGAATGGAAGAGACCAGAAAACAGAGGACATCTCAGGTGACGATGAACTGAGGGGAGGGTATGATCATCATCATCATCTTGCCGATCTTCACTACTGAAGGTTGACTGCAATGGAATCTCCGTCTTCTGTCTCTTGATAGGTGGCACCTCTGATAGACTCTATCCTGTTCATCTCTTGATGTTA
>JAMPIV010014019.1:0-200497 GCA_024509875.1 Oreohelix idahoensis | reverse complement strand
CCAGGAATCACAATCAATTTTAATTACAAGTTATATGTACAGAATTTATCAATATGAATCTTGTAGTGACATATATTATTAATATTATCCTATGTGTGTCAGTTGTGTAGTAGTAATATGAGGTAATACTGGTTTTGTTTTGTTCAAGCTCTGTTGGTATTTGTCATCATGACTTCAATAGTTTGTCTATTGGGACTAGTATTGGAGATGTTCTCAGTTCCTGATATTAAGACAATTAAATTCCCCTCTTAATTTTATTTTACAATGTCATTTTAAGATGGGGGTACATAATGTTGAGCTCCGCTGGCCACATCAGCTTATCTGTCGTGATGGCGGCAGGAAAAGACTCCTCTGCTCGAGTGCTCCCCTGTGTTCTGGAGACACCTCACTGTTAGCTATATGGACCAAGGAGTATGCTGTCCGACTCTGGATTCAGCAAAGCTCTGACCAGGTGCTGCTCAATAACTTTAAGACCACGGTCCCTGAAACAAGAAGGTTGTACCTCCTACTTCAGAACTAATTTACACTCTATTTCTACACTGAACACAGTACATACAAACATTGAGTTCAGAGCGTTAGGCCAACTGTCAGCTTCATCTGAAATACTTTACACCAGTATATTCCTCCCTAATGGTTACCACGCCTCTGCAATTCCAGCATGATTTCTTTCTAGTCAATAAGTTAGGTGTCAGTGTACTGTTTGGCAATTCCATGTAGTTTCACTTTTTTCCGACACCTCCTAATCAGGTTGGAGCAATATAGGCTTTACCTCATGTTCGCTACTGAACCACACATATATACAGACATAAATTATCAATTTACATTCAATTTTCATTAAAAAGATATTGAATATTTCAAGCTTACCACAATTCAATGGAAATAATAAACAGTTTCGTTGACTGGCAATGAATAGGCACAAATTCCGATCTGCCGATGTCCCAGGCTTTTATTTTAGAAAAAAATATGCACTGGTGCTCAACTCACTGTTCTTAGTAGGTTTATTACAAGATGTGGCAAGGAACAGACGCTCTGAATTGAGTATATTCGCAGCTCTAACCAATCATGCCATGTCTACCTACTTTTCAAAAAAATATTACCCTTCTCACGTTTCCCCTGACAACGAAAGATAGTATTTATAGTCCGACTAATCGTGTTTAGCCTTACATTTATTGCGCTCCAATCAAATAGGAGTTAACATGGTAGGCTATTTCCGTAACGTAATGTTTTTCAAACACGTTATAAAAAAAAATTTTATGAGCAGAAATGATTTCATGCTGTCAGGCACCCCCACTATTTTATTTTGGCTATAATTTGGTAATTCCTAGACTATTTGCGTAACGTTTTACATATTCTTTGTCAGCAAGCCCTAAGGAACCCAAATATACAAATTTAAAAGAGCTAAGTGGCTGCGTTCAAAATATGCAATTTCTTCTACCTCCTGTTTACTTCGAAGATGTGCTGTCTGGGTACTGTAATGTTTTCAAACGTAAACCAGTATAATGTCATATTTCCCAATAAGCGTTTTTCAGGGTTTTAAAACCTTACTCTGGTATGGGTAGTGTTTTTATCACTGTCGATTTGAAAAAAATTAGTGCTAGTGGCCTTACACGCGTGATGGCAGCAATTGTGTATCGCGCGACGCGTGTTTAGTGTTGCATGTGTCCCTGCTTTCTGCCTCTCCCTTCTCTCTATCCTTTAGTCCATCTGTCTTTCGTTTTTGGTAACATAGTGTATAAAAAGACATGAATGGAATTTTAAATCTAGGTCAACTTGCGTATTTCAAGGTTTTTCTTAGAAATGGAGTACCCTTTTTATTGTGTCTGGGAAACGCGTGTATGTTGCAGAAGGCTTTTACTATCAACGTGGAACGTTACAATTTGCAGACGCAGGAGAACACAAGGGGATTTCGAGTACAGTCATTGGAACAGCACTGTTCTTTACCATTCTTCTTTCCTTTATTAAATTTATTTGTTAGGCTTTACATTTACGTTTTAATTTATATATGTGGATGTAGAATTTCACGACAAATCCTCCCCTCTTAAAACAGACGTTATACGTCAGTCTATAATTCTACATACACATAGAGAAATTTATGTCTATGCCTGGTGATTTCTTTGATTTTCATCGCACGGATGGCGGCTTAAAAAATCTGCATCAACGTTTCTCTAATTTTATTTTGCTCATGGATTAATGCAGGTGGGTCAAGTCAAAGTAAGCACTACTGACGAAGGTTGCTTCAGACCTCTGCAATCCAAGAATCCATTTCAGATATGTTACTGTACAGCTGCAAGTGTTACGGCTTGTCTTACTACTGCTTAGCAATCAATATTCACCATTTTCTCTTCGTTGAGTCTGCTCAACGACATGTCCCGAGAATATTAGATGTTCCTCAATTTGTACGTTATGAGGAGTTGATCTATATGGTGCTATCTGAGTTGTGGAGGGGATCCAATAATTTCCGGATCAGCCTTAATAAACACTCGGACTATCCTCAATTCAAAAGGTAACAATGGAGACACTCTGCTCCTCCGAAATGTTCACAGCCAACAATTTGTCTGATCTCAGGCGGGATTGAATGTGGAAACACCCTTCTAATAATATATTTATAATGTTCTATAATGTGCCGCTCAAATGGAGGCTATATTCACCAACTATAGTTTCGCCTACCGACAATCTGGAGAATTAAGATAATATGTGGGGAAATGAGTTTCTGCATCAGAAATCAATTCGCCCTTAGCATTGCTATAAGATGTGTGGGTTTTCTCCATCCTCCATCCTAATTTCCCTTGGACGGTGTGGGGTCGGGTGACTACCAATGTCACCAGTGCCCTTTTAATGCTAAGTTAATAGCCATAGTGTGAAGCGCTGTGAGCATTTTCCGAATTGCTCACTCGTCCACTGCCCACTGTTCTTATGTTAACAATTTGTTTCGGTTTTAACTTAGGCGGATCATCTTCAATGTCAATGTCAGCCAGCTCCCTAAATGCGGCTTCAAACTGTCCCTGGGTTGACTGGTCTGAATTTCTATTTTCTCTGGATGCCTTTCTCAGAGTTGCGAATCTAAATATTTTTGGTGAACACTGTTGGGGGAAAGGTGGATACCTATCCTCTATGTCAACCTTATTATTGTTATTTTCCTTGTTAATGTTAGGCCCATATGTTTCAGAATGCTTGGCTGGCATCTGATTATGATTTTCCCAACTTGGGGACTGTACCTTGCTACATTTTTCACAGGCCCCCACAAATTGTGAAATATCAGCAGCTACTACTTGGTGCCAATAGAATTTTTCTGATGTCCTTTGACGGGTAGTCCCATTTCTCTGGTGTCCACCGTCTGGTACAACATGTGATTTTGCCATCACTTCTTCTCTGTAGGGAGTTGGGAGTACCAACTGTCCATATCCTTTGGGTCCTGCTCCCGCCTTCCTGTGGAGCAGTCCATCCCTCAAGTAAAATTGTCCTTTCTTTGTGCTTAGGGTGTTTGTCCTTTGCCTGGGCCTTTTATCAGAAAAGGTTAGCAATTTGTCAAAGCAAGGTTTTAATGATTTGTCCTTTGCCTGGGCCTTTCTCATCTGTTTATCAGAAAAGGTTAATGGGGGTTCCTCCTCCTTTCTACTAGGGGTCGACCTGACCTGAAGCGTGGCCATTACCACAGGTTTTACAGGGCTTCCTAGAAAAACATATTTACTTCCTAACACCAGCGGGTAATTAGGATCGTCACACACACGGCTGCTCTAATCATTCCTTCCACGTACCTTGTCTCTACATTGATCTCGGCTACGGGAAGTGTCATGGTGGATATCCCTTTACGGCCCCTTGTATCTCCACTTTCTCTGTGGTATACTGTTCAGGGTGCACTAGGGTTGCACTCACAACTGAGTCATATTCTAAACCTGAATCGTAAAGGCACCTAACCTTGGCCCCATTACATGTCACTTCTTCACAGATGGGGGGATGTTGAAGATTTATATGATTCTCTGTCAGTTTCTTCTTCCCCTTGTCCACTGTTATCATGCATGCCGCGTGATATGGAGGAACCTTCCTACCACATTCACTAGTATTATGATTATGCATCCTGCATATTTGACAATATTTTCCTTCCTGTCTGAAGGGTTTCCTGTTATCATATTTCCTTTCATTGAATTGTGGGGTTTTATTTTTATAGTCATTTCGTGGCCTATCAAACTGGTGCTTACCTTTGTTTTGATCTCTATGATCAAATTCATTAACGTTTTGTGGTGCCTGATAATTGTCTACCTGCCTCTTCTTATTACCTGTTACTTCTGCCTGAGCTGCTTGATACCTTTCAGCAACATTTAGCAACTCACCCAGCCTCTCTGCACCTTGTTCCATGAGAAACTTTCTCAGGTCTGGAGCCATGGACTCTCTTAATTGTTCTATAAGGATCATTTCCTTAAGATCTTGGGTTTTCCCCAGAGAAGTCCATTTCTCCAAGTATGTCTCTAACCGTGCAGAGAACTGGTGATAGGTTTCACCTGACAGTAGTTTAGCATTCCTAAATTTTTTCCTATAAAATTCTGCGTTCTTTTCATATCTTAACAAAAGAGCCTGCTTTAGCATGTCATAATTTTCCTGATCACCTCTGCTCATTTTAGCAAAAACTTCATAAGCTGCCCCACGAAGTCCTTGAGATAACTTTAAGCTCCACCTTTCTCTCTCTAACCCATATGTGGTAGCTAATAGTTCATACCTATTTAGATAGCTCTCTATATCATCGTCTTTCTCAACAAAATGATCTAAATGAAAATTCATAGCTGAGGTTGAGGCTCCCTGGCTAGCAGTGGCATCAGAGGCAAAGGGACTGGCACCATTTTCAGGAGCATGGCCTTGAAACTCAAACTCCCTTAGTCGTAACTCATGTTCCCTTTGTAATCTCTTCTCCTCTTTTTCTGCTTCCCTCTCTGCAGCTAATCTTCTTTCCTCGGCTTCCCTCTCTGCAGCTAATCTCTTGTCTTCTCTTTCTGCAGCCTGTCTTCTTTCCTCGGCTTCCAATGCTTTAGCCTCTTTGTCAGCCTCAATCTGCAACCTCTTAATTTCCTTTTCAGCCTCTAACCTTCTTTCGGCCTCTTTTTCTAATCTTCTTTCTTCCCGTTCAATAAATTATTCACATTCAGTAGTGACATAGGTAATCATAACTTGCCCCTCTAATCCCAACTCTTTTGCAGTCTGTACAGCAGCAGATCGAAATTTGGCCAGGTCCGCCATTTTCTACCAGGTAATTAAATAAAATATCTAACTAAACAATATAATCTGTAATTATATATCCAATAGACAAAACAGGCACCAAGAGCTCAACCTTATTTAATTCCACCCAAGGATACCTTTTAACTTTTTATATTCCCTGAAGTGAATTACCCCCAATATTTATACTAGTAAAGGATTCAATATCCCGGACCGGACCCCAATATATGTGGTAAAGTGGGATGTTATAAATATTTATAGGGGACTTAGTGTACTGACTGAGATCAGCTGTGAAGGTATCTATATCTAATAAGTGTAGTGTATTATAGATAACCTTACTTGCTACCACATATTTTTACCTCAGTCAGAATTATTCTGGAATATAGTGATGACTACGTTGAATGTCTAGGGTATGTATATGATGAAGTGTAAGTCACAACAACAGACAGATAAACAATTTAATTTATTCCACCACACTTGACAACACTGTGACACTCACATACATATAACACTCTATGAGAATATCTTAAATGAGTCACTGATAACTTTTCAAATATCAATATGTATTCAGTGCTGTCATTAATGTATATGTGTCCTGATTCAAATACAGGTGAACCAGGAATCACAATCAATTTTAATTACAAGTTATATGTACAGAATTTATCAATATGAATCTTGTAGTGACATATTTTATTAATATTATCCTATGTGTGTCAGTTGTGTAGTGGTAATATGAGGTAATACTGGTTTTTTTTTTTTTTTCAAGCTCTGTTGGTATTTGTCATCATGACTTCAATAGTTTGTTTCTGTTGGAACTAGTATTGGAGATGTTCTCAGTTCCTGGCATTAAAACAATTAATTTCCCCTCTTAATTTTATTTTACAAGGTCAGTTTAAGATGGGGGTACATAATGTTGAGCTCCGCTGGCCACATCAGCTTATCTGTCGTGATGGCGGCAGGAAAAGACTCCTCTGCTCGAGTGCTCCCCTGTGTTCTGGAGACACCTCACTGTTAGCTATATGGACCAAGGAGTATGCTGTCCGACTCTGGATTCAGCAAAGCTCTGACCAGGTGCTGCTCAATAACTTTAAGACCACGGTCCCTGAAACAAGAAGGTTGTACCTCCTACTTCAGAACTAATTTACACTCTATTTCTACACTGAACACAGTACATACAAACATTGAGTTCAGAGCGTTAGGCCAACTGTCAGCTTCATCTGAAATACTTTACACCAGTATATTCCTCCCTAATGGTTACTACGCCTCTGCAATTCCAGCATTATGTCTTTCTAGTCAATAATCTAGGTGTCAGTGTACTGTTTGGCAATTCCATGTAGTTTTACTTTCCTCCGACACCTTCTGTTCAGGCTGGAGCACTATAGGCTTTACCTCATGTTCGCTACTGAACCACACATATATACAGACATAAGTATCAATTTACATTCAATTTTCATTAAAAAGATATTGAATATTTCAAGCTTACCACAATTCAATGGAAATAATAAACAGTTTCGTTGACTGGCAATGAATAGGCACAA
The DNA here is from genome assembly GCA_024509875.1 of Oreohelix idahoensis. Taxonomy (NCBI): domain Eukaryota; kingdom Metazoa; phylum Mollusca; class Gastropoda; order Stylommatophora; family Oreohelicidae; genus Oreohelix; species Oreohelix idahoensis. The sequence goes on along the minus strand of JAMPIV010014019.1, from coordinate 193,757 downwards.
ATTCCGATCTGCCGATGTCCCAGGCTTTTATTTTAGAAAAAATATGCACTGGTGCTCAACTCACTGTTCTTAGTAGGTTTATTACAAGATGTGGCAAGGAACAGACGCTCTGAATTGAGTATATTCGCAGCTCTAACCAATCATGCCATGTCTACCTACTTTTCAAAAAAATATTACCCTTCTCACGTTTCCCCTGACAACGAAAGATAGTATTTATAGTCCGACTAATCGTGTTTAGCCTTACATTTATTGCGCTCCAATCAAATAGGAGTTAACATGGTAGGCTATTTCCGTAACGTAATGTTTTTCAAACACGTTATAAAAAAAAATTTTATGAGCAGAAATGATTTCATGCTGTCAGGCACCCCCACTATTTTATTTTGGCTATAATTTGGTAATTCCTAGACTATTTGCGTAACGTTTTACATATTCTTTGTCAGCAAGCCCTAAGGAACCCAAATATACAAATTTAAAAGAGCTAAGTGGCTGCGTTCAAAATATGCAATTTCTTCTACCTTCTGTTTACTTCGAAGATGTGCTGTCTGGGTACTGTAATGTTTTCAAACGTAAACCAGTATAATGTCATATTTCCCAATAAGCGTTTTTCAGGATTTTAAAACCTTACTCTGGTATGGGTAGTGTTTTTATCACTGTCGATTTGAAAAAAAATAGTGCTAGTGGCCTTACACGCGTGATGGCAGCAATTGTGTATCGCGCGACGCGTGTTTAGTGTTGCATGTGTCCCTGCTTTCTGCCTCTCCCTTCTCTCTATCCTTTAGTCCATCTGTCTTTCGTTTTTGGTAACATAGTGTATAAAAAGACATGAATGGAATTTTAAATCTAGGTCAACTTGCGTATTTCAAGGTTTTTCTTAGAAATGGAGTACCCTTTTTATTGTGTCTGGGAAACGCGTGTATGTTGCAGAAGGCTTTTACTATCAACGTGGAACGTTACAATTTGCAGACGCAGGAGAACACAAGGGAATTTCGAGTACAGTCATTGGGACAGCACTGTTCTTTACCATTCTTCTTTCCTTTATTAAATTTATTTGTTAGGCTTTACATTTACGTTTTAATTTATATATGTGGATGTAGAATTTCACGACAGTACTCACAATAGGGGATGCGCCAGGTTGCTCCACACCTCAAGTGAGTATGCCTTATGTAGGTGTGACTCTGATCACTGAGATAACTGTCTCAGGCTCTAACTGGTTACTATGAGGCATCAGTCTATATACTAGTCTGGTGCTATGGCTTGCCGGATGAAATTATTCATAATTGGAGTAGAGACCGGAAACCTTCTTATGATTAGTCTTGGGGCCTAGCTGACTGTTAAAATAATCTTTAACCTAACTAACTGTGGTAAAGTGGGATGTTATAAATATTTATAGGGGACTTAGTGTACTGACTGAGATCAGCTGTGAAGGTATCTGTATCTAATAAGTGTGGTGTATTACAGATGACCTTACTTGCTACCACATATTATACCTCAGTCAGAATTATTCTGGAATATTGTGATGACTACGTTAAATGTCTAGGGTTATGAAAATGATGAAGTGTAAGTCACAACAACAACAGACAGATAAACCATTTAATTTATTCCACAACACTTGACAACACTATGACACTCACACACATATAACACTCTATAAGACTCTCTTAAATGAGGCAAGGGTTACAGTTTAAAAATATATGTATTAAGTTCTTTCAATACTAGAGATCCTGATTCAACTACACAGTGAACCAGGAATCATAATAAAATGTAATTACAAGTATTATGTACACAGTTTATAGATATGTGTTGCGGGGCTTTATACGATTCACTTCTTTTATTGTTGTTGCGGCCCCGTCTTCTATTTCAGTGGTCGTTGTGGAAAGCCACCGTTCTCATTGATTCAATAAGCTTCTTAGTTCTGGTCATTTGATTCATTAATTCTTGATCGTGCTATTGTTGGAATAGTTACGCGAATGTGAGTTAATACTTTCTGTCTGTCACAAGGTTTGAACTCAGTATCATAATTGTTGAATTTGTAACTTCAATGAACGTGATAAGTCTCTTCTCGAGTCCACACAATTTTTAATATACATTTCAAACAGTAGACAGTCCATGGAGGTTGATTATGAAAACATTATATATTAGAATTGAATCATACATCATAAATGCTATCCATGCATTATAGTCCTGGTCCAATAATATGCAACCCTATAGTCAGAACGTCGTAACTATATGTACGCGCGGTTGGGACATCCAACGGCCGACAATGAGATTAGACGTCTGGCGATATAAAACGAATGTGGACCATAATTTCATCCTTCCTTGACTTTAGTTAAAATTACTAACCTCGATACATTCCTCTCTTCATAAGAATATCGGACTGACCCATGTCCGTACTGCAATAACATATGTGCGGCAATATCATGCCTACCACTGGAAGGATTATAGGACACGTCTTATCCGTTTGACGGTCATCTAAGAAAAGGGTGTGGTAACCTAGTCACGGTGCGTGACATACCAACGCATACACGTCATAATCAATCGTGTGTATCGCGTACACTAACTAACAATTATTTACATTATATTAAACGTAGTCACCTATTAATCTTATGCTGTTAACCTCTAGCAGACCATGCCAATAAAATACCTTAACAATTCCCTGTCCACTGGGGGAAAAAAAAAATCTATCTAATAGATTTTTTTTTAACAAAAACCCATCTGAAAAAATACCAATATGTTAACAATATCAAAAAAAAAAATTTAACGAGATTGCGGCATATGGCCTACGACGTTCTGTCTAGAACCAATGTCGTGGTCATGTCGACTAACCAATAGTCATGTAATATATTCATTATTTATATCATAAATAAATATAAATGGTAATAAGAACTAAAAGAGAATGGTAATGTCGATCTCTAATTAAATAATTAATTAACTTAAAAATATGTCGTGATAAAATGTCATGTCAGACTAATTTAAAGTGTTAAAATTAAACTAAATAACTATACTAGGTATGGAATAAGAATAAGTTGTTGAAAATCTAATGTAAGAAAAATGAGAGGATCTGTTAAAGAAAGACATAATAACGAATAAAGAATAAATTAGAGAAAGAAAAAAAAATGATGTATAAATTTAACTAAGTTATGTGTGTTGAACATCAAGTAAGTGTAGTATTAAGTTATTAATACCTTTCTAACTAATTTAAACAATAGTATGCAATATAATCATGTAATTCTAAGAATATAATCAAAGAATTATGTGAGTTTTCTTTTCTTTCTTTCATTTTTTTTTTTAAGTTTCATTCATTTTTTTAAAATTCAACTCACTTGTCATTTTAATGTGGATTAGTTTTAAAGAATAAATTAAAGTAATTAACATTGGATATGAAGATCCATTCGTAGTCTTGATCCTTGAATCTCCATTAGACAAAATGTTCAAGTATTCTGAATCACGTTATATAACGAATTAGTTCGACTGGAATGTCATTTATTTTCTCCGAAGTGTTTTGAAACAATGTTGTGACAAATGTAAACCAGGAAAGTCCCGGTGTAAAGACGAATATAGTGTCAATTGATTGCAGTCACTTTGCGTATAATTTGCCTATAGAAAGCAGCTGAGTAAATGGTTCATTCATGTGTCAAAAAGCAACGATGGTGCTATGTTCTTTGATTAAGTTTCTCTGTACATGGTATTGTCTTTGCGACAAACAACGTAAATTAGGAATCGACATCATTAGGATTTCGAGATAATGTATCTGCCAAGATGTTGTCGGATCCTGTGATGTACTCGATTGAAAACTCGAAGGGTTGGAGGAGTATAGCAAATCTGGTCAATTTTGGACTCTTGTGATTTGCTCGTTGTAGTGATGCTACGGCCCTTTGATCGGTTTGTACTACAAAAGGGGCTCCCAGTAGGAATTTTTCTAGTTTGGTTATCGCCCACACGACGGCTAAGAGTTCGCGATCAACCGTAGAGTACTTCACTTCTGGTGGTTTCAGTTTTCGTGACACGTACAAGTTTGGATGGAGGATGTCGTCATGGTATTGGAGCAAACATGCGCCAATTCCGTAGTTACTCGCATCTGTACGAAGAATGAACTTTTTAGAAGCATCAATTAATCTCAAAATAGGTGGATTTGAAAATATAGAAATTATTTGCCGAAAAATTCTGTCACATTCGTCAGTCCATGTCACTTTCACTGGCATGTTCTTCTTTAGTAATGAGGACAATACAGCAGTGATGGATGACAAGTTAGGTACGAATCTACTGTAATATTGGACTAGACCTAACAAGCTTCTCACTTGTTTCTTCGTTTGAGGAACGGAAATGTTTAAAATTTTTGAAACTGTACTGGGTAATGTTCGGATATATCCAGCTCCAATAATGTGACCCAAAAAAGTGATCTCATGAAATGCTACCTGTAATTTTGTAGGTTTAGCAGTTAACTTGTACCTTCTCAAGGTATCAAAAACGTATCCAAGACCCAAAAAATGTTCCTCAAAAGATGAACTAAACAAGCATATGTCATCTATATATGTAATAATGTCTGGTCTACCTGAAAAAATGTGTCGCATCATGCGAACAAAGGTAGCTGGAGCGTTAACCAGCCCAAAAGGCATCACGTTCCACTGGTATAGACCTAGCGGAGTTGAAAACGCTGTGTAGTATTTTGCTTTTTCGGTTAGTGGTATCTGCCAATAACCTTTAGTTAAGTCTATCTTAGTAAATATAGTTGCTGTCGATAGACGTGGCAGTAAGTCATCGAGAAGTGGATGTGGTTCGCTATCAACTATCGTTTGTGCATTTAATTTTCTATAGTCGACGCATAGTCTAATGTTATTGTCCTTCTTTCGGACAATAACTAATGGAGAAGAAAATGGGGAATTACTAGTTTCGATAATTCCTAAAGATAACATCTGTTCAAGTTCCTTAGTAGTTTTAGTAAGAAAGTGTATAGGAACAGAATAAGGATGTACCCGAATTGGAGTATCCTCGTTAAGAGTGATGTCATGATTAATGACTGATGTGCGACCTGGAACATCGGTCAACACATCTGGATAAGATTGTAGCAGATCAGCAATCTTTTGATGCTGTTGCGGTGTAACCGACGAAGAGATGGTTACGCCCCGCCAAGATTCGCTAGATTGTACTACAGGTACAGGTAAAGCTAACTGTACCTCAGGAAAAGAAGATTCTTCTTCCTGGATAACGGATAAATTAGAATAGTGACATGTAGGTCTGAAAGTGTCATCTAATTCATGAAAAATAGCTTGTAGATGTTCAGGTCGAGTATGAAATTGCTTGAGCATATTTATGTGAAATATTTTGTGATGTCCCTTAATGTCCAGGACATAATCAACATCAGAAATCTTATTGATAACCTGGTAAGGACCATTCCACGAGATTAGTAGTCTATTATTGTTATGTGGCAATAACACATAAGCTTGATCTCCTGGAAATAATTGACGTAATCGTCTATTACTGTTTTGGAAAGTTCTAGCTTTCTCTTTCGCAGCCTCAGATGAAGCTGTTGCCATTTGACAGGCATCAATAATGTTATTCCGGAGATTAATTACATATTCATAGGATGACTGAGTGTCCTGAGTCATCTCAGAATCGATTAATAAATCTTTTATCAGTCCCATAGGACCTCTTGGAGGAGCGCCAAAGACTAAATGAAACGGAGAGAAGCCAGTTTGTTCATTTGGCACCTCTCGATAAGCGAATAACACCGCTGGTAGCACTCTGTCCCAGTCCTGTGGATGGTTAACTGTAACTTTATGTAGCATTTGTTTGAGTGTACGGTTAAGTCTTTCTACAGCACCATTACTCATTGGGTGATAAATGCTGCTGAGGTTTCTATCTATTTGCCAAGTCTTCATTACCTCCGTCATAGTCTCAGATATAAATTGAGAACCATGATCTGACAAAAGTTTTCTAGGAAAACCTACTCTAGAAAAGATCAAGTGTAGTGCATCAGCTACATCTGTTGTGGTGGTTGTTTTTTTAATGGGATGGCTTCTGGCCATCGTGTGCATAAATCGATGCAAGTGAGAATAAACCTATGTCCTCTGGCTGATGGTAAAAGTGGGCCAATGATATCAATGGCCATTTTGTCGAAAGGTCTCACCGATATATCACAAGCCTGAATAGGCGCCGTGTGAAAGGCTCCCCGTGCTTTCACTTCTTGGCATATCGTACAGGAGCGTACGTACTGTGAAATATCTCGTGATACTCCCGGCCAAAAAAAAGAAGATAATACTCGTGAACGTGTACGAGTATAACCCATGTGACCTGCACACTTAGAATCATGTGCATGTTGAAGTATGTACCGCCTAAAAGCAAAAGGTACCATGACTTGTTGTCTTATCTGAGTTTTATCCATAAAACATCTTAATAAAATGTCATTTTTAATACTAAACCACTGACTATAATTTATGTTCCTAGAAAGATTGTCATCTTTGTTGACCAGCGTAAAAAATTTTGTTAGTGACCTGTCTTCCCTCTGTTTTGCAGCAAATGATACTCGGTCAATAGCAGAATGAATCTCGATATTTTCATGATCATTTGTTTCCTTGTTTTCCGTGTCTATAGTCTCTAATTGTTTTGTATGTGCTCTGGTTATTGCTGCATTTCCGATGTATAGATTATTTTTTTCCCATTGAATAATCTCATCTGGTGTGCAATCTTTACTCCCGTGTATGCATCCCACCATAAGGTCGGCAATTGGGTTTCTTAACATGCATGCTTTAACATTGCCTGTGAAGAAAGGTGTGTCAATGTAAATAATAGCTGTTGGATAATATTCTATGGTTCCCCCAAAAGTCATGCACCTGACATGTTCTCCAGTTGCACAATTTGGATGAACAAGTGTCTGACGGATTCCGATCGTGGTCGATCCCGAATCTCTTAAGACTGAGACGATGGATCCATTAACTTTTCCTCTGTTGAAGATCAGTGATCCTGTTCCGTCATTGACTGCTAGACTGACTTCTGGTAGAATATGACCGCAGTTCAGAACTGTCTCTTTTGCTTTCTGAAATATAAGATTACATGTTGGGCAACTATTTGCCACGTTATAATTCATTGCAAAACAAGTAGACGATGACTGTATTTTGTTATCAGTAGTTGAACTCTGAACCCTAGGGGTTGTAGCAGTAGTAACAGCTGCCCCTGTATTATGGTTATAAGTTGTCGATCTACGAGAATGAGAACGATGACGAGAATAATTAGATGAATTATCCCGTTGTCCTCTATTGTAACTGTTATCTCGATGTCTCGAGTTATAATTATCGCTATTGTTCCACTTGTAATCATTATTATAGTTATATGATCGATTATAACTTGAGTTACGTGGATTACTGTTATTTCTTGACTGAGGTGAATAGTTTCTGGTTTGTTGTCGTCCTCTATTAAAGTTATTGTTAAAGTTATTCTGTCCCTTATGAAAATTAATGTCATAGTTTCCTTTGAACCTACCCCTGTCTACACTGTGTGTTCTAGGTTTGTTATGATTATGATATGCCATATTGGAGGCTACAGGAAGTGGTTCTCTTATCAATGTGCCAGAAATATTAGCATTCGGATGAGCTGTGCAGTAATTTAAAGAAATTTTTTCTAACTCATCAATAGATTCTGGTTTTCTTTCTTGCAGATAAGCAAAGAATGGTGGGCTGACAGACGATAATACTTTATCCCTCAATAACAAATCGACTAACTTGTCGTAGGATTTGTTGACACCTGCCAGTTCAACCCATCTGTTAAAAGTATTGCGTATGTTAGCAATAAAACCTGTGAAATCTCTATTGTTATCTGGCAACAAACTTTTAAAACGCAATCTACATGCCTCTTCGTTCAAGTGGAAACGACGTAGTAACAACGTCTTAATGGCCTCATAGTCTGTTGATAGTGTTGGATCTATATTTTGTGCTGCACTTGCAGGTTCGCCATCTAGAAATTCCTTAAGTTTCAGTGCCCATGCCGCTTTGTCAAGGTTATTCACCTTACATATGTCCTCAAAGCGCGCGAGCCACGATGAAAGGTCATCTACGTGTAACTTGAATGGAGGCAGCTTAAAGTAATAATTACCTTTAAGTCGTGTGGATGAAGATCCAGATTGAGCAGTATCATTTTGGGTTGCTGCAGCGCCCTGTGAATTAAGTTTTGCTGTTTCTAATTTAAGTCGTTGCAATTCCATTTCTTGCTGCAGTATGATTTCTTGTCGTTTCAATTTATTCTCTTCTTCAATCCGTAGGATTTCATCTCTTGCTATCTTTCTTTCTTCTTCTTGTCTTAATTCTGCCTTCTTTTCCGCCTGTTTTCTTTCAAGTTCTTCCATCTCTGCTTTAGCAATGGCTTTCTTTTCCTCCTCTTCTGCCTTATATTTTGCAAATTCAGCCAATGCATAAGCCTCGAGAAGTTCTCCTTTTTTCCCAAAATCTTTACCATTTTTAATAAAATAGTCTAAGTTAAGCATCTTGACGTTAATATTGTACGTAATGGTTATGTAATAATCACCAATAAATTTTAAGTAATTATTATACTTATTCAATTTATGAATAGTCGATATAAACAATCATAATATTATTGAACTTAATCTGGGAATGTTCAATTTAATTAATTGTAATATTATCTAACTATTATTTGTAGATTCCATACATAGACATACTATGTTGGGAAAATATTACATATATACTCGTTAATATATCATAAATAGTTATGATATTTATCTATTTCGGGTGCTGAATTACTATCATGCACCTAATAATAAATAGTATTATTCCTCAAGTATTATATCATTCAGTCAGTGATATGTGCTAAGTAAATCATTTAGTAATGGAAAAAATGTACCAAATAATATACACTATGTCCTTTATATGCAGGACAGACTAAAAAAGTCAAATTATTTTATAAATATATATTATTATTATATTATGCCTTAATCATGAGCTATAAAGTGCATCGCCCATTTCTTGGACTACCACTGCAAATTGGTGCAAAGTCCCTAATTCTCCTTAAAAGTCATTAAATTTTAATTATATTCATATACACTCTTATTAAGCAAGAAATTATATTATTAGTGTTAAATCATGAACAGATGAAATGAGGACATACGATACGATGGGTAAACCAAGGATAAACAAACCATATTATCACGAAACAAGACGTTTCTACAATAAAAAATTGATATTATGAAACCAAATCTGCAAACCGGAAATATAGAGTAGGGTGAAGGTTAACTGAATATAGAGTTAAATCTGCGTACACAAAAATTAATGACGCAAACATGGACTCATTGACGGTTATACAAAAAAAAAAAAATGAACTGAATAATAGCAAGATCAGAAAGAACAAGATAGATTACTAACATTGTTACCAAACTAAATAGAATTTAAACTGAATACGATAAAATACACCGATTATTTCACCAAACTAGACATCTAACATATACTGTGAATTAAATGCAGTCCCGAACGAAACAAGCCCCGGAAATGTCATCGACGCGTTCTCCGCGAAATGCGATTTAATTCACTACCCTAAAGACCGTTCAGAATGAATATCGGCAATCCGTAGAGCCATAATTTATTCATTCTGAATCTCCACTCCAACCTCCCACAAATTAGGCACAGCACAAACAATGAAAACAAATATAACGTGCATATAAAATATATAGAACGGACATGCCTGCAAAATGTGAATTAGACTCAGTGATGTTTCTTATGAATGACAACAGTCACGAACTGAGACTTATCTTTTAACCCGTCGTCCGATGCGATCTTCACCAACGGCCTAGACTAGAGGGTAGGACTCCCAGATTGTGTTTGCTCCTTGTTGGTAAATAATGTCTTTTCAATCCTATGATCTACTGAGAAGTTGTATTCTTGAATGAAATATTAGGTGAGCTGGCATCGTCCTTCGATCGTTGGCTTGTACACGGAATATTGTGACGTCACTGATTTTTGCATAGTTACACAAGCCACGTCATGTTCGGAATCATGTGACTTGAACGTTTTCTTGTAATCGTAAACAGTCCGTGAAAGTATGTAAACAAGAAAAAAATTTCTTTCTTCCTTCGTTCCCCAGCAATGGCAACCACTCTGTTGCGGGGCTTTATACGATTCACTTCTTTTATTGTTGTTGCGGCCCCGTCTTCTATTTCAGTGGTCGTTGTGGAAAGCCACCGTTCTCATTGATTCAATAAGCTTCTTAGTTCTGGTCATTTGATTCATTAATTCTTGATCGTGCTATTGTTGGAATAGTTACGCGAATGTGAGTTAATACTTTCTGTCTGTCACAAGGTTTGAACTCAGTATCATAATTGTTGAATTTGTAACTTCAATGAACGTGATAAGTCTCTTCTCGAGTCCACACAATTTTTAATATACATTTCAAACAGTAGACAGTCCATGGAGGTTGATTATGAAAACATTATATATTAGAATTGAATCATACATCATAAATGCTATCCATGCATTATAGTCCTGGTCCAATAATATGCAACCCTATAGTCAGAACGTCGTAACTATATGTACGCGCGGTTGGGACATCCAACGGCCGACAATGAGATTAGACGTCTGGCGATATAAAACGAATGTGGACCATAATTTCATCCTTCCTTGACTTTAGTTAAAATTACTAACCTCGATACATTCCTCTCTTCATAAGAATATCGGACTGACCCATGTCCGTACTGCAATAACATATGTGCGGCAATATCATGCCTACCACTGGAAGGATTATAGGACACGTCTTATCCGTTTGACGGTCATCTAAGAAAAGGGTGTGGTAACCTAGTCACGGTGCGTGACATACCAACGCATACACGTCATAATCAATCGTGTGTATCGCGTACACTAACTAACAATTATTTACATTATATTAAACGTAGTCACCTATTAATCTTATGCTGTTAACCTCTAGCAGACCATGCCAATAAAACACCTTAACAATATGATCTTTGTATTGACATATATTATTATTAGTATTCTATGTGTGTGAGTTGTGATGTGGTACTAGGAGGTAATACTGGCTGTTCAAGCTATGTTGTTGATTGTCATCACGACTTCAAGTGTTTGTTTCTGTTGGAACTAGTATTGGAGATGTTCTCAGTTCCTGGCATTAAAACAATTAATTTCCCCTCTTTATTTAATACAATGTCAATTTTAGGGGGGGGGGGGCACATAATGTTGAGCTCCTCTGGCCACAGAAGCTTATCTTTCGTGATGGCGGCAGGAAAAGAATCCACTGCTCAATTGCTTCACTGTGTTCTGGAGACACCTCACTGGTTGCTATCTGGACCAAGGAGTATGCTGTCAGCCTCTGGATTCAGCAAAACTCAGACCAGGTGCTGCTTCAATAACTAGGACCACAGTCCCTGAAACAAGAAGGTTGTACCTCCTACTTTAGAACTAATTTATACTCTATTTCTACACTGAGCACAATACATAACAAACACTGAGTTCAGAGCGGTAGGCCAACTGCTATCTTCATCTGAAACATTTTACACCAGTATTCTCCTCCCTAATGGTTACTACGCCTCTGCAATTTCAGCTGTAAGTATTTCTATACAATAAGATAGGTGTCGGTGTACTATTTGGTAATTCCATGTAGGCCTAGGCAGTTAAACTCCTCTCCGACAAGTTTGGTTCAGGTTGGAGCAATATCTAGGCCTGGCTTCATGTTCGCTACTGAACCACACACATATGCAGACATAAATTATCAATTTACATTCAATTTTCATTAAAAAGATATTGAATATATCAAGCTTACCACAATTCATGGAAATATTACACAGAAACGTTGACTAGCGATGAATAATGGCACAAATTATGGCACAAATTCCGATCCGCCTCTGTCCCAGGCTTGTATTTAGAAAAATATGAGCTGGATCTCAACGCACTGTTCTTTTAGTAAGTTTATTTTAAAATGTGGCACTGAACTGACGCTTCTAATTGACTATATTGGCGGGTCTAACCAATCGAGCCATGTTTACACAGCTTTTCAAAAACGTACCTCTACTACGGTTTCCCCTAACAACAAAAAATAGTATTTATAGTCCGACTAATCGTGTTTAGCCTTACATTTATTTCTATCCAATCAAATAGGATTTAACATGGGGACCTATTTCCCGTACAATGGTGGTTTCAAAATCTGCCACTGAGCGATTCTGATTTTGGTGTTGTCTGACAGCACCACCATTTTATTTTGGCTATAACTTGTTAATTCCTAGACTATTTGCGTAACACTTAACATATTCTTTGTCAGCAAGTCCTAAGGAACCTAACTATATAAATTTAAGGGAGCTAGGTGGCTGCGTTCAAAATATGTATTTTCTAGGATAGTCGTGTATTTGTTTTTTTATTTTTTATGTTTAGAACCGCCACCTGTCCTGCTGTACTGTCAGACTAATGTCAGGATTTTAGACATAAAACAGTAGAATGTCATGTTTCCTAATAAGCGTTTTGTAAGTTTTTAAACCTAACTCTCGTATGGGTAGTGTTTTTTATCACTGTCCATCTGAAAAAAAGTATTGCTTCTGGCCTTACGCTTGTTGGGGGTGGCATTACTATAGCGAGACTATGGTAGTATTGCCTGCGTTCCTTCGTACATCGCTCTCTCTCTCTCTTTCTATCCTAAGTTCATCTGTCTTTCCGTTTATGTTAACGTAGTGTAATTAATGTTAGTATTAATTTAGGTCATTACGCGGTGTGCCTTATCACAAGGTTTTCTTAGAAATGCAGTACACGTTCTATTGTGTTGTGGAAACGCGTGTATGCTGCTATAGGCTTTACTATTAACGTGGAAACATTACAATTTGCAGAAGAAGTAGAAAACAAGGGGGATTTCGAGTACAGTCATTGTGACAGCACTGTTCTTTACCATTCTTCTTTCCTTTTATTGAATTTATTTGTTAGGCTTTACATTTACCTTTTAATTTATATATGTGGATTTAGAATGTTTCACGACAAATTCTCCCCTCTTAAAACAGACGTTATATGTCAGTCTATAACTCTATATACACATAGAGAAATTTATTATTATTTCTGGGGCTTACGGTGATTCTCATCACACGGATGGCGGCTTAAAAAATCCGCTCCCAGATTTTTTTTCCCAGATATATACTCTATGCAAAACTCATAGGGCTGCATCAGTAATGACCAACAGAGTAATCTAGAATTTTCATGTCTAGCCTGCGCTAGAAATGACAAGGGTTTGTGATCCGTTTGCAACTTAAATGCCTTCCCATACAGATAAATATTGAATTTCTTTATCGCCCATATTACTGCAAGACATTCTTTTTCGCTAATTGAGTAGTTGGTTTCAGCTTTATTCAACTTTCTGCTAGCATATGCCACTGGGCTTAATTCCCCATCCAATGCATCTGATTTCTGTAGCAGATTCGCACCTTACCCAATATTACTGGCATCAGTCCTTACAATGAATTCTTGACTTAAGTCAGGTAATTTCAAAATAGGTTTGCTTGTAAGCTTTTCCTTCAAATCCTGGTAAGCCAATTCACATTGTGGTGTCCATGTAATTCGATCTGGATTTCCTTTACGTGTCAAATCAGTTAACGGTGCACATATGGAATTAAAGTTTTTAATATACTTTTGGTAGAAACCACATAATGAGACAAAGGATCTCACGTCTTTCTTGGTTTGTGGTCTCGGGGCTTTCTTTAGTTTCTCTAAATTCTTTGGGTCAGGAGTCATGTTTCCCTGATAAACTGTGTGTCCCAAGAATTCTAATTCTTTACATCCAACGCAACATTTGGTTGGTCGGGCTGTTAAATTTGCTTCCCCAAGTCGATCAAACAGCATATTCAGAGAGTCAATGTGTTCCTCAAATGTTTCTGTTGCTATAAGGATATCATCCATAAAATTTGTAATGCATGGATTATTCAGAGGGTCCAATAATTTTCTCATCATTCTAGAGAAGACACTAGGCGCATTCTTCAATCCAAATGGCAATCTGTTAAACTCATAGTGTCCCTCTGAGGTACTAAACGCTAGGTATGGTCTAACCTCAGGCTTTACTGGAATCTGATAGTATCCTTTACTCAGATCCACTTTTGAGAAATATTTAGCTTTATTTAGCCTGGCAAACAACTGATTTGTATCCGGCAAGGGATCCACCTGTCCTTCTGTAATAGCATTAAGTCTCCTGTAATCTATACAGAGTCTACGTTCTCCAGAGGGTTTTCTTAAGAGTACAACACTGGAACTATACGAAGATTCACTGTGTGAAATAATTCCTTCCTTCAACAAATAGTCTATCTCTTTCTTCAAAGCTTTCTCCTTAGCAAAAGGAATCGAATAGGGTTTCATACAGACAGGTGTGGGGTCTATCAGTTTCATATCATATTCCAATAAAGTTGTATGCCCCGGTCGGTCCGTTAACACCTCTGTATGATTATCTTGAACCTGTTGCACTCTCTCTTTCGGATTTTTCGTTAAATGTGTACTGATTTTCACCTATGCCGCTGTCTCACAGGGGTGTAATGGATATTCAAATGATGAAAGTGGTTCCTTTTTCATCTCCATTGCAATGGACAAGGTCAACAAGTGTGTCTCTTCCTGATGTTCTCTTTCCAAATATTTCTTCAGGAAATATATTTTTTCTTTCCCCTTCTTATCTATCTTATAATTTGTTCTAGACACCTTCTCTAAAACTGTATATGGACCTTGCCATCCAATTTGTAACTTATTCTGACTACCGGGGAGAAGAAGCAGTACCTTCTCTCCCACAGCCAAATCTCTGTCTTTAGCCTTCCTGTTTAAATAGGCAGCATGTTTCTTCCTGGCTTGTCTCAAATTTTTATTGGCAAGTTTCCATCCAGTTTTTAAACGAGTGGTCAGCTCATTCACATATTGGTATGAGGATGTAATATTTTATTCTGCCTTTTCATCAGTCCACGTTCTTAACAGAGCTACATATGGACCTTTAATTTTGTGGACCTATTGGTCCATGCACCGGTATGGTCTTTTCCACTCGAAGCTCTATAGTGATGATTTTTCTTCCCAGAATTTTCATGCACAAAACGACCGCTACCAATTTTTTCCTGGGGCTTTCTCCCCACTTAGAATTCTGGATGAGAGATTTCCTCTCTACATCCTCTTTCTCCAGTTTGTTTAAGTCCGATTGAGGGATTTTCGGCTTATCCTGGGGTAAGACCTCTTTTTGCACTCTCTGCATAGTGGCCATTGTAAAACAGTTAAGTGAAGCTTGTCCGTGAAAAGGGGCTTCCCATTCCCTTTGGTCCACTTTATCAAATTTATATTTCTTTTTATTGTCAGGCCTAATTTTGCCCCGTGGCATGTCCAGGTCCTGATCAATGTTCCCACTTGTGGGTGTTCCCTCATGTGCTATGCTACACCTCTCTGCAAAATTCACAATGTCAATCATTGCCTTGGGCCAATAATAATTGTGAGCCACCTTTTGGATGATGGTACCAATTTTCTCATGATCCCCATCTGGTTTCACATGTAGGCTCATTATTAAGTCTGCCCTATATCTCTTTGGAAGAACCAGCTGTCCGTGACCATGGGATCTAGTTCCGGCCTTCCTATACATCAACTTGTTTTTCATGTAAAAATCTCCCTTGCCTGGAGTTGTATGACAAGTTGACAATTTCCTAAAACAAGGCTTGAGGGTCTTTTCCCCAGCCTGTGCCTTCCTCAACTTTTCTGGAGTGGTATTTAACATAATATCCTCCTCCTTTCTAGAGGTCGACCTGACCTGAAGGATTCCTTCTACAACGGTCAGTGTCATGATTGTTCATCTTACAATTTTTACACCACCTCTTTCCTTGGTTGACAGATTTTCTTTCGTCATATTTCCTTTCATCGAATTGTGGGGTTTTATTTTTATTGTCATACCGTGGCCTATCAAACTGGTGCTTACCTTTGTTTTGATCTCTAGGATCAAATTTATTAAAGTTCTGTGGTGCCTTAAGATTATCTACCTGTTTCTTTTTATTACCTGATACCTCTGCCTGAGCTGCTTGATACCTTTCTGCAACATTTAGTAACTCACCCAGCCTCTCTGCACCTTGTTCCATGAGAAACTTTCTCAGGTCTGGAGCCATGGACTCTCTTAATTGTTCTATAAGGACCATTTCCTTAAGATCTTGGGTTTTCCCCAGAGAAGTCCATTTCTCCAAGTATGTCTCTATCCGTGCAGAGAACTGGTGATAGGTTTCACCTGACAGTAGTTTAGCATTCCTAAATTTCTTCCTATAAAATTCTGCGTTCTTTTCGTATCTTAACAAAAGAGCCTGCTTTAGCATGTCATAATTTTCTTGATCACTTCTGTTCATTTTGGCAAAAACTTCATAAGCTGCCCCAGGAAGACCTTGAGATAACTTTAAGCTCCACCTTTCTCTCTCTAACCCATATGTGGTAGCTAATAGTTCATATCTATTTAGATAGCTCTCAATATCATCGTCTTTCTCAACAAAATGATCTAAATGAAAGTTCATAGCCGAGGTTGAGGCTCCCTGACTAGCAGTAGCATCGGAGGTAAAGGGACTGGCATCATTTTCAGGAGCATGGCCTTGAAACTCAAACTCCCTTAGTCGTAACTCATGTTCCCTTTGTAATCTCGTCTCCTCCTTTTCTGCTTCCCTCTCTGCAGTCTGTCTTCTTTCCTCTGCTTCCCTTTCTGCAGCCAATCTTTTGTCTTCTCTTTCTGCCTCCAATTTCTTAGCCTCAGCCTCAATCTGCAACCTCTTAATTTCTTTTTCAGCCTCTAACTGTCTTTTGGCCTCTTTTTCTAATCTTCTTTCTTCCCGTTCAATATATTTGTCACATTCAGCAGTGACATAAGCAATCATAATTTGCCCGTCCATTCCTAACTCTTTTGCAGTCTGCACAGCAGCAGATCGAAATTTGGCCAGGTCCGCCATTTTCTAACATATAAATGTATATAATGTCTAAATAAACAATACAATCTCTAACTAAATATCCAATCACAACCACAGGCACTGAGAGCTCAACGTTATTTATTTTCACCCAAGGATACCTTTTTAATTTTTATTATTCCCTGAAGTGAATTACCCCCAATATTTATAATAGGGAAAGATTCAAAATCCCGGACAGGACCCCAATATATGTGGTAAAGTGGGATGTTATAAATATTTATAGGGGACTTAGTGTACTGACTGAGATCAGCTGTGAAGGTATCTGTATCTAATAAGTGTGGTGTATTACAGATGACCTTACTTGCTACCTCATATTATACCTCAGTCAGAATTATTCTGGAATATTGTGATGACTACGTTAAATGTCTAGGGTTATGAAAATAATGAAGTGTAAGTCACAACAACAACAGACAGATAAACCATTTAATTTATTCCACAACACTTGACAACACTATGACACTCACACACATATAACACTCTATAAGACTATCTTAAATGAGGCAAGGGTTACAGTTTAAAAATATATGTATTAAGCTCTTTCAATACTAGAGATCCTGATTCAACTACACAGTGAACCAGGAATCATAATAAAATGTAATTACAAGTATTATGTACACAGTTTATAGATATGATCTTTGTATTGACATATATTATTATTAGTATTCTATGTGTGTGAGTTGTGATGTGGTACTAGGAGGTAATACTGGCTGTTCAAGCTATGTTGTTGATTGTCATCACGACTTCAAGTGTTTGTTTCTGTTGGAACTAGTATTGGAGATGTTCTCAGTTCCTGGCATTAAAACAATTAATTTCCCCTCTTTATTTAATACAATGTCAATTTTAGGGGGGGGGGGGGCACATAATGTTGAGCTCCTCTGGCCACAGAAGCTTATCTTTCGTGATGGCGGCAGGAAAAGACTCCACTGCTCAATTGCTTCACTGTGTTCTGGAGACACCTCACTGGTTGCTATCTGGACCAAGGAGTATGCTGTCAGCCTCTGGATTCAGCAAAACTCAGACCAGGTGCTGCTTCAATAACTAGGACCACAGTCCCTGAAACAAGAAGGTTGTACCTCCTACTTCAGAACTAATTTATACTCTATTTCCACACTGAGCACAATACATAACAAACACTGAGTTCAGAGCGGTGGGCCAACTGCTATCTTCATCTGAAACATTTTACACCAGTATTCTCCTCCCTAATGGTTACTACGCCTCTGCAATTTCAGCTGTAAGTCCTTCTATACAATAAGATAGGTGTCAGTGTACTATTTGGTAATTCCATGTAGGCCTAGGCAGTTAAACTCCTCTCCGACAAGTTTGGTTCAGGTTGGAGCAATATCTAGGCCTGGCCTCATGTTCCCTACTGAACCACACACATATGCAGACATAAATTATCATATTACATTCAATTTTCATTAAAAAGATATTGAATATATCAAGCTTACCACAATTCATGGAAATATTACACAGAAACGTTGACTAGCGATGAATACTGGCACAAATTATGGCACAAATTCCGATCCGCCTCTGTCCCAGGCTTTTATTTAGAAAAATATGAGCTGGATCTCAACGCACTGTTCCTTTAGTAAGTTTATTTTGAAATGTGGCACTGAACTGACGCTTCTAATTGACTATATTGGCGGGTCTAACCAATCGAGCCATGTTTACACAGCTTTTCAAAAAAGTACCTCTACTACGGTTTCCCCTAACAACAAAAAATAGTATTTATAGTCCGACTAATCGTGTTTAGCCTTACATTTATTTCTATCCAATCAAATAGGATTTAACATGGGGACCTATTTCCCGTACAATGGTGGTTTCAAAATCTGCCACTGAGCGATTCTGATTTTGGTGTTGTCTGACAGCACCACCATTTTATTTTGGCTATAACTTGTTAATTCCTAGACTATTTGCATAACACTTAACATATTCTTTGTCAGCAAGTCCTAAGGAACCCAACTATATAAATTTAAGGGAGCTAGGTGGCTGCGTTCAAAATATGTATTTTCTAGGATAGTCGTGTATTTGTTTTTTTATTTTTTATGTTTAGAACCGCCACCTGTCCTGCTGTACTGTCAGACTAATGTCAGGATTTTAGACATAAAACAGTAGAATGTCATGTTTCCTAATAAGCGTTTTGTAAGTTTTTAAACCTAACTCTCGTATGGGTAGTGTTTTTTATCACTGTCCATCTGAAAAAAAGTATTGCTTCTGGCCTTACGCTTGTTGGGGGTGGCATTACTATAGCGAGACTATGGTAGTATTGCCTGCGTTCCTTCGTACATCGCTCTCTCTCTCTTTCTATCCTAAGTTCATCTGTTTTTCCGTTTATGTTAACGTAGTGTAATTAATGTTAGTATTAATTTAGGTCATTATGCGGTGTGCCTTATCTCAAGGTTTTCTTAGAAATGCAGTACACGTTCTATTGTGTTGTGGAAACGCGTGTATGCTGCTATAGGCTTTACTCTTAACGTGGAAACGTTACAATGTGCATACGAAGTAGAAAACAAGGGGGATTTCGAGTACAGTCATTGTGACAGCACTGTTCTTTACCATTCTTCTTTCCTTTTATTGAATTTATTTGTTAGGCTTCACATTTACCTTTTAATTTATATATGTGGATTTAGAATGTTTCACGACACTAACTACGAAACCTCTAGTCTAAAATTATTGTTACTAAGTAAGTATGACCAACCATTGTTCTTGGTTCTCTCTATTCTAAATGTCTTCCGGCCTAACTTATATGGAGGCCACACAAGGTTTGATGACATCATGGGTTCATGTGTGCCATGACTGATGATGTCATTGGTTTGACTTAAGTCAGGTAATTTCAAAATAGGTTTGCTTGTGAGCTTTTCTTTCAATTCCTGGTAAGCCAATTCACATTGTGGTGTCCATGTAATTCGATCTGGATTTCCTTTACGTGTCAAATCAGTTAACGGTGCACATATGGAATTAAAGTTTTTGATATACTTTTGGTAAAAACCACATAATGAGACAAAGGATCTCACGTCTTTCTTGGTTTGTGGTCTCGGGGCTTTCTTTAGTTTCTCTAAATTCTTGGGGTCAGGGGTCATGTTTCCCTGATAGACTGTGTGTCCCAAGAATTCTAATTCTTTACATCCAACGCAACATTTGGTTGGTCAGGCTGTTAAATTCGCTTCTCTAAGTCGATTAAACAGCATGTTCAGAGAGTCAATGTGTTCCTCAAATGTTTCTGTTGCTATAAGGATATCATCCATGAAATTTGTGATACATGGATTATTCAGAGGGTCCAATAATTTTCTCATCATTCTAGAGAAGACACTAGGCGCATTCTTCAATCCAAATGGCAATCTGTTAAACTCATAGTGTCCCTCTGAGGTACTAAAAGCTAGGTATGGTCTAACCTCAGGCTTTACTGGAATCTGATAGTATCCTTTACTCAGATCCACTTTTGAGAAATATTTAGCCTGGCAAACAACTGATTTGTATCCGGCAATGGATCCACCTGTCCTTCTGTAATAGCATTCAGTCTCCTGTAATCTATACAGAGTCTATGTTCTCCAGATTGTTTCCTTAAGAGTACAACACTGGAACTATACGAAGATTCACTGTGTGAAATAATTCCTTCCTTCAACAAATAGTCTATCTCTTCCTTCAAAGCTTTCTCCTTAGCAAAAGGAATCGAATAGGGTTTCATACAGACAGGTGTGGGGTCTATCAGTTTCATATCATATTCCAATAAAGTTGTATGCTCCGGTCGGTCCGTTAACACCTCTGCATGATTATCTAGAACCTGTTGCACTCTCTCTTTCTGATTTTTCGTTAAATGTGTACTGATTTTCACCTGTGCCGCTGTCTCACAGAGGTGTAATGAATATTCAAATGATGAAAGTGGTTCCTTTTTCATCTCCATTGCAATGGACAAGGTCAACAAGTGTGTCTCTTCCTGATGTTCTCTTTCCAAATATTTCTTCAGGAGATTCACATGATAGATTTTTTCTTTCCCCTTCTTATCTATCTTATAATTTGTTCTAGACACCTTCTCTAGAACTGTATATGGACCTTGCCATCCAATTTGTAACTTATTCTGACTACCGGGGAGAAGAAGCAGTACCTTCTCTCCCACAGCCAAATCTCTGTCTTTAGCTTTCCTGTTATAATAGGCAGCATGTTTCTTCCTGGCTTGTCTCAAATTTTCATTGGCAAGTTTCCAGCCAGTTTTTAAACGAGTGGTCAGCTCATTCACATATTGGTATGAGGATGTAATATTTTCCTCTGCCTTTTCATCAGTCCACGTTCTTAACAGCGTTACATATGGACCTTTAATTTTGTGGACCTATTTGTCCATGCACTGGTATGGTCTCTTCCACTCGAAGCTCTATAGTGATGATTTTTCTTCCCAGAATTTTCATGCACAAAACGACCGCTACCAATTTTTTTCCTGGGGCTTTCTCCCCACTTAGAATTCTGGATGAGAGATTTCCTCTCTACATCCTCTTCCTCCAGTTTATATAAGTCCGATTGAGGGATTTTTTCTTATCCTGGGGTAAGACATCTTTTTGCACTCTCTGCATAGTGGCCATTGTAAAACAGTTAATTGAAGCTTGTCCGTGAAAAGGGGCTTCCCATTCCATTTGGTCCACTTTATTAAATTTATTTTTCTTTTCAGTGTTAGGCCTGCGTTTGCCCCGTGGCGTGTCCAGGTCCTGATCACTGTTCCCACTTGTGGGTGTTCCCTCATGTGCTATGCTACACCTCTCTACAAAATTCTCAATGTCCCACCTTGCCTTGGGCCAATAATAATTGTGAGCCACCTTTTGGATGATGGTACCAATTTTCTCATGGTCCCCATCTTGTTTCACATGTAGGCTCCTTATTAAGTCTGCCCTATATGCCTTTGGAAGAACCAACTGTCCGTGACCATGGGATCTAGTTCCGGCCTTCCTGTAAATCAACTTGTTTTTCATGTAAAAATCTCCCTTGCCTGGAGTTGTATGACAAGTTGACAATTTCCTGAAACAAGGCTTGAGGGTCTTATCCCCAGCCTGTGCCTTCCTCAACTCTTCTGGAGTGGTATTTAACATAATATCCTCCTCCTTTCTTGAGGTCGACCTGACCTGAAGGGTGGCCATTACTATAGGATTCCTTCTACAACGGTCAGTGTCATGATTGTTCATCTTACAATTTTTACACCACCTCCTTCCTTGGTTGAAAGATTTTCTTTCATCATATTTCCTTTCATCGAATTGTGGGGTTTTATTTTTATTGTCATACCGTGGCCTATCAAACTGGTGCTTACCTTTGTTTTGATCTCTAGGATCAAATTTATTAAAGTTCTGTGGTGCCTTAAAATTATCTACCTGTTTCTTTTTATTACCTGATACCTCTGCCTGAGCTGCTTGATACCATCGAGCAACATTTAGCAACTCACCCAGCCTCTCTGCACCTTGTTCCATGAGAAACTTTTTCAGGTTTGGAGCCATGGACTCTCTTAATTGTTCTATAAGGACCATTTCCTTAAGATCTTGGGTTTTCCCCAGAGAAGTCCATTTCTCCAAGTATGTCTCTAACCGTGCAGAGAACTGGTGATAGGTTTCACCTGACAGTAGTTTAGCATTCCTAAATTTTTTCCTATAAAATTCTGCGTTCTTTTCGTATCTTAACAAAAGAGCCTGCTTTAGCATGTCATAATTTTCTTGATCACTTCTGTTCATTTTGGCAAAAACTTCATAAGCTGCCCCAGGAAGACCTTGAGACAACTTTAAGCTCCACCTTTCTCTCTCTAAGCCATACGTGGTAGCTAGTAGTTCATATCTATTTAGATAGCTCTCAATATCATCTTCTTTCTCAACAAAATGATCTAAATGAAAGTTCATAGCTGAGGTTGAGGCTCCCTGACTAGCAGTAGCATCGGAGGCAAAGGGACTGGCACCATTTTCAGGAGCATGGCCTTGAAACTCAAACTCCCTTAGTCGTAACTCATGTTCCCTTTGTAACCTCTTATCTTCTCTTTCTGCTTCCCTTTCTGCAGCTAATCTCTTGTCTTCCCTTTCTGCAGCTAATTTCTTCTCTTCCCTTTCTGCAGCTAATTTCTTCTCTTTCCTTTCTGCAGCTAATTTCTTCTCTTTCCTTTCTGCAGCTAATTTCTTCTCTTCCCTTTCTGCAGCCTGTCTTCTTTCCTCGGCTTCCAATTTCTTAGCCTCAGCCTCAAATTGTAACTTCTTAATTTCCTTTTCAGCCTCTAACTTTCTTTCGGCCTCTTTTTCTAATCTTCTTTCTTCCCGTTCAATATATTTGTCACATTCAGCTATGACATAAGCAATCATAATTTGCCCGTCCATTCCTAACTCTTTTGCAGTCTGCACAGCAGCAGATCGGAATTTGGCCAGGTCCGCCATTTTCTAACACGTAAATGTATATAATGTCTAACTAAACAATACAATTTCTAACTAAATAGCCAATAACCACCACAGGCACTGAGAGCTCAACGTTATTTATTTTCACCCAAGGATACCTTTTTAATTTTTATTATTCCCTGAAGTAAATTACCCCCAATATTTATAATAGGGAAAGATTCAAAATCCCGGACAGGACCCCAAATATGTGGTAAAGTGGGATGTTATAAATATTTATAGGGGACTTAGTGTACTGACTGAGATCAGCTGTGAAGGTATCTGTATCTAATAGGTGTAGTGTTTTACAGATAACCTTACTTGCTACCACATTTATACCTCAGTCAGAATTATTCTGGAATATTGTGATGACTACGTTAAATGTCTAGGGTTATGAAAATGATGAAGTGTAAGTCACAACAACAACAGACAGATAAACCATTTAATTATTCCACAACACTTTACACCACTGTGACTCTCACATACATATAACACTCTATAAGATTATTTTAAATGAGGCAAGTGTTAAAGGTTAAAAATATATGTATTAAGTTCTTTCAATAATAAAGATCCTGATTCAACTACACAGTGAACCAGGAAACATAATAAAATGTAATTACAAGTATTATGTACACATTTTATAGATATGATCTTTGTATTGACATATATTATTATTAGTATTCTATGTGTGTGAGTTGTGATGTGGTACTAGGAGGTAATACTGGCTGTTCAAGCTATGTTGTTGATTGTCATCACGACTTCAAGTGTTTGTTTCTGTTGGAACTAGTATTGGAGATGTTCTCAGTTCCTGGCATTAAAACAATTACTTGCCCCTCTTTATTTAATACAATGTCAATTTTAGAGGGGGGTACATAATGTTGAGCTCCTCTGGCCACAGAAGCTTATCTTTCGTGATGGCGGCAGGAAAAGACTCCTCTGCTCAATTGCTTCACTGTGTTCTGGAGACACCTCACTGGTTGCTATCTGGACCAAGGAGTATGCTGTCAGCCTCTGGATTCAGCAAAACTCAGACCCAGTGCTGCTTCAATAACTAGGACCACAGTCCCTGAAACAAGAAGGTTGTACCTCCTACTTCAGAACTAATTTATACTCTATTTCCACACTGAGCACAATACATAACAAACACTGAGTTCAGAGCGGTAGGCCAACTGCTATCTTCATCTGAAACAATTTATACCAGTATTCTCCTCCCTAATGGTTACTACGCCTCTGCAATTTCAGCTGTAAGTCCTTCTATACAATAAGATAGGTGTCAGTGTACTATTTGGTAATTCCATGTAGGCCTAGGCAGTTAAACTCCTCTCCGACAAGTTTGGTTCAGGTTGGAGCACTATCTAGGCTTGGCCTCATGTTTGCTACTGAACCACACACATATATACAGACACAAATTATCAATTCACATTCAATTTTCATTAAAAAGATATTGAATATATCAAGCTTACCACAATTCATGGAAATATTGCACAGATACGTTGACTAGCGATGAATAATGGCACAAATTATGGCACAAATTCCGATCCGCCTCTGTCCCAGGCTTGTATTTAGAAAAATATGAGCTGGATCTCAACGCACTGTTCCTTTAGTAAGTTTATTTTAAATGTGGCACTGAACTGACGCTTCTAATTGACTATATTGGCGGGTCTAACCAATCGAGCCATGTTTACCCAAGCGCTTGAAAAAAAGTACCCTTCCATCCGTCTCCCCTAACAACAAAAAATAGTATTTATAGTCCGACTAATCGTGTTTAGCCTTACATTTATTTCTATCCAATCAAATAGAATTTTACATGGTGTCCCATTTCCCGTACAATGGTGGTTTCAAAACCTGCCACTGCGCAATTCTGCTTTTGGTGTTGTCTGACAGCACCACCATTTTATTTTGGCTATAATTTGTTAATTCCTAGACTATTTGCGTAACACTTAACATATTCTTTGTCAGCAAGTCCTAAGGAACCCAACTATATAAATTTAAGGGAGCTAGGTGGCAGCGTTCAAAATATGTATTTTCTAGGATAGTCGTGTATTTGTTTTTTTATTTTTTATGTTTAGAACCGCCACCTGTCGTGCTGTACTGTCAGACTAATGTCAGGATTTTAGACATAAAACAGTAGAATGTCATGTTTCCTAATAAGCGTTTTGTAAGTTTTTAAACCTAACTCTCGTATGGGTAGTGTTTTTTTTTCACTGTCCATCTGAAAAAAAGTATTGCTTCTGGCCTTACGCTTGTTGGGGGTGGCATTAATATCGCGAGACTGTGGTAGTATTGCCTGCGTTCCTTCGTACATCGCGCTCTCTCTCTTTCTATCCTAAGTTCATCTGTCTTTTCATCACGCCATGTATAAAATGAAATTAATGGAAGTATTAATTTATGTCATTACGCGGTGTGCCTAGCTCAATGTTTTCTTAGAAATGCAGTACACGTTTTATTGTGTTGTGGAAACGCGTGTATGCTGCTATAGACTTTATTATTAACGTGGAAACGTTACAATTTGCAGACGAAGCATAAAAAGGGGTTTTTATTGTTCAACTAGCATGACGTTCTATTAACACAGGCGTACGCTATTGGAAAGCACGGGTCTTTAACCATTTCTCTATCCTTTTATTGAATTTATGTGTTAGGCTTTACACGTACCTTTTAATTTATATATGTGTATTTAGAATGTCTCACGACAACGTCGAGCAGCCAGTCCAAATTCATGTAAACGTCTGCGAATGGTTCTTTGACAGACATTAACGTTTACAGTTTGTCTCAGCTGACATCTTAGAGTGGAACAAGTCACTGTTCGATGGCGCAGGGCTAACAACAAGAGGTACCGGTCATCATGTCTATTGGTGCATCTAGGGCGACCTGGCCGGTGGCGATCCTCCACACTTCCTGTGGCCTGAAATCTCTCCAAAATTCTTTGGATAGTAGAGTGTGACACTGCAAGCCGTCTAGCAACCTCACGGACGGATAAACCACTTTCAACCCACGCTATAGCCCTCATTCTTTGTAAGGTGTAAAGACTTCTTCTCGGTGGCATGGTTTTTGCAAGTGATGAAACTACCCTAAGTCTGCTGATTGTAAAACAAATTAATAGTGAACTCTGTTTACGAAAAGTCGCCATTGCACGTGGAATGTCAATCAGCACGATTACTTCACCTGTTTGGTTGTACGCAGAGCCGGATTAACGTAGTAGCCAAAGTAGCATATGCTACGGACCCCGCGCTTTTAGGGGCCCCGCGCCAATAAATATGTATATAATTTTTTGGCCATCTTCTAATACGAGCGTTAAACCAATGATCTTGTGATTTATGCCATCTTTAGCGCCTTTTCATATGGTGCCACGAAATTGTGAGAGAAAGAGCATAAGAGGGTGACTTAGTGTGACTCTTCATTATTTTTATCTTAACTGTTTGCGGACGGAAGCCATTTAAGTGGCGTTGAAAATGTTGTCACGTTTGAACGGAAGCTACTTTTTTTGGCTCTAGGCGACTGTTCCTCTAATTTTGTTTCGTTCTTTGTGAAATGAATTTGCATTAACAATAAAAACTAGAATTTCGGAAACGGAAACTTCCTGTTTTAATTGAGGTATACGGCGCGCTCACACTCTCTTTCGATCTTGATTAAAATTTCTTGATTTTTAAGGTTAGAAAACTCAAAAAATGAGCAGTAGACACAGAGATATTGGACGTAATTATGCTTCTGGAAGTGAAAAACGTAAAGCGAAGGAAGAAAAAGAAAGAAGAGATCAACTTGTGATATCAAAAACACGTAAGCTGACAGAATATTTTGATGTTCATGGTGGTGGTACTCTAACCGCTGAAGCTGGAAGTACAGGAACAACTAGTACTAGTGCAGGCTGTGCAGCAGAAAACATACAGCAAAACCCAGTATACACTGAGTCTGAATGTGAAAGAATAAGTAAAACGAAGATATTGGTGACTGGCCGAAAAATATAAGATGACTGTGAGCGTGAATATTAGATATCCAAGGGAAGTGAAAAATGTCAACATGTTGATAGAGCCTTCTCTTCATGCGTGCGATTGTATGACACTGAAAAGAAAACTCGATACTGTCAGAAGTCTTATTTTACACATATTCATAAACTTACAAACAAGCAACATGCAAGAAAATGGTTATGCTATTCAGAAAGTAAAGGGCGCCTATTCTGTTTCCCATGCAAGCTTATGAGTTCAGAATGTTCATCGAAGTTTACTGTGGAAGGGTTTAATGACTGGAAAAATGCAAGCAATCTATTGCGTCGACATGAAGAAAGCTCCTCACATAGACAAGCTTTAATTTTACTGTTGATGCTTAAAAACAAAGGTGAACGTGTCGATTCCCAACTTGTGAAACAAATGGACATTCAAGAAAAGTATTGGCACAAACTTCTAGAGCGAATAATCGAAGTTGTGAAGTTTTTAGCAGAACGAGGCCTTTCATTTCGTGGCAGTGATGAAATTGTTGGGTCCCCTTATAACGGGAATTACTTAGGGTTATTAGAATTACTGGCCAAGTTTGACCTTTTTCTGGCAGAGCATATAAGTACTCATGCACACAAAGGATTTGGACATACATCATATCTATTTAAAACAACGTGTGATGAATTCATCAATCTGATTGGATCCAGCATACTGGATCACATTCTCTGTGAAGTGAAGAAATACAAGTATTATTCCATTTCATTGGATTCTACTCTAGATATATTTAATATGGACCAGCTGACTTTGACTCTGCGCTATGTTTTGCCATCTGGACCAGTTGAAAAATTTGTGACATTTTTGGATATGGAAGGTCATAGTGCTGAACAGCTTACTAAAAGTCTACTTAATTTTTTTAAAGGCAAATGACATTGATATTAAAGACTGCCGTGGTCAAAGTTATGACAACGCCAGCAACATGAGTGGCAAGTTTATAGGATTACAAGCACGAATTAAAGATATGAATAAGTTTGCGCATTACATTCCGTGTTTTGCACATTCACTAAATTTGGTTGGAAAATGTGCTGCTGAAGGTTGTCAAGAAGCAGTCATTTTCTTTGGATTTGTTGAAATTCTGTACACCTTCTTTTCTGCTTCTACCTACCGGTGGGGTCTCCTTTCTACTACATTATGTGCTGGCGGTACTCATAATAAGTCCCATTTGCCCTTTGTGAAAAGACTGTCAGATACCAGGTGGTCCGCTCGGGCAGATGCAACAAAAGCACTTTTACACAGCTTTTCTGCAATAAAACAAGTCTTGGATGATATTTCAGATAACAATGATCAGAAGGCAGAGTGTCGTCAACAGGCTCGTGGTCTACTTTCAACCATGATGAAGTTAGAAACAGGAATAATGATCATACTGTGGGATCAATTATTACAGCGTTTTCAAATGACCAGTGCTTCTTTGCAATCTTCTGACCAAGATTTGAATACAGCTTGAATACTCTATGAATCCCTGCGGGGGTATATTCAAGCTATGCGGTCTACTTTTGCAGACATAGAGCAAAAGGAAAAGGATGCGACTGAGTGTGAACATTATCAAGAACAAACTCGAAGAAAACACAAACGAAATCGAGAGTATGATGATTTCAGTGGTTCCAGCACACTTGATCCACTTGTTGAATCTCAAACGCTTTCTCAGCAGTTTAAAAGCCGAACATTTATTGTCCTTATTGATAGCTTGCTCTCTGTCTTGTCAAAACGCCAGAAAGCTTATCAAAAGTTAAATGATGTATTTGGATTCCTTCGTCAGTTACAGTCGTTTACACCTGAAGAGGTGGTAACGAGATCATCGAATCTTATTAAATCATATCCGGAAGATCTGGAAGAAAGTCTTTGTGAAGAACTTGTGCAGTTTACAGAACTGTTGAAAACTGGTCTTGTTTCTCATATTGGCACTACTCTAGACCTTGTAGAGTTACAGTTTTACCGTTTGATAATTGACAATTCTTTCGAGTCTTGTTTTCCAAATGAAGAAATTGCCTTGCGCATCTATTTGTCACTAATGGTAACCAACTGCAGTGGAGAACGATCATTTTCAAAACTGAAACTTATTAAAAATGAACTAAGAAGCACCATGGGTCAAAAGAGATTGGACAATCTCACACTAATGAGCATTGATAATAAACTTCTGCGTGACATTGATACATCCTATATCATCAACAAATTTGCTCATGCTAAATGTAGAAACATTAATATTTAAACAATAATGTTGACTGTGTTGTTACTTTTGATAATGATAATTACTATGCAAATTAAAAATGTATGTGTTCAAATACATTTGTGTTGTTTTATTGTTTTTTTTTAATATAGGGCCCCTTTCTTAACATATGCTACAGGCCCCGCACTAGCTTAATCCGGCCCTGGTTGTACGGAAGTTTGAAAAAACAGATTAAAAATGTGAATTTATGGTCAGCAAACAAACCAAATTGCACGTGATCACCATGGTTGTCGGTGAGTTGTTTTTATGCTTAACGTGCATAGAGGACTGTCAGAGATAGATATTGCACCCATTTTTACTAAAAACTTCCTTCATTTAATCATTCTATGCGCTTATATAAAAGTGTATTTGTAACAAGTTGATCCTTTGAAAGGGCAGTAATTCGGAATATGTTTTTGGGCAAAGTAGATTATGAGTTACAATACTTGTATACCTGATTAAGCTGAGGTTTGTTTAACGTTATAATAGAAACATATCCTTTTTATTTTGAGTGACAGAGTACAGGAAAGCGTGCGAACGCTTTTATCTCAAATGCTGAGATGTATTTATTCTGTACTGTTTTTGAGCTGTGTTCAAAAACAGCGGAGTCTCGTTTTGGGTTTTTTGGCGGGACTAGAGTGTGTGATCCCGGAGAGGAGAGTAGGGATTCGGAGCGTTGGACCGGGAGTGGTCAACGCTGTCTGTGTGTGTTTTTCGAGGATGTATGCCTACGTAGTGCTTTGAATAATGTCGACTTAATGTTTTTGCTGTGTGGATAGGCCATATTAAGTATTTGTGAAGCTTTGAGGAAGCTATTATGAGTCGTGAGGACTTTAGGCCATTATTTATGTGAACTGCTGGGTGCAGTATTATAAGTGAGTCGTGAGGACTTTAGGCCATTATTTATGTGAACTGCTGAGTGCAGTTTATAAGTGAGTCATGAGGACTTTAGGCCATAATTTATGTGAACTGCTGGGTGCAGTATTATAGGGCAGTATTATAAGTCTAGCGCAGAGATGAGTCGTGAGGACTTTAGGCCATTATTTATGTGAACTGCTGGGTGCAGTATTATAAGTGAGTCGTGAGGACTTTAGGCCATAATTGATGTGAACTGCTGGGTGCAGTATTATAGTGCAGTATTATAAGTCTAGCGCAGAGATGAGTCGTGAGGACTTTAGGCCATTATTTATGTGAACTGCTGGGTGCAGTATTATAAGTGAGTCATGAGGACTTTAGGCCATAATTTATGTGAACTGCTGGGTGCAGTATTATAAGTGAGTCATGAGGACTTTAGGCCATAATTTATGTGAACTGCTGGGTGCAGTATTATAAGTGAGTCGTGAGGACTTTAGGCCATTATTTATGTGAACTGCTGGGTGCAGTATTATAAGTGAGTCATGAGGACTTTAGGCCATAATTTATGTGAACTGCTGGGTGCAGTATTATAAGTGAGTCATGAGGACTTTAGGCCATAATTTATGTGAACTGCTGGGTGCAGTATTATAAGTGAGTCATGAGGACTTTAGGCCATAATTTATGTGAACTGCTGGGTGCAGTATTATAGCGCAGTGTTATAGCGCAGAGATGAGTCGTGAGGACTTTAGGCCTTGATATAGATCTGCTGACGAATGTTGAAGAGTATTGTATTGCAATGACTTGTAATGTGACTGTGTGTATATCAATGTAAACGTGATCGTGCTGTGACTTAATAAATCGACATTTAAATTACACCAGATGTTTACGGCCATCCATGACTATTATTTACGTACCTGTGTTGTGAGTGACTGTTCTACCACACACTCACTAATACATACCTAACACAGATACGACGGCACACCTACGCCACCCATACACTATTAATATTCATCTTCGGTAACAGTGGTGGACCAGTTCAAATTGGAACGAATGGATATGACATTCGCGTATCAAGAGTTTCTCTAACTTGAGAGAGTATTTAACAGACGGAAGGATAAAATCGTTATCGATACAGTCCACATATCATTTGATAGATTTGTTTTCGGGTTCTGACACCCGCAACAGTCGTTTTGAGAGAACTTCATGCGTGACCTGAATCTCATGTGCTTCAACCGTGACCTGGTTTGTATGCCACATGTGTGGCGCATTTGGGAAACGCCTTATTCGTGGTAACAATCAGCTTTATAGCACTGTCGGTGACGTCCTG
Organism: Oreohelix idahoensis; assembly: GCA_024509875.1. Lineage (NCBI taxonomy): Eukaryota > Metazoa > Mollusca > Gastropoda > Stylommatophora > Oreohelicidae > Oreohelix > Oreohelix idahoensis. Next base: position 162,094 of record JAMPIV010014019.1, on the reverse strand, counting down.
TGTCGTGCCTGTGGAAAACAACAACGTCTGTAGTCTACATTTGCTATCAGATGTGCAGCGAAATTATCAAGCAGCGAGCCAGCAGTTTATGAGGTGATACAACGTCTGAAGGATAGCGTGTACAAGTCGAGTGTATGTGCAGTTGTACCAGTCATTTTGCAAGTATAGCTCGAGTCAAGAGCGGGTTTGCTGTGTTCCTGTTACGATCATCATGTGCTCCTATGCAGTATTCGAGCACATACCTTACTAAAGCGAGGACCTGAACGGAAGAAAGTCTAGATCCAGTACCTTTCGGCGATAGACTGTTTTAGCGTCAGAATTATGTGATATTTAAAGTCTTGGCGGAAGGGAATGGAAAATTGACAGATAAGTGATTTTTGTTTGTTCTGTAAAGTGTGTCATGTCACTCATGTCCTCAGGCCTTCTGAATTCTATGCATTTCTTTTTAATTCTGTTGTTGATGTTGTTTATGTCTATAGTGACATATGAGTAGAATTTAATGCATAAGTAGTTTATGGCTATTAACATGTGGTATTGACTACCATGATATGGATATGACCATATAAAGGTTCTTTGAACAGAAATTGATCTGACAGTAATTAGGAATAGTTGCAATTTGTTGTATGGTTATTTAGCTGTCAGAAGTAAAAGGTTCATTGATACATATATAGTGATCTCAATAAATAAGTCACTATGGATGATGATGAAATGGATCCTGATAATATGTGGCCTTTATTGGAGTATTTATTTCAAGAGGGTAAAAATTTTCATAGATTAAAAGGACCAGAACTGGAAGCATACGTGATGGACGGATTGTTGGTCAGTGCATCGAGAGCACTAAGAGATTTTGCTGAGAATAGATTTCAGTCCATCCCTCATTTAAGAATGGCTAGGAATTTAGCAAAGTTGCTGCTGCTCGACCTTCGTGTATTGGTGTATAATAATATTCATGTTGAACACGACAATATATTGAAGGGTATACACAATATAATTGCTGACAATCAGGAAAAGAAGCTAGAAGATGAGGAAGTAAGAGTCAACAGACAGGAAGGAAAAAATTGCTTAAAGGGTAAAGCTGAAGAGAATGAACTTAAGGAAAAATTAGCTAAACTTACAAGTGATTTAAATAGATCAAACCTGGAACTTGCTAGAGTACAAGCAAGTTTGGATTCTTCACTATTGAAGGTTAAAGAATTGGAGGTCCAGATAAAAGTTAAGCATGTTGAGGTGGAAAACCTTACACAAGAGATCCAACGAAGGAAAGACATGTATGAAAAATTAAAAGCGGAAACCAATGAGCGAGAAGGATTATACAATGTAATGATACATGATGTATGTTTTGATAAACTTGAAGAGAAGAATACTGTATTTCCAGGGGAAGTCGATGAGTTAGTGAATAATAATAATGGTGAGAATGAAACACAGTCAATAAAGGTAAATAAAGAGCAGGATGGAAAAGAGACATTGGTAGAGTTGACGGCTGAGAAAGAGAAGGTTGCTAAGATTGAGAAATTGCTAGCAGAAGAAGGTTGCAGAGTTTTGGCTCTTAATGATTTAAATAAGAAACTTAGTCAAGAGATTGCGCATAGAGATATTGAAATTTCAGAGGCCAGAAAACGGGTAAATGGCCTGCTTGACATCGTCTTAGATAGAAAAATTTGGTCTTCTGTCCATGTTGACAGTGATAGACAGAAAGTGGCGAAAAGTCAGCCCCATACACTTTTTGCTCATAGAGAGGCCATACATGGTAAACATAGAACTTTTCGTGGGAGATACAACTTCCCTAGTGCTAGTGGTACTAGTGACTCTATTGATAATTCTTGGCGTCAGGCTAATAAAGATTCTTGTGTTTCAGCCAGTTCTATTGATTACGAAAAGAAATGTGAGAAATTGAAAGTTAAGGCTCCTAAAATCAATCACGTGTTTACTGTTGCAGATTCTGATAAACTTGTAACAGGGAATAAACATAGTACTATATTTTCCAGGAATGAAACCCACTATGGGCAGGAAAATAAACATTCTAAGGGTTCAGTTACTTGTCAAACTCAGCACAGCCAGTTTGACGGGATTGGTAAACATATTCCCATAGGTGAAAAGAAGAACATTGATAGTAAGAGATATAATCACAAGATTAGACAGTACCAAGGGAGTTTATCAAGTGGTAATTTTGATTCTCCAAGGAATTGTAAACAATTTAGCGGATTTCAACATTTTGATCCGAAGAATTCTGTAAGTTATAGTAGAAATAACTGTAAGAAAAAACTATCAATCTGGTAATGATTTTGCTACTAGAAAGCAAGTCTTGTCTAGTGGACATTTTTGTCAAAGAAGATATGTTAATAACAACAATGCTAACTTGGGTTATAGACATAACATTTGTCATAATAGAGGAATTGACAAGAATATAAAGAGAAATAATAGCTCTTCACATGTTTCTCTACATAACTTGACTCAGCAAAAGTCTAGAGTCATTGTTTGTAAACAAAGCAACTGTAGTAATAAATATTTTCATCATGTAACAAATAATAAGCGCAAGTATGCTAACTTTGCTCAACATGAGCCCAGAGTCAGTTGTAATAGAGATAAACAAGGTAACAATAACACTGGTGTTTTAAATACTATGTCTGATAATGTTGTTCAGCACGAGAAAGTGTCTCGGTGTTGTGAATGTAACATTTTGTTTCAGCCTACGGCAGTAATGTCTTCTGTGATGTCTAGAGATTATAAAAGAAGAGCTGAAGGCATTGTGAAAGGACCATTGCTTTACAAGGACCAAAGTACAGGGTAATTGTCATTGTGACTTCTAGGTTTTTTTCTCATTAGATTTCACCATTCATTAAAATAGAAATTTTCATTCATATATTTTGACAGAAGCGACTTTACGATAACAGTCAAGGCTCCTGTGACATATTAACTGTGAGAAAAGGAGGTCAACTTTGGGTCATTGTGTGCGTTCAAGCGTAACTTTTTCAGCGTCTCATTAAACATCGGATGTTTTGCTTGCTCAGGGTCAGGACATGTTGACAGGAAAGCGAGAGATTTCCATCTGATTTTTTTTTTACTTATGTAAACAGTAAACATTTTTTTTGGTATTTGTTAGTATAATAAATGATATGTTCTTGTTTTGCAATAACATGTAATTTCGTTTGAAATATTTAATGCATTATTTGATTGCCATGATTTTGTGTTTCTATTGTTAGTTATATTCCACTGTTGAACTTGCAGTTGTTTGTTTTGGTTTTTGTTGTTGTAGCAGTTTTGTTAAGACAACTTTTGTACATGTTGAGTTTGCCAGCCCTATGCACAAAACTCATTAGTTGTAATGGTGCAATAATTACTTTTAGATAATTCATGAGCACTTGAATTTTTTCTCATGTGTTTTATGTGATGTATATTTTTTGAAAAAAAAAAAAAAAAACTTACATTTGTTAATGTGTGTCTGTTTAGAGATAGATTGTTCATACGTCCTTCATTTTCTTGAAGTCGATTTCTTTGTTAGTTTATTCATTATAGCTTTGAATTGGTTGTAAATGTAATACTATTTTTATGCAACTTAGTGATACGAAACTTTTTTGTATTTTTTTTGAAAATGTATTTTTTGAACGTTGTAATATTTTTTTCTGCGCCAATGCTAGTCTGTATATTATGGTTAGTAATGTGTAGTGTCATTAGTTCCTTGAAATTGTTTTTTAATGTTTGATGTATTTTTCTGTATTTAGCGCGTGACTTTGAGTCAGTGCAAACCTTTTGATAGCGTTTTATTTTTGTTTCTGTGATATCTTGTATAATTTATTATTAGTTATGCATAAGTTTTATAATTTGGCTAAATTACTTACTATTCTTTTTGTCATAAGTTTTTACTTTGTGTTGTTAGTATAGATATACTTTGGTATTTTGTTTTGTAATTTTTGATTATGATTGTATTAAGTTAGACAATATGATGTTTAATTTAGATAGTTATAACGTATTGTTACTACTTTTTCTACATGTGCATCTTTACTTTTTATCTGTTTTTGTTGACTGTTCGTCATCCCTTTACATCTTTTCTGTTGTCTTTTCAGCATGATCTGATATGTTGTTTATACTTCCGTGTTTCATCTTTGTCTCACTTTATGCTTCGTGTATACTTTTTTCTGTTACGCTACTTAGACTTTCATTCTTTGTATTGTTCATGTAATGAGGTAACTTTAGATCAGGGATAGTTATATTTGTTTCACATAGTTTGACATTGTGATATTATTTGTTGTTTTTCATATGATGATTTCATATTTTACTTCTTTACGAATTATACTTCGTTAGTTTGATATTGTCATTTCTAGTACGATTGTTTGTTGCTTGTTTGAGTATTATTGTATATGCTTAACTTAGTTCTGTAATAGATTAATTTTGAGATACTTAGCTTGGTTTTCTAATAGATTAATTTTAGTAATCATACGTTGGATGATTGTTATTTACTTTACATTTACTGCTAATATTTTGTAGATATACTATTTCTGACTTATCATAAGATGAATTTTGTAAAACATATGTTAGAACTCCATTATCTTTTAAATTTTTTCGTTTTGGGAGTTAATTTTCAAAAAAATGATAGAATCATTTTTTTTTCTCCTGGGTGTGTGGGAAACTGTAACAAGTTGATCCTTTGAAAGGGCAGTAATTCGGAATATGTTTTTGGGCAAAGTAGATTATGAGTTACAATACTTGTATACCTGATTAAGCTGAGGTTTGTTTAACGTTATAATAGAAACATATCCTTTTTATTTTGAGTGACAGAGTACAGGAAAGCGTGCGAACGCTTTTATCTCAAATGCTGAGATGTATTTATTCTGTACTGTTTTTGAGCTGTGTTCAAAAACAGCGGAGTCTCGTTTTGGGTTTTTTGGCGGGACTAGAGTGTGTGACCCCGGAGAGGAGAGTAGGGATTCGGAGCGTTGGACCGGGAGTGGTCAACGCTGTCTGTGTGTGTTTTTCGAGGATGTATGCCTACGTAGTGCTTTGAATAATGTCGACTTAATGTTTTTGCTGTGTGGATAGGCCATATTAAGTATTTGTGAAGCTTTGAGGAAGCTATTATGAGTCGTGAGGACTTTAGGCCATTATTTATGTGAACTGCTGGGTGCAGTATTATGAGTCATGAGGACTTTAGGCCATAATTTATGTGAACTGCTGGGTGCAGTATTATAGGGCAGTATTATAAGTCTAGCGCAGAGATGAGTCGTGAGGACTTTAGGCCATTATTTATGTGAACTGCTGGGTGCAGTATTATAAGTGAGTCGTGAGGACTTTAGGCCATAATTGATGTGAACTGCTGGGTGCAGTATTATAGTGCAGTATTATAAGTCTAGCGCAGAGATGAGTCGTGAGGACTTTAGGCCATTATTTATGTGAACTGCTGGGTGCAGTATTATAAGTGAGTCATGAGGACTTTAGGCCATAATTTATGTGAACTGCTGGGTGCAGTATTATAAGTGAGTCATGAGGACTTTAGGCCATAATTTATGTGAACTGCTGGGTGCAGTATTATAAGTGAGTCGTGAGGACTTTAGGCCATTATTTATGTGAACTGCTGGGTGCAGTATTATAAGTGAGTCATGAGGACTTTAGGCCATAATTTATGTGAACTGCTGGGTGCAGTATTATAAGTGAGTCATGAGGACTTTAGGCCATAATTTATGTGAACTGCTGGGTGCAGTATTATAAGTGAGTCATGAGGACTTTAGGCCATAATTTATGTGAACTGCTGGGTGCAGTATTATAGCGCAGTGTTATAGCGCAGAGATGAGTCGTGAGGACTTTAGGCCTTGATATAGATCTGCTGATGAATGTTGAAGAGTATTGTATTGCAATGACTTGTAATGTGACTGTGTGTATATCAATGTAAACGTGATCGTGCTGTGACTTAATAAATCGACATTTAAATTACACCAGATGTTTACGGCCATCCATGACTATTATTTACGTACCTGTGTTGTGAGTGACTGTTCTACCACACACTCACTAATACATACCTAACACAGATACGACGTCTACTCTATCACTCACCCACTTGCAATATTCTACATCATACTCGGTAACAGTATTGAAAATAATAGGGTGGCCCTTGACTTTTGACGAGTAGTATATATCCTAATTCAACTGTATCTCTGGTGGTTCCCTGTTCAGAGTTTCTCTGAAATGCTCTGCCCATCTTGTTTCCGGTCCCTCTGCTGTCGTGATGAGATTTCCTTGCTTATCTCTTCATTCATTCATTCATTCATAACCCTCCACTACCAAAGGAGCATAGGCCTTCAACAAACACATGCCAAGTCCTCCTGTCACGTGCCATCTTCTCAAGTTCTTTCCACGTTCTCCTTATCATTTTCACCTCTGTTTCCAGCTCTCTTCTCCATGTGCTTCTTGGTCTACCTCTGCTTCTCTTGCCCTGGGGGTTCCAGAACAAGGACTGCCTTGTAATGCTATCAACAGGTTTCCTCAGTGTGTGTCCTATCCATCGCCATCGTCTTCTTCTCATCTTTTGTTCCACTGGCACTTGTCTAGTTCTTGTCATCAGTTCCACGTTGGTAACCTTGTCATACCATTTTAATCCCTCTATTCTACGCAAGCATCCATTTATGAAAGTCTGTAGCTTTTTGGTAGTTGTCTTTGTTGTTCTCCATGACTCAGAGCCATACAATAGGACTGACTTCACATTTGAGTTGAAGATTCTTATTTTCGTGTTGGATCCGATTTCTCTTGATCTCCATATATTTCCCAATGCAATGAAAGCCCCTCTTGCTTTTTGTATTCTTATTTTGATATCACTGTCTGTCCCTCCAACTTTGTCTATATTGCTGCCAAGATATGTGTACGATTCTACATCTTGTATTGGTGCTTCTTCAAGTTCAACCCTGTTATCATTACCTGCATTTATTCTCATTATCTTTGTCCTTTCCCTGTGTATTTTTAGACCCAATTGCTGTGACCTCTGATCGAGCGTTTTCAATTTGTCCTGCATCTGATTACGGTTATGGGACAGAAGAGCCTTATCTCTTACTAATGTAATATTGTTTGCACCTCGTTTTCCGCTGATGAATTTAGTTATTTGGTATACTGTGCTTTGTTCATTTCTCAGTGCTGCCTCTTCTGCCTGTCTTGCAAGATCGTCTAGGAAATTCCTTTTGTTGGCTCGGGTTTGGCGTTTAACTTCTTTGTCCAGCTGACTGTACTGTTCGCTATATAGTTGCTTTAACCTGGGGGACTTCGCTTCAGTTTTCTTTCTTTTCATTTCCTTTCTCATCGTTATGGTGTTTAATATTTCTGGTGTTATCCAGTCTTGCTTCTTCCTTTCCTGGAATCCCAAGCATGATTTGCTGCTTTCCTTATACTCGTATATTGTTGAAATGGTGTTGAATTTCTGGTCTATATCACCAGTCAGTGTCTTTTCCTGACTTTGGGAAAATTTATATCGCTTCTTTATATCAGTCGCGGGAGCCGCGCTAGCGTAGTGGTTACAACACCGCTCTGGCGACCGGGTGATTCAGGATCAAACCCGGGCGACGGCATTTGAGGATTTTTCGTCGACCGGGAATTGGACTGGATTAACTCGAGACCTGGCGAGGACATTTGAAGAAGTGTCGTCGACCAGGGATTGGCGGCTCCTGAGCCGACCCAGCTCTAATGGGTACCTCCGAAATCGGCGAGTATCTGCCTGAATGGCGAGGGACACCTGTCTCTGTACAAGAAAAGGGATACTCACGTAAAATCAATGTCAGGTTAGACATTAAAAATAACCTGAGATTTCGCCTCGAGTATTAGCGGGCGTACGAAAAAAAAAAATATCAGTCGCAAAAGCTTTTCTGGTTAGAGGATCCTTCAATTTGCTGATGTCAAACCTTTTCTGTGTAGTTACAGTTGGTCCAGCCGTTCTTAATTTCACTTTCAGTTTTGCTACTACTAAATGGTGATCACTTCCCCCATCTGGACCTCTTCTTACCTTCACATCTTGTAATACATGTCTCCATCTTCCATTAATCATGATGTGGTCTATCTGGTTTCTGTCCCGACCACTTGGTGATTCCCATATTAATTTGTGAATTTCTTTGTGAGGGAAAAGTGTTCCTCCAATGACCAGGTTGTTAATGCTACAGAAACTTATTAATTTATCCTCATTTTCGTTTGCTGTTCCGCTGCCGCATTTCCCCATTACTCTTTCATTGTATGTATTGTGTGTTCCAACTTTCGCATTGAGGTCTCCCAGTACTATAATAAGATCATATCTAGGTGTGTCTTCCATTTCTTTCTGCAGTTGTTAATAGAATTCATCCTTGACCTCTTCATCACTACCATTCGTTGGTGCATAGCATTGTATTATTGTAGTGTTGGTGAATCTCCCTCTCAATCTTAATCTTATCAGTCTGTTGTTGATGGGTTTCCATTCCAGTAATGTCCTTTCTATTCCTTTCTGTAGAATAATGGCTACACCTTCATTGTGCTGTCCATCCTCTCTTCCAGAGTAAAGTACTGTTTCCCCTGGTGCTGTTTTTACTTTTCCTGCCCCTGTCCATCTGCTCTCGCTTATCCCTAGAATGTGTAATCTATAGTTCCTCATTTCTGCTGTGACCTGTTTTAGTTTACCCGTCTCGTTCCTTGTCCTGACATTCCAAAATCCTATTCTTAATTCACGTTTTGCGGTCAGGACGTCCGTTTTCGTGTCAGTGGCTTCCTTTCGGCTTTCACCACTGACAGTCATACGAGCCTCTGACTCCGGATGTCCGTCCCGCAGCAAAGTTTGTTCATTTGTTGTGGTTTCCGTAACTTCATTTCTTTTTACATAGACAGGGGTGTCAGCCCTATGCTAAAACCCCCAACCTGGAGGACCAGGGTGTCTGCTTTAGTCTGACCCCTGCCCGCTCAAACCTGTCCAGCTTGGTAGAACCTTCTAGGAGTAAAACTCCCGCTGGCATAGCTCTGGGTGTAATCAGGGTACGCAAGCTGCCATATCTCGACAATTGAATGTTCCTGAGGCTGAAAATGATCTAGAGAAGAAATCACAGCAATCAAAGGGTTAAAGAATGGAAAAGCTCCTGGCCATGATAACTTAAATGCAGAGCTATTTAAGACAGACCCTGAGCTAGCAGCAGAACTATTAGAACCCCTATTTGCACAAGTCTGGAAAACAGGGACAACACCAACAGAGTGAAACAAAGGAATAATTGTCAAATTGCCTAAGAAGGGAGATCTTGCAGACTGCAATAATTGGAGAGGAATAACTCTTCTCTCAGTTCCCAGCAAAATACTAGGCAGGATAATTATACAGAAAATTTCAAAAGCAGTAGACCACAAACCGAGGAAAGAACAAGCAGGATTTAGAAAGAAAAGAAGATGTGTAGATCATATATTTGCCCTCAGGAACATTATTGAGCAGTGCTCAGAATGGCAAAGACAGCTGTACATTTATTTCGTTGATTTTGAAAAGGCTTTTGACAGTATTCATAGGGACAGTTTATGGAAAATACTGAGGGCTTATGGAATTCCAAGCTGCATAGTGTCAATCATAAAAAGCCTCTATGCCAAATTTACGTGTAGCGTTGGGCAGAGCAACCTAACCTTTGAGGTGAAGACAGGAGTACGATAGGGATGCCCCTTATCAACCACTCTATTTCTAACAGTCATAGACTGGGTGATGCGCCAGACAACAGAGGGCAGTCCAAGAGGAATAAGATGGACTACATTTTCTACATTGGAAGATCTGGAATATGCAGATGGCATTGCACTACTAGCACATTCACATCAACACATCCAGAAAAAAACGGATAGACTTAATAAGTATAGCCAGCAGGTGGGCTTGAACATCAATCTAAAGAAGTCAGAGGTCATGGTGCTCAATGTGAGCAACCCTGAGCCCATATCAGTAAGGAATCAGCAACTGGAACAGACAGACACCTTGACATACCTAGGATGCATAGTAACAACAGACGGCGGAGCAAGCAAAGACATCAACAACAGAATGAACAAAGCAAGAACAGCCTTTTTAGTCTAAACAACATCTGGAAGTCCTGTCAGTACAGCACAAGCACAAAATTAAGATTATATCAGAGCTGTGTGCTTTCTGTGCTTCTCTATGGTGCGGAATGCTGGAGAGTTACAGAGAAGGAAATGTCGAAATTGTCCTCTTTTCACACAACATGCCTAAGTAAAATTCACCGCATCTTTTGGCCGAATACCATCACCAACCAAGATCTGCTCACTCGGAGCAAGCAAGAGGACATGCACACCATCATAGCTGGCAGACGCTGGAGCTGTGTTGGCCATGTCCTCAGAAGAGACCCCGATGCCATCACAAGAACAGCTATGCTATGGACCCCTGAAGGAAAACGAAAGAGAGGCCGACCAAAAACAACTTGGCGGAGGACTGAGGAGGCTGAGATGCAAAGAATTAACCAGAGTTGGGGCACTGTACGAAGGATGGCCGCCGACCGAACAAAGTGGAATCAATTTGTTGTTGCCCTACAAGACGCCACTAGGCGTTATGGCCACTGACTGCTTTGACGGTCGGCGGCTAAGGATCAAAGAAGAAGATATATTCTGGTTATAACCCATCAGAGGTTGAACGGGATATTTTTCTTCATTAATTAAAAAAAAAAAAAAAAAAAAAACCAACTATAATATTTTACGAGTACTCCTTACTACATGGGTTTTTTCTCACTTCTGGAAGTAACAACTCTGGTGTATAACCAGTTATCCACAGAAGTATTTCAAGTAAAGAAGTGTCGCGGTTATATCCCTTTGACTAACTCTCAAGGGAAGTAACAATATTAGGCACGTCACACCACAGATTAAGGGAGAGAGGCGTAGAGAATGGGAGAAATTGAGAAGTCACAGAGAGGAGACTTATTATAAAAAGAATTATAAGGTAAAGGAGCATATGGAGAAACTATAGAGAATATGGCAGTAGATGAGGGCCATAGAGAAATGGCAAAGATATAGAGACAATGGGAAATTAGAAGTTATAGTTCCTGAGGGAGCTGATAACGGAGTTGGGGAGGATGCAGATTTTTCGGCAGTTGCTAGTCTTGTGAAGACTTTGTGAGAAGCGAGGCTTCTCCATACATATGAAGTTATAGGAAATGGAGAGTTTCAGAGGGACAAGGAGAAAGAATAATGAGCTATAGAAAAACTAAGGAAAATGGAGATAGAGGAAAGAGCACTTACGGTGATGGAACAGTACTTACATTTTTATATGGTTATGGGTTTCTTTTAGCTATAAGGAAGATGGCAATAAAATATATAGAAGGCATATGTCAAATAGGAAAAGCCATAGACGAGACGGCATGGATAATTGAAAAGGAGATAGGTGAACTTCCGGAGAGAACGAAAAGGAGGAAAAGGAAGCCATAGAGGCAATGCCTGAATTATAAGAGGATGACGTAAATAAAAGAGTACGGAGAAGAGAAAGTCTATATGTAGGTAGAGAAAAGTTATAAAATTACAAGAAAGAAATAAATGGAATAAAGAGAAATGGTAAGGAAATAAAACTTACATGGAATACAAGAGAGAGAGAGAGAGAGAGAGAGAGAGAGAGAGAGAGAGAGAGAGAGAGAGAGAGAGAGAGAGAAACGAAGTATATGAAGAGGAAGACAATGAACAGGGTAACAGTGGATCGGAGATTAGGATGGACAATAGACATGGATGGTGGGAAAAGTAAATGCCCAAGGAGGAAAGATATGTGTTGATATTTACCGTCGTGTGTAGTAAATATTGTTAAATGAAATGAGACGTGGCTGGCTGTCATACATACTCACGTTACGAAGCATAATCACGAAGCTTGAACACAAGATACAAGGATCGTCATGTTTAATTCGCCATCTTAGAAAACAGGAAGTAGGAAGAAGAGAAGCAGAAGAGTTCCCATAAGGGTAAGTAACTCTAGTCGGGAAAACAAACTAAGTAACGAGACAATCAACATCCCCCTTCTTTATGAGTGAACAAAGTCATTCATCCAAGAGGGTTTCTTGCGATCTCTTTGAGGTCTCTTAGGGCAAGATGGTAGGAGAGAATGTTCTTTGCCAGCTTTCCCAGGACTAGAAGTAGCTGGAGTTGAAGGATCAACTTGTGGAAGATTGGAAATGTTCACTTCACTAGTGTTTTCCATGTCTGGCAAAACAACCTGTTGCTCGAGTAGAACTGTAGAGGAGACATCAATTTCCAGGTCCTCGGGATCAGGTGTGAAGGGTGTTGTTCTTTCAGAGAGCCTCTTATCAATCCTTCCAGGTTGCCAGTTTGGTTGTTCAGGGTCTTGATAGTAGACTGGCTGGTGAGACAACTTGGGCAGATCATGAGCAGTTTTATCATAATACTTCTTCACTGATCTGTCTCTCTTGCCTCTACTTTCAATAACTCTACTGTGAGATGCAACGGGTTTCACTGCAGAAGGTATCAGTGTACGCAGTTTCCTGTTGAACAGTATTTCTGCTGGACTTTGATCAAACCCTTGTCATGGCGTATTACGAAGTTCAAGTAGTGCCTCATATGCATCTGTATTGTCCTGAACAGTCTTTCTCATCATACCCTTGATGAGTTTCACAGCAGATTCAGCTAATCCATTGGCTTTATGGTGACCTGGTGCTGATTTAACATGAAGTATTCCCCATCTAGCAGTAAATTATCTGAACTGTGCAGACGTAAACTGAGTACCTTGGTCAGATACAATAACTTTGGGAACACCATAACGAGCAAAATGAGACTTCAATTTCCTGATGACTAACTGTGCTGTCATTGTAGGTAGAAAGTCTACTTCAATGAAGTTGGAAAAGTAGTCAATCAGAACTAAATAATATCGGCCTTCTATAATGAAGATGTCAGTGCCAACTTTCTCCCAGGGTGATAAACCTCTTGAGTGTTGGTTTAAAGGTTCTTTAGTATTCCTTGCCTTCGTTTCTTGACATTCTGGACAACTGTCAGCTATCTGTCGAATCTCAGCCGTCATGCCGATCCAAAACAGACAACTTCTGGCTCGGCGCATCATGCTGTCAAATGCAAGATGAGCAGCGTGTAGCTTCTGCTTGATTTCAGGCCTCAGTGCTTTTGGGATAAGAATACGCTCTCCTTTAAGTATTATGCCTTGTTCTGTTGTCAGAGTATTACGAATGGCAAAATAAGGCATAAGCTCAGCTGGTACATCAGTCTTTCTTTTAGGCTGTAGTAAAATCTGCGAGAATAATCGCTCATTTCAGTAAGATTTTAGTCATAAAATGATAATAAATAAACTAGCCCTATTGTGTCTGACGGTGATGCTCTCACACGCCAGCAACGCTGCCTTTTGTGCAGTGCTAAAGCCTATAGAACGATTCCACGGTAAAAATCTAACACGCGTTTTGGTTTCGGTTTCGAAAACATACTACCAACATTTAACATTTTGCCAGATCTGCTGCATACATTTTGCAGCCTAGACTTATAATTAACGATTTTGCGGAAGTGTGCCGCAAAAATAACTATCTGAATTAACGTATTCTGTCAACTTTAACGCTGGTAATAAGTAGTAATTCTTACATTTTTTGGTAGTGTTACACGATACAATACAAATTATTAACGCCAATTCTTAACCCGCCACGCCAACACCCCGCTTCGCTTGACAGTCCGCCATGCATATATACACGCTGGAACAAAGCCAACAGAGGCAAAACACGCAGACAATTTTATTTCTCCTCGCGGTAATGTTTCTGACGTCACAAAAAACAAGTTAGTTATTTGAAAAATACATGCTAGCGAGATGAAAGAGAGGGGAAGATGGCCGTCTTGTGTAAAATATTTATTTGACGATGACCGGTGACAAAATTGAAAATCTAAAACCATAATGAAACTGAACATAAAAATTATATGGTAGTATAGCTTAGAGTTCACTGAGCAAGAATGTGTTTTAAATAATATGATAGTCCCAGTATTAGACAAGTTATTGAGAACATACTAAATGTCTACGAACGCACGACCAGACAGACTGTTGTTCCTGCTTGTTTTTTTTCATAACGTTAGTGGGGACACCGGCTTAGAAGGGAGGCATTGAGGTAAAATCAAATTCGCTTGGGTAACAAGAGTATTAGAGGAGAGGGGAGCGGTAGGAAAATTTTTACCAAAAACTAACATCGTTTTGTATTGGCATAACTAAAGCAGACTGGCCAATCGACTACCAGACGCAGAGTATGTTTGGAATTATTTTTGTTTTTCAAAAAACTGCATTTGAATTCTGGTAGTCGCAAGCTTTCGATTGGCCAGTGCTACTAAATATTAGCAAAAAGCTTTCACTATTCATTGCCAGTTGAACAGTATTTTTTATTCAGATACGCTGAGAACAGCTGTGATAAATTTAAAAGTAAATTAAATAACTAAATAAGTATTTCACAGTCTGGACGGAGCAGAAGAAACTGAGGCCATTTCTTTGCAAAGTCAGCGTCATTTGTTTATATTTCTTGATTTGTGGTAAGAATGCTTTATGAATTTAATATGTTTAATCCCCTTACCAAAGTTAGATACTGCTATTGGGAAAAAGTGAAGGACGTGCCGGGAGCAGACATTTTTGAGTCCTCACGTTGAAATGAATCTAACTAATGTATGTTGTCATGATTATGTTTGAATATTATTGTATTAGAGTATATTAGTAAGCCTCCGTGTTCAAGGAACACTGTTCAACATGCCTGAAGCATTTATATTTAAAAAGAAAAAGATGAGAAAAATATATAAAAGGAAATGTGGTTACCCCACATTATATTATTGAGGAAAACTATGTAAACGTACAGTGGCGTATCTGCCATAGGGACCTGAGGGGTGGTCACAGCAAGGTGGGAGTCATGAAAAATTAGGGGGTGAGTGCACCTGAAATGCACGCGAGGCTGACCCCATACCCACGTATGAAATTAAATAAAAGAATAAGTGATCAGATGTAAAAGGCCAGGGTGTTTTTTGTTGCAGAGGTTTTTTTCCTGTTGCCAGCTGGTGACAGGAAACCTGAGGAGTGACGATAACGCCAAGAAGGCTCCGAAATTTCATGTATGCTTTCAAGAGATAACAGCAGGAGCTTGGGCGTGTGATGTGATATCGATATTTCTGCAACTACACAATATCTTATCTTTCAACAAGAAACCCCAGGTGATATGTTAAGGACCTGGGTACATCTGACAGTTTCGTTTTAAATAAACCGTGGTATTTCAAATCATACTCAGGAAAATGATGGGGTATGATGATAATACAGCCCCTCATACACAGTGACTCTCCCTCTTAGAAGAATACATTTAAGCTGTGAACATTCCAACAGGAAAGACATGTATTAACATTGTAGTTATTTGGGCAGATTGTCCACACAATTTTAGTTAATCTTTTATGTAAACTAGCTTGTTCTCATTTTCAAAGAACTGTCCAAACGATATGACTGGACAGGAAAAATAAATTGTACCAAAAAAAAAAAATTATCATATTTAAAGAAAAACTTAACCACAGGTTTTATTCACTTCCTCATAGAAACTTAAAGTGTTTTTGTGTTGTGTACCATCATTTCATTTCTCTCCGGGGTCTGCGTCTTAGCATAAACAACATTCTATTGTCCCAGGGAATCCCCATAATCATTATTGCCCAAGAATTGGGAAGTCAAGAAACTGTCAGAACCCAGAATTAATTAGATAAATTTATACTTTTTAAGAAAGTTAGTTAGAACATTTTGCATTTATCAGAATGGCAGATCTGGCCAAGTTTCGATCTGCGGCTGTTCAGACTGCAAAAGAAATGAATATGGAGGGTCAAATCTTAATTGACTATGTCACCTCAGAATGTGATAAATTTATTACTAGGGAGGAACATAGGTTAGCTGAGGAAAGGAAAATGCAATTAGAAGATGCTAGGGAGACTAAGAAATTAGAGGCTGATAGGGAGGCTGAGATTAAGAGGCTGCAGTTGGAGGAGAAGAAACTTGAGGCTGAGGCAAAGAAAGAAGAAAGGAGATTGGAGGAGGAACGAGAGAAAGAAGAAAGGAGATTGGAGGCGGAACGAGAGAAAGGAGATTGGAGGCGGAACGAAAGAAAGGAGATTGGAGGTGGAACGAGAGAAAGAAGAAAGGAGATTGGAGGCAGAAAGGGAAGATAAAAGATTACAAAGAGAACATGAGATACGACTAAGGGAGTTAGAGCTGCAAGGCCATGCTCCTGAAAATGGAACTAGCCCCTCCACTTCCGACTCAGCTGCAAGCCAGGGGGCCTCCTCATCAGCCATGGGGTTCCATTTAGATTACTTTGTGGAAAAGGATGATGACATTGAGTCGTATTTAAGCAGATACGAAATATTAGCCACTACTTATGGGTTAGAAAGAGAAAAATGGTGTGTAAAGTTGTCTCAGGGTCTTCGGGGAACAGCTTATGAAGTGTTTTCCAAAATGAGCAGGGATGACCAAGAAGCTATGACATGTTGAAGCAGGCTCTTCTGTTAAGATACGAAAAGAACGGAGAGTTTTATAGAAATAAATTTAGGAATGCCAGGCTACTGTCGGGTGAGACCTATCACCAGTTCTCCGCCCGGTTGGAGACGTATATGGAAAAATGGGCTTCTTTGGGGAAAACCCAAGATCTCAAAGAGATGATACTCATTGAACAGATGAGAGAGTCCATGGCTCCAGACATGAGAAAATTTCTCATGGAACAGGGCGCGGAGAGGCTGGGTGAGATCATAAATGTCGCTGAGAGGTATCAGGCAGCCCTGGCAGAGGTAGCTGGTTGTAGTAAGTTGGGATTATATAAATACTTATAGGGGACTTAGTGTACTGACTGAGATCAGCTGTGAAGGTATCTGTATTTAATAAGTGTGGTGTGTTACAGATGACCTTACTTTGCTACCACATTTAGACCTCAATCAGACTTATTCTGGAATATTGTGATGACTACGTTGAATGTCTAGGGTTATGATAGTGATGAAGTGTAAGTTCACAACAACCAACAGACAGATAAACACTTTAATTAAGATTCACAACACTTTACAACACTATGACAAGCACATACATATAACACTCTAGAAGACTAGCTTAAGTAAGTCAAGTGTTAACTTTTAAATTATGTATTAATTTCTTTCACTAATAGATATCCTGATCCAACTACAGAGTGAATCAGGAATCACAATCAAATGTAAACACAATGTGTATGTACAAAATTTATACAAAGGATCTTTGTCCTGACATTTAATATTATTACAATATGTGTGTAGGGCTGTGAGGTAGTCTTATGAGGTAATACTGGCTTTTGAAGCTCGGTTGTTGTTTGTCATCACGACTTCATGTGTTTGTTACTGGTGGAAATAATATTGAAGGGATCACAGTTTCTTTTATTTGTAAACAATAACTGTCCCTCTTGATTTAATATTACAGTCAATTTTAGGGTGGGTTATACAAGGGTGAGCTGCTCTGGCCGATGAATTCTTAACTTATGTGTCGGCGGCAGGAAACCTGTCTCCTCTGCTCGCTTGCATCTCAGTTATCTTGAAATACACCACCTGTCGATATCTTGGACAAGGAGTCTGTTGCCAGCCCTCTGGATCCAGCAAAACTCAGACCAGGTGCTGCTCTAATACTTCAGTACCACGGTCCCTGAAATAAGAAGGTTGTACCTCCTTCTTCAGAACTAATATATATAATCTATTTCCACACTGAAGTACAGGACATTACAAACACAGAGTTCAGCGCTGTAGGCCAACTGCTAGCTTCTCATGTGACAATATACACCAGTATTCCTTTCCCTAATGGTTACAACGCCTCTGCAATTCCAGCGTTAATTCCTTATATACAATAGGATAGGTTTCATGTTACTATTTGGCAATCCCATATATGCCTATGCAGTTATACTCCTCTCTGACAAGCTTTTACATGGTGGAGCAATATCTAGGCTTTGCCTTCTGTTTACTACTGAACCACACACATACAGACACAATTTATCATTTCATATTCAATTTTCATATATATATATATATATATATATATATATATATATATATATATATATACGAAACGAGGCGCCCTGTGTACCCACACAGAAGAACACAAAGACATGACACGTGAGTTAATTTAAATTAGATTTAGTTTTATATTCAGCACGAGTCTATTTTAATGTGTAGTGAATTAGGTCTAGATAGATAGATAGATGTGAAAGTTTAAGAGCGATTATTTCATTCTTCAGAAAGGCAGACATAGTGTGAGGCTATTTCACTGGAATTTAGATAAGATTAACGATAGCAAGATAGCAGCCTCGTGGTGATAAAAAGCGGCGCCGCGAGTCTGAGTAAACACGCTCCGCGTGGTAAACCTATCATATGTTACGCCAAGTGACACGTTGTGTATTTAGTTCCAGTTTGGTTTAAGTCGAGAATAATTATATTTTATTTCTTTAATGTAAAAGTAATTGAGCGTATTTCACGATGATTGATTATTCTACTGTATATATTTATGGGTTACTTTGAAGTGAGAATATGTATTTAGATTTCTGGAGAGCGTGCGTAAGGCGTAAGGCACGTTGAGACAGGTGTTTCTCTGTTTGCTCCTGGGGGAGCATGGAAACACCAATGCGGCTGGTGTCCACCACAAGTCAACAGAAGCATTTTTATGCTATTACAGTGGTTGTTTCTGTAATAATGTGTTTCATGTGATGAGTTCCCAATCTCATCAGGGGTCATATACGACACGCTTGTGGCCAGGCGCACCAGTCGTCACTTACGACATGTTCAGAGTGCGGGAACGAGTATTGATGTGCGTCGGTTGAGAGGTAGTAGTTAATTCTCATTATCGAGATTATTTGTTGTACATGTATTGAAGAATATTAATTTATGGGTTGCAAGCAACCAATAATTGCAACCCCTGTCAAACGATCCTTTATAAATTTTCTTAGTGCACGGGTCTTGGGTGTGAAGTACATCCAGCCCCTGTCACAAGTGGCGTCGTCGGCAGGATTGACAGACAGCACGCAGTGAAGCAACTCTTCGGCAATCAGAGCAGCAGCAGCCGAAACAATAGAACACCCAGTTCAGTGCAAGGCGAGGGACGGAATCATCCAGTTTGTCAAGATTTTTAGTCAACTCTACTAGCAACAAGATGGCGGCACGCAACACACGTGCTGCTAGTAGAACTGATAACGAAGATGTGGCTGAGGTGGATGACCCTGTAGTAGGGCTAAATCGTCAACCAGAACGAGTACAGTACATCGTGGTACCTACTCACAAGAGGGTGCGGTGCTGTGGGGAGCGCACGGGTCCTACGGCCGAGGAATATGTCAGAGAGGTGAGAGCTGCCTGGAGAGTAGGGATGATGAGTAAAGAGGACCAGGCAGATGTTATCATCGACAGTGTGACCCCAAGTGTCCGCAGGGAGCTGAGGATTCAGGCTGATGACGATGACCCAGAAGCGATGCTACATTCCATTCTTAGGGTGTATGGGGAGCGTCGAAGCATCCCAGAGCTAATGGCCACGTTTTACTCTACCCGGCAAGGTTCAAGGGAGTCTCTTTGGGAATTTTCCCATCGCATTCACGAGGTGTTTTAAAGTGTTGTAAGAGCACAAAAACAGAACAATGTCGCTCCTTTGGAGCCATCCTTCCTGCGGGACCAGTTTGCTGCTTGTCTTAGAGATGATTTACTAAGAAAGTTTGCAAAGGAAATGATCTTTAAAGAGCCTACAGCATCGTTTAAGTCGGTGAGGGACTATGCCCTACGGTTTTTGGAGACTGAGCCCACTTCTGGGGCTGGTGTTGCCAGTGTCGAAGCAGCTTTGGGGGCTTGTGTTGCCAGTGTTGAAGTGGCAAGAACAGAGACTGTGTCAGATACGCATGCATTAAACGCAGAAGTAGAGCGGCTGAGAGCACAGGTGGCTCAATTAGAGGCTAAAATTGATGCGATGTCTCAGGAGCAGGGGAGACGTACCAGGACAGTTCGTTGTTTTAGATGCAGAGAACTAGGCCACGTACAGAATCGATGCCCACAGGCGTTAAACTTAGACCCCTCTGCGGCTGGGAGTCAGGTCACAGAAGGGGAGCAGAATGGCTCAAAGATAAAGATGGTTGGTGGTCGACCGGAGTGTGAGGCGCTTATCGCAGGGAAGAAAGTCAAAAGTCGCCAGTGATGTAAGGAATGCAGGAGGCGACCCAGGGCACCGAGGAAGCCTAGGAAAATAAGATGCTTCAACTGTGGAGACCTCTCAAACCACATGGCAGCCAAGTGTCCCCACGGCCCGCTTCCTAAGCGATGTTTCCTTTGTAGGTCCCCGGACCATTTGATATCGGTTTGTCCATCAAAGAGCGCCCTCTCTAGGCGTACCAACACATCTAGATTGCCGTCACAGTGCAAGCCAAGAGATGGCCGTGGCAACTGTCACCATAAGGGCGCCAGGAACAGTGGTCGACATTTAGAGGAGGAGACTCATCTAAAACTCGTTGAAGGACACGTTTCCAGGCTACGAGGGGCGCACGTAAGAGCAGAGCCGCCGTTGCAGAGTTTCGCAGCAGTCCAGAAAGAGAGATGTGACAAGCTGTCGTGTTCTACTCCACTACAGGTCGGAGAATTGGTGAAGAAGAGAATGCACAACGCTGAGAGATCTGAGATTCGTGATATGTGGTCAGAAGACGAATACGTTGTAGTTCGTGCTCCCACAATGACAGGGGGTCCATATATCATCCAACGAACGGACAGAGCGAGTCCGAGCATTAGAGTCACCGGCAATGACCTGAGACGAAGTGAAGGAAAAGGTGATCCTCCAGATTTGGAGAATACGACTGAGGTGCCTGATTTAGTGTAGTTGTCGGGACGACAACAAAATCAGGCGGAAAATATGTGACAGCGCCATCTTGAGATCTGTCGTTCTCGGCGCTGGCCCCATCTGGTCAGTCATATTGTCTCTGTGGTTTAGTGCCTTTTCATCACGTTATCTTCAAGCAAATTTATTACAAGGCCATAATAAAGCCTACAAAGTAGTTGTGTTTTTGCTCTAGTTGTGTAAATTTGTGTTTTCGCTATTTCTAAAGCGATAATCGCGTGTGATATTTAAGTAGCCAAGATTAATACGCCAAGCGCGCAGTAAGTGAGTGATGCGCCATAGGCTTTGGGTTGCTTGAATTGTTAAGTCTGCTGCTGAGAGGGTTGCAAGCAACCAATAATTGCAACCCCTGTCAAACGATCCTTTATAAATTTTCTTAGTGCACGGGTCTTGGGTGTGAGGCACATCTAGCCCCTGTCACATATATATAGGAAATATGTCTAGCTTACCACAACTCATGGAAATATACACAAGTAACGTTGACTGGCGATGAATTTTGGCACAATTTCGATCTGCCTTATCCCAGGCTTTTATTTAGAAAAATATTAGCTTGCTCTCAACGCACTTGCTTCTCACTCATGGCCCTGAAATATATATCAAAAGTAAAGAGCCTTTGTTGTACCCATCCTACATGGCGATTTGAGTTCGATTTTAAGGCACAATTTACAGAAAATCAAAACGTATCTAACTTGTTGGCCTCATTTCCCTTAAAGCAGTGTTTTTGAAACATGCCATTATGAGCAAATATGATTGATAAGAATCTTTTTTCTGTTTGATGTTCCACCAATGAAATATAAGTCTACATGGAAGCCTTTGAAAAATGTGTACCCATCATCATCATCAGTTGATAAACTCTTAATACAAGACCCTTGCCCTGAGCAAGAGACATGCTGAGAAATCTGAAGCTCGCTCGAACATCACCAGAGTTAAATACTGTGTTGTTGTGTTGCTCTTGGTTCGAGTATGGAATGTCAACTTGACCTACGCAGTGGTCTGTAGACATAGATGGAGTGTATAATGTGCGAATGATAGGAAGAGTTCGTGGCGTTGACAAATGTTCTTTTCTCACACTCATGTATGGCTGGAAGTCATCGACACCAACGACTGTGTACCTTTACTAAAGTTTAATTGGACGTACACACTCGACAGCACAGATAGTGACAAATCACAGGTTGGCATAATACATCATGGTACAGTGGATAAATGGTCTTGCAATGTTATGTTACATGGGCACTCATGTAGAATAATAGTATAATGGACTGTCGGTAGCCAAGCACTCAGTATTGCCCATATATATATAT
Source organism: Oreohelix idahoensis (assembly GCA_024509875.1). Taxonomy (NCBI): domain Eukaryota; kingdom Metazoa; phylum Mollusca; class Gastropoda; order Stylommatophora; family Oreohelicidae; genus Oreohelix; species Oreohelix idahoensis. The sequence goes on along the minus strand of JAMPIV010014019.1, from coordinate 139,996 downwards.
CAACTGAGTTTACTAACAAAGCACGTCAGATTATAAACAATAACCAAGATGGCTTCTAGACCTAATCTCGTCTAGCGAAGATTCCTTAACATAATGTCCAGCACAGATTTTTCCATATAATTATATTGAACCGCTAGCAATGGGTTCTCATGTGTAGCAGTGATCTCTGGACTAATCAAGCGATAATACGGGCATCCCTTTTCTCTTCTTGAAAGTCACTACATGTTTGGTTCCAAGATGGCTTCACTCGTGAGCTGTCACTCACGTTTGGATACAGATAATGAATCTGTCCTAAAGTTAGTCATTCATTAAACATTTCATTGCTCTGTAGATTTGATCATGAACAATTGACTGCATTCTACAGGATATAGTGCTGCTAGGAATCAGAATCGTTTTTTTTTTTCATCTAGTTAGATGTATCCTCTCAGACGTACAAATCATCCCTACCGAAAAACGGTGGCTTCGTACGAGAGTTCAAAAGAGTATCTTTATTACCTTGGTTTTCAGAAATATGATTTTGCCATTCCTTGGCAATAAGAATGAACACTGGGGTAAAGCATACACGATAGGTCTAGATGACTATCACTTTCCCCAAAAACCACTGAGATCACTTTTTCCCCGGCATCAAGCCGACATAGAAAAACACAGCCCATCATCAGGGCGAAGCCAAAACACACCTCTCTCGCGACACATCCGCCGAACAGCCTTTGACCTCTCTAGAGACAACAGAACATATAGTTCGACTTAGATATGTAAAGATATACAGATATAAGACAGATTCGTCCTACACAGACAAACAATACACACATAAATTCAGGCCATAGATATTCTGAAGCAAGAACAATCTATTACTACCCAAACAAAGAATAAATCGCAGTAAAACTGGATTCATCCGCGGAGTTCGATCGAAAGAGACGGCACAACTTTCAAGGGAAGTAACTCAATAATGACTTTCCCTTAAGCACTAAAAAAATATCTATTTTGTTTACAAAATATTTGCGAACATAACAAGTATACCAATGTATAATATTGTAAGATATCAAAGACTGCACGTAACAGTCTTACCACACCTCCCGGGAAAAAAAAATGGAACATTTTTTTTCTTTTTGAAATACATCTAGGAGCAACGTACAATAGGCTCACAACGCATGAATAATGCGCAGATGAAAATATCAGGAATACATATAACGCCTAATATGAGGCTAAGTCGACTTATGGAGCGACTGGTGAGAATGTGTCTCATAAACTGAGAGAAATTATTTCTCTATAAGTATATTTTTTCCAGGAAGGTGTCATCAAAGTATAATACAATTCTGGCAATTACACGATGCCTAAAAAATTCATACCATCATTTCGTATTAGATATCTTACATTTATGATTTATGAAGAAAAAATCATCAAAGCACAGCGGTGAATAAACATCAATGAACCGCTATGTAGTGATACAATCATTATATTATTAAATTACAAATTTGTATCTATCATGATATAGAAAAGGAACTACTATAGAACTAGACATATCAAGAAGTCTAAGCCCTAATAGTTATGTGGAATCATGTGGGCATCTTGACAGAATGTCTGCCATCACATTATCTGATCCACGAATAGCTCGCACAGAGAAATGAAAAGGTTGAAGAGCAATTGCATATCGAGTAGACCTCGAGCTCTTCAAATTCTTACTCTGTATAGCAGTAAGAGCTTTTTGGTCGGTTTCTACTATGAAATGTGCGCCCAGAAGGAATCTCTGTAGTTTGAGGATCGACCAAACCATAGCTAATAGCTCACGGTCTAAAACCGAATAATTCCTTTCTGCCGCATTAAGTTTTCTGGAAATATACATTACAGGATGCAGAGTTCCAGAGTACTCTTGCATTAGTGCCGCTCCAATCCCAGTGGATGAAGCGTCACTACGAAGAACGAATGTTTTATCTTTAGTGGGTAGCACTAAAATAGGTGGTGTTGAAAACAATGTTTTAATCTTATCCAGAGAGCATTGGCATTCCTGAGACCAGTGGACCACATTAGGCGAACCTTTCTTTAGAAGTGTTGAAAGAGGTGCCATGATAGAGGATAGATTCTGAATGAATCTGCCATAAAATTGAATAAGACCTAACAGACTTCTCACCTGTTTTTTTAGTCTTAGGGATTGAGATGTTAAGTATCTTACTAGTATTATGGTCCTCTGTCTTTAGGAAACCATGACCAACTCGGTGGCCTAGGAAAGAAATTTCGCTAAAACCAATATAGGCTTTAGAGGGTTTCGCTGTCAGGTTGTGCTCGCGCAAAGTAGACAGCAATTCATCTAACCCTGAATAGTGATCTTCCCAAGTATCGCTGAAAAGACAGATGTCGTCTAGATATGCAATGACATCTGACCGATAAGATAGGATTCGGCGCATCATGCGTACGAATGTAGCTGGTGCGTTCATAAGACCGAAAGGCATAAAATTCCATTGGAACAAACCTCTAGGTGTTGAAAAAGCCGTGAGAGGTTTGGCGCGTTCAGATAAAGGAACTTGCCAATATCCTTTAGACAAATCAAGTTTAGTGAAAAAATGAGATTTGGAGAGTCGAGTAAGTAGTTCTTCCAGTAAAGGCATAGGTTCAGCATCGAACTTCGTTACCTGATTCAATTTTCGATAGTCAACGCAAAGACGTATGTTATTGTCTTTTTTACGCACAATAACCATCGGCGAAGAATATGCAGAGGTGGATGGTTCGATTATTTTCAAATCTATCATCTCATCCAACTCTTTCTCGACCTGTGCTTGAAAATGTATAGGTATAGGATAAGGTCTAACCCTAATAGGAGTATGGTCAGTTAGAACAATGTCATGTTCAATGACATTCGTTTGTCCAGGGATGTCAGTGAGTACATCCTGAAATGTTTGCAACATAGTTGAAACTTGTCGCTGTTCTCCTAGAGACAAATCAGGAGAGACAGTAACGTTCTTCCATGATTCACTAGAATGAAGTGGGATCATTGGAAGAGGAAGATTTACATCTGAAAAACTTGTTTCCTCATCCTGTATCACGGACAGTGATGAGTAATGACCATGTTGTACTGGAGAATTGTCCGTTGCTTGGAAAATGGGTTGCAAATAATCCGGACGTTCATGGAATTCAGTAAGCATATTGATGTGGAAGGTTTTATGCTTCCCATCAATATCGACAATATAGTCGACATCGGAAATTTTCGATATTATATCGTACGGACCTTTCCAAGAAATAAGTAGTCTGTTTTCCCTACAAGGTAGTAATACAAATGCTTTGTCACCAGGACAAAGTTGTCGTAAGCATCTCTTCTTATTGGCAAATTGCCTTGCCTTCTGTTTCGCAAATTCAGAAGAAGAAGTTGCTAATTTGCATGCTTCGATAATCTTTTGTCTCAACGCGATGACATATTCGTAGGATGACTTTGTGTCATCGTCAATATTGTCAGATGTTATGAGATCGTGAAGCAACGACATAGGGCCGCGCGGACGCGCGCCAAAGACGAGTTCAAAGGGAGAAAATCCTGTATGTTCATTGGGTACCTCTCTGTAAGCGAAGAGGGCCGCAGGTAAAACTCTGTCCCAGTCTTGAGGATGATCCTCAGTTATCTTCCCTAGTAAGTTTTTAAGTGTTCTATTAAGGCGTTCGACCATACCATTAGACATTGGATGGTAGATACTACTTAAAGATCTATCTATCTGCAGAGTAGACATTACTTGAGACATGGTATCTGATATTAGTTGGGTGCCATGGTCTGACAATATCTCTCCGGGGAAACCCAAACGAGAAAATATAAGCCAAAGAGCATCTGCAATATCAGCAGTAGTAATGCTCTTCAGAGGAATAGCCTCTGGCCAACGTGTGCACATATCAACACATGTCAAGATAAACTGATGTCCTCTGGCAGACTTGATCTTAAATGGACCAATAATGTCTATGGCCATTTTTTGAAACGGCCGAATAGGAATGTCCGCCGCCTGAATGGGTGCAGCATGCCGTGGACCTTTGGATTTAACTTCCTGACATACTTTACAAGATCGACAATAAATCCGTATGTCCTTGTTTACCAATGGCCAAAAGAAAGCCGCAAGGACTCTTGACTTAGTACGGGAAAAACCCATGTGTCCAGCACACTGAGAGTCGTGAGCGTGCTGCAAAATTTTAACTCTCAAATTCTTGGGAACCAGGATTTGAGAATGACTTGACGTAATGGAGTCTTGAACCATACGTACAAGTACGCCATTCTTCTTTGTAATCCACGATTTACGACTTGTGTCTTTATTCGGATCACCTTTAGTTGCAAGAATGAAGAATTTCTTCAGAGTGGGATCATCTTCTTGCTGTTTTATAAACGAGTCACGAGAAATTACCAAGGGATCATCTTGGTTATGCACTTCATTATCTTCAGTAGATGAAGTTTGAGGCATATTAAGAGCCTGAGCTCTAGTGACTACAGCGTTAGCAATCTGCATGTTTTGCCTTTCCCACGCGGAAATTTGTTGCGGAGTGCATTCTTTGACTCCATGAATGCGACCGATGATGAGGTCAGCGATCGGATTCGGGAGAAGACATGCGTGTACATCTCCTGTAAAGAAAGGAGTAGCAATCCTAATGATAGCAGTAGAGTATTTCTCTAATGTGCCGCCAAATGTTACACATTTGACTACTTGTCCAGTGGCACGGGAAGGATCTACGAGTGACTGCCTAACACCAATTGTGGTGCATCCAGAATCAAATAGCACAGAGACTGGATTGTTATTCACTAAACCCTTATGTAAGACAAGAGAACCTCTTCCATCATGCGCGACTGATGCCGGAAGAGCAGGAAGAGGATGGCCACAGCTTAAAGTAGACACTGTGGTTGGCTCAAATAACGTTTTGCATTGGGGGCACTGAGATGCTCTCCCAAAATCAAAAGCGGCACATGCCATATTACTAGCATCATTATTATCTTTACTCTGTTTATAGGCTTCATGGGACTCTTGTTGTGCAGAGTTTGCCTGAAAATGTGGTTTATGTCTTTTGTTTTGAGATCTACCTCGGTTATTATCACCTCTGTAGTTATTGTTACCTCTATTGTAACCCCTATTTGGGTTTGAGTCATAGTTCCCTTGGTTACCATTATCATATTCATTATAATGAGTATCTCTGTAATTATGATCTTGTTGACTCCAAGACGGATAACCCTGATAGTTTCTATAATTACTTCCTCTACGGAAATTCCTATAATTATGACCACCCCTGTGTCGAGAGCTATCAGCTCGTCTCCAGTTCTTTGAAGAAGAACCCTGAAATGATTGGTTACCTTGGTTTTGATAACTATTATGGTTACCTTTTTTATCAAATCTGTTTTGAGGTCCCTGAAATCTGTGTGAATAATTGGGATTGTATGGTGTTGCTGAAGCAACTGGCATACCCTCCTTAATCTTAGTGTTGCCAAAAGTCACGTCGGGGTGTGCAGTGACATATTGGGAACAATATTCTTCCATTTCCTTTAGAGATTTGGGTTTACGCTCATGTATAAATTCCAGGAATGGTTTGTTAACACATGACATAATCTTATCTCTGAGCAACAAATCCATAAGTCCTTCATACGTTTTTTCTGTTTTGGAAAGCTCAATCCAACGATCAACTGTGAGACGTGCCTTTGCAGTGAATTCTGAGAATTCTACCCCTGTCTCAGGCACCATCGTCTTAAACAAAAGGCGATAGCCTTCCTCACTTAGCTGGTATTTTTTTTATCAAAGCCGCCCTAATGACATCATAATTATCCTTATCTGCTTCTCCTACAAGGCATAATCTAGTCAAAGATTCACCTTTCAAGTTTTCTGCTAATTGATTAGCGTATTGTGATTTATCCACATTATGTGTACGACAAGAACGTTCAAATCTATCCAGCCAGAATGTAATATCGTCACTGGACTGATTGAACGGTGGAACCTTAACCTTGTAAGTAGAAGGTTTACCATTACCACTAGATGCCTGATTAACATTAATCATACTTGTCAATCTCAATTTCTCTAACTCAAATTCATGTTCTCTTATTGCTTTTTTTTCTTCAGCCTCTCTGTCTAATCTTTTTTGTTCAGCTTCCCTGTCTAATCTTTTTTGTTCAGCAGCAGCTTCTCTTTCTAATTTTTTTTGTTCAGCTTCACTGTCTAATCTTTTTTGTTCAGCAGCAGCTTCTCTTTCTAATTTCTTTTGTTCAGCTTCAAATCTCCTTTGCTCCACCTGCATCTGCAATTTCTTTTGTTCAGCAGCAGCCTCAGCTTCTCTTTCTAATCTTTTCTCTTCAGCCAGAGCTTTTCTCTCTTCTGCAGCTAATGCTTTGTCATATTGAGCAACTGCCCATTCTTCTAATTGTTGACCAGTTTTATCAAGGGCTTTCCCTTGTATAATGAAGTATTCTAATGTAGACATGGTGTCTAACAATAATACTAATCACCTGAAACAATAATAATACCACAAGTTCTTAATGACTTGATTAATCAGTATACTATCCCAATATCTGTGGGTCACAAGCCTTAATAAGGTCTTGTATAACAGTAATAATAATCAGGTACTGGTTTATACCATAATCCAAGTGCAGTGCACAGGCAATTGTGTCTTATGAAATATACCTATATAAAACATATGTCAACCAACAGAATACATAAAGTACAAATAGGACTGACAATACGAAAACGTTTGCAGAAATCAAAATAAATCAAATAGGGAAATCAATGAAAATAATCACTGAATCTGCAAAGAATAACAACACAAATGACGTCACAGTATATGAATATAAATTGTGAATAGAACTGAAAGATAGAAAAGGGTAGACCAACAAATTACAAACAATTCAAAACAAAACTAAAGAACAAAGAAATATTACAAAAATAACAATAATTACAGACTTCACAGCTAACACAAAAGCAACAGTTGTCGCAAGCAAATTTTCAATCAAGAAAATTGCACCTATAGAAAACGCCCACAACGGACCCTCTATGACGTGGGATATTCTGTTGTGAGGACGCCGCCCAACCTTAAACACAACCCGCTGACATATAAACTAACATACTATACAAACAAATAACATGTAACATATCATAAATACATATATCATGTGTGTAATGTGTTGCAAAATAGGCTCAGTTTTACAGTAATGGCAAAGTTATTCTTGTAAAATAAATAAACTGCCACTTTATTGAAATATATATTCTGGCCTTAAATATTAAAGTTCATATATAGAAAACAAGAAGATCCATCGATGAAAATAGGACTTCTTAGTTCAATAATACTGTCTTCCTGTTAACATTGACAAGAATTGATCCAACTGTTCTGTGAAACTCTGTAATGTCTAATGTAAAAATGTCAACAACGCTGACCTACATACTGCATTCACTTGACAGGTCACGTGACGAAGTGTTGACAAAGAGCAAACCAATACTGCAAGTGTGTCGTATCAGCCACAGGAAACGGTCTGGTATCGGTAATCTGTTGACTTCTGAACTTCTGCGAGGTCAAACCCAGAAAGCTGGTCCACCAGTTGATAAGAATCTTTTTTTCTTATTAATGATGTCCACCAAATGATAAATATAAGTGGATGGAAGCAGACATCATCATCATCAGTTGATAAACTCTTAATACAAGACCCTTGCCCTGAGCAAGAGACATGCTGAGAAATCTGAAGCTCGCTCGAACATCACCAGAGTTAAATACTGTGTTGTTGTGTTGCTCGTGGTTCGAGTATGGAATGTCAACTTGACCTACGCAGTGGTGTGTAGACATAGATGGAGTGTATAATGTGCGAATGATAGGAAGAGTTCGTGGTGTTGACAAATGTTCTTTTCTCACACTCATGTATGGCTGGAAGTCATCGACACCAACGACTGTGTACCTTTACTAAAGTTTAATTGGACGTACACACACTCGACAGCACAGATAGTGACAAATCACAGGTTGGCATAATACATCATGGTACAGTGGATAAATGGTCTTGCAATGTTATGTTACATGGGCACTCATGTAGAATAATAGTATAATGGACTGTCAGTAGCCAAGCACTCAGTATTGCCCATATATATATATATCAACTGAGTTTACTGACAAAGCACGTCAGATTATAAACAATATCCAAGATGGCTTCTAGACCTAATCTCGTCTAGCGAAGATTCCTTAACATAATGTCCAGCACAGATTTTTCCATATAATTATATTGAACCGCTAGCAATGGGTTCTCATGTGTAGCAGTGATCTCTGGACTAATCAAGCGATAATACGGGCATCCCTTTTCTCTTCTTGAAAGTCACTACATGTTTGGTTCCAAGATGGCTTCACTCGTGAGCTGTCACTCACGTTTGGATACAGATAATGAATCTGTCCTAAAGTTAGTCATTCATTAAACATTTCATTGCTCTGTAGATTTTATCATGAACAATTGACTGCATTCTACAGGATATAGTGCTGCTAGGAATCAGAATCGTTTTTTTCATCTAGTTAGATGTATCCTCTCAGACGTACAAATCATCCCTACCGAAAAACGGTGGCTTCGTACGAGAGTTCAAAAGAGTATCTTTATTACCTTGGTTTTCAGAAATATGATTTTGCCATTCCTTGGCAATAAGAATGAACACTGGGGTAAAGCATACACGATAGGTCTAGATGACTATCACTTTCCCCAAAAACCACTGAGATCACTTTTTCCCCGGCATCAAGCCGACATAGAAAAACACAGCCCATCATCAGGGCGAAGCCAAAACACACCTCTCTCGCGACACATCCGCCGAACAGCCTTTGACCTCTCTAGAGACAACAGAACATATAGTTCGACTTAGATATGTAAAGATATACAGATATAAGACAGATTCGTCCTAAACAGACAAACAATACACACAAATTCAGGCCATAGATATTCTGAAGCAAGAACAATCTATTACTACCCAAACAAAGAATAAATCGCAGTAAAACTGGATTCATCCGCGGAGTTCGATGGAAAGAGACGGCACAACTTTCAAGGGAAGTAACTCAATAATGACTTTCCCTTAAGCACTAAAAAATATCTATTTTGTTTACAAAATATTTGCGAACATAACAAGTATACCAATGTATAATATTGTAAGATATCAAAGACTGCACGTAACAATGATCTTGTGCTGTCAGACACCCCCACTATAGGATTCTGGCTATAATTTGTTAATTACTAGCTATTTACGTAACACATAACATATTCTTTGTCAGCAAGTCCTAAGGCACACAAATATATAAGTTTAATGGGGCTAAGTGGCGTCGTTCAAAATATGTATTATTATAGGATAGTCGTGTATTTGTTTTTTACCACCCGTTCACTTCTATATCATAGGATGTCTTCTGTACTGTCAGACTAATGTCAGGAGCTTAGACATAAATCAGTAGAATGTCATGTTTCCCAATAAGATTTTAAACCTGTTTTCAAAACCTAACCTCGTATTGGTAGTGTTTTTTATTACTGTTTATTTGAAAAAGCAGGTCTTCATGCCTTTCGCGTGGGATTGGCGTTCACTTTTTAATCGCGAGACGACGTGGTAGTATTGCCTGCGTTCCTCCGTGCATCTCTCTCTCTCTCTCTCTTCTAAGCCCGTCTGTCTTTTAGGTTAACGTAGTGTGTTATAATGACATTAATGTAGTATTATATCTAGGTCATTAAGCAGTTTGCGTATCTCAAGGTTTTCTAAGAAACACAGTACCCGTTTTATTTTTAGACACGCGTGTAGTTTATGCAGACGGAGCAGAAAAAGGGGTTTTCTTGTTCAGCCATTATGGCGTTCTACAACACAGTCGTACGCTATTCTGACCGCACTGATCTTTTACCATTCTTCTTTCTTTCTATTGAATTACTTCGTTAGGCTTTACATATATTTTCTAATTTATATATGTGGATTAGAATTTTTCACCACACTGGTATCAAGAAAAAACCAGTAGATCAGTATAAGGCTCCTCAAAACCATAATAAATTTGATAACAGATATTGGCAACAGTGCAGACCAGATCACAGTCTAAAAAGGAGGAGGATAATCCAATAAATACTCATCCAGATGAGATGAGGAAGGCACAGGCGGAGGACAAGACACTCAGGCCGTGTTTCAAGAAGTTGCCCAAATCTCATACACCTCCAGGCAAGGGAGAATTTTATATGAAGAACAAACTGATTTATAGGAAGGCTGGATCTGAATCCAATGGTCGCGGACAGCTGGTCCTTCCCACTTCATATAGGACTAAAGTTTTGGAACTAGGGCATGCGATTCCCTTCAGTGGTCATATGGGGATCAGCGCAACAGGACAGCGAATAGCTTGTCACTATTTCTGGCCAGGAATAACTGAAGATATCAAACGATATGTAAAATCCTGTCCAGAGTGCCAACGAGTAGCACCTAAGCATTGGACTGCACCAGCAACTCTGGGGGAAATGCCCATAGTGGGAACACCCTTTGAGAGAGTTGCCGTGGATCTTATGGGACCTCTCACTCGAACTAAGAGGAGGGACAGCTACATTCTGACTCTGGTGGACACTTGTTCTATGTGGGGAGAGGCGGTAGCCCTGTCATCGATTGATTCCAAGCATGTGGCAGAGGCATTACTCACAATTTTCACAAGGTTAGGTTTTCCCATCAAATCTTGACTGATAATGGCTCTCAGTTCAAGGGGAAACTAACAGAAGAAGTTTTCAGGATCTTCCAGGCCAAACACTTCCATTGTAGTGTGTAAGTAGTAGGGAATGGAGGAAACGGTTAGTATTCAGGCGGCGCGCAGGCGGCGCGCCAGGCGGCGCGTGACTTTTATATAGCAAAAACGCCAGGCGGCGCGTGACTTTTATATAAGCGCATTCAGGCGGCGCAAGATGGCGGACTTGAGCTAACAAGGGGAGGTTATTTTTAGAGATATTTTTAGATAACAAGAAGAGGAGGGACAAGATGGCGGACTTGAGATAACAAGGGGAGGTTATTTTTAGAGGTATTTTTAGATAACAAGAAGAGGAGGGACAAGATGGCGGACTTGAGATAACAAGAAGAGGTATTTTTAGACTTTTAGATAACAAGAAGAGGAGAGGCAAGATGGCGGATTTGAGATAACAAGAAGAGGGGTATATTTTTTAATATAAGGAAAATGTTGCAAGATGGTGGTTTTTTATATATTATTGTTGTTGTTGTTATTAGTATAGCCAACTTAGGTAGTGGCTGTGTTAGACAAACAAGAAGTCATTGAGACTTTTAGATAATAGGAAGACAATAGGAAGACGATATATATTTACATAACAAGAAGACGATATTTATACGTTATATTTAGACAAACAGTTATACAAACAGTTATTTTACAACATTTAGACGAACATTTAGACAAACAATTAGACGATATATAGGTAACAAAAAAGCGTTTTAGTTAATATAGTTTTTATTTTTTTAAATACTAAAGGACAACTTTCAGCCGCTTGGTAGGCTTCTTCTTCTTCTGTGGTGGATTAGGGACATCGGGTAGGTCTGTGGTAGGAAACCAACTAGGTTCTGGTGATATCGGGCATTTAGAGTTCATGATTTCGTCAAACAGGTTAGTGGAAGTAGGCTTCTTCGGGGGTAGGACATCGGTCAGGTCTGTGGTAGGAAACCAACTCTGTTCTATTGGTTGGTAACAACTGGAATTGATGTACTGATCAAACGTGGTACCTGTAGCTGGATAGGTATCCGTGCTTGGTGGCTGTAATCGGTCAAATTCGGCGAGGATTTCGCTCTGTAACGTTAAGAAATGTTCAAACTCAGGGCGAGTTAACATAATGCCGTGTTTGGTAGGAGATTTGAGGTAGGATTCACCAAAATATCTTCGCACGTGTAGTAAAGGTTGGCCTCGGTAAACACTTACAGACGCAGCCTTCAGACCACTAGCCAAAGGTTTAAGCATTTCATCACTTCTATTGATGTAGACCCAGTTGGTGGGAGCAGTCATTTTCAACGAGATGTATCTAGTGTGTTAATAAAGTGTCTTCCGAGTGTTTATATCGTATAATCTGGGTTTTTTAAGCGTGCCCTAGCTAGGATTTGATTCGTCGAACATCGAGCGTGTGTTAGGCAGGACGTGATTCGTCGATGTATTGCGTGGGAACAATGACACATGGCCGTATTGTCGTGAGGGAAAAAATACACCTGTCTATTGATTTCGTCCCTTGTTTATCAAAGTGGGGTTGAGTTTCACTAGCCAGGGACTGACTAAGCGCGTAATTAATCGATCGTTGGCGTGTTGTCTATCCGAAAACGGTAGTAGGACCCGCTGCATAGTACCACCTCGTGTTTTGATCAAGATGAAATAAATGACGTAGAGCCCACAAACGTTGGTGACTACATCTTGTAAATGTCTGGCGTTGTAGTTAACAGGTCGAGTAGAGTTTCTGGCTATAAAATTAACCAAGTCCGAGTGTGTAGGTGGTAGGCCAAAAGAATCAAAATATTCAAAAGTACCAAGTCCGTTATAATATAGAGTGACCCAGTGGTCACCCGGGCGATAGCTAGGGTCAGTGTTGATGACGAAAGCAGCCGTCTTGGTCGGATCGATGCGTAGAGGTAATTGGTCACGAGCTAACACTTTAACGAGCCCAGTTCGTTTAAAAAATATGTCTGACAGGAGGATGGTGCGCATCTCGTCTGTATTCATTGTCTAAGTGGTGTAGTCTGTCAAAACTTGGCGCGATTTCGAGATCTCCAAGATCGAGTCTTGCTCGGCGAAGACGAGGACCTGTAATGGTTCGGGTGTGACCTCGGCGAATTTAAGTTCTACTGAGACTGGACCCGACTTGGCCATCTCAAACTGGTCACCGTCTAGTAGACTGGGGGTGAGGTCAAAGGCGTATAAGGCGTAACCGTGCTTAAAATGTCTATACTCGAGGTCGTTGCCGGCGTCTTTACCTACCAGTCCCATAGCTAGATTCGTCGCGAAGAAGGCTCTCACGTACTGGTTGTGTTCATAATCCACGGACAAAGGCTTGCCACTGACTGTTCTGCCGTCCGCGGTGACATTCAAATATATCAGACCAAAGGTAGCGAAATTGAACGGATTAGCCGTGTACGACCCGTTAAAAGCGGACGAAGTAACTAGTCCAATCACGATCCGTGTGGGTGTTTGACTGAGAAACAGATTATCCTGCATGTGCGATAGCATACCTCTAGGGATAGAGAAAGTTTTTAGCACAACTCGTTTCAAGGGGTACTTGGCATTACCTCGCACCAAGGCTTTCTCGTGGGCTAGAGAGACGGCGGGGTTTAATTTGGCTTTCCGGACAATCAAGGCTGCATAAGTTATAATAGATTTATATCCAGCGGTGGGGTCGTGTCCCAGCACGTTGAAGGCATCTTTAGACGGGGTGAGTTTTACTTTAACTGTCACACCATTTAACAGGTAACGATCTTGAGCAAAGATATCTGAATGTAAACGACCCATCATATCAATCTACTGAGAACCAGCCGCTATATGTCGACGCAGTCTTAACCCGTTGTCATTTTCACCAATTGTGTCCGTAATAAAATTTGGCGTGTCTTTGTAAATTAGAGCCGATGTCAGATGGCCTCGTTTGGGTTCCTCCCCGTAATTCAACGTGGCTTCGATGTAAGCTCTATAAGGGTAGGTGTTCTCGCTGGGTGTAATCAGCGTATCGTTCAGTGAAACGTCGACTTGGGAGAATAAACTGTGCAGGTAATAGTTGATCGGGGCCACCTCTGCGTCAACGGGTAATACGCCACCATTAGCTAACGTAACTTTGGCGCGCACGTGCAGAAAAGTATTGAACAAATCTAGATATTCCTCACCGTTTCCCGAAATTACAAATTCCACCGGGGCTCCGGGGGCTAAGGCGGCCAATGGATGTATCTCCACAAATTGTCCCTCTTCTACGGCTGTCTGCGTTGGTGGTACGCTAAACAAATCTAGACCACTCTGAAGACACTCGCACGAGCTGGGGTGAATAAGCGCCATCATTCAAATATATCAGAGTACCGTCGCTTCTTCTGGTGAGAATGAGAAGGCCGAGCTCGGTTACTGCGTTTTATGCGTTTCGGCTCACCGGGTGGGGCAGCTCTCGTTTTTCTTTTTCTTCTAAGCCCGCTACCCGATTGGTTAGTGGTGAGGTGTTCAACGGCTCCCTGTAATAAACGTTGACCAGATTCTTTCGCTCGTTCGCGAAACGCCTCGCCAACATTTCTGCCGGCTAACGCATCGCTCGCGACCTGTAGACCGGTCCCAAGCCCTTCTCTCAGTAAAGCTTTGCCTCCAGTTTTTAACCACGGTAGAACCATACGACCGAGCCCGCCGAAAAAAAACTACCCAAACCATGTCCTCTTTGACTTCTGCCTCCGATAAACACGGGCATCCCGTGGCCAGCTTGGTTGCAGTAAAACTCCTCATAAATCTTGGGGTTTCTTCGGATGGGTACGTGTCTCACCATTATGTTTCTAGTCAAAATCAAACCGTCTGTGAGTTCGGAAGTGTAGTGTCAACACCGAAGCTCCGCTAGTGAATGGGATAGTCTTACCCTGATCGTTAGTTAAAAGGATTTCCACCGCGTCAAACGAAAAACGGCTCAGGGGTACGTAGTGGGGTTTGTCGTAAATCCTGAAAACAGAAGCGGTAGTCCTATCCAAAATAGGCACAATCTGTAACAAAGGGACAGAGGCATCTCCAACAGGTCTCGCCGCTACGAGATCGCAGTACACGTATACATTTTTCATATCGCTATCCATTTGTACTTCAGTCTCGCCTCGTAGTATTGGGTCAATGTCTGTGGCGAGTGAGGCATTAAAACCTAACATGTGTTTCAACGTCTCGCTAATTCTAACTTCAACCTCCGAATCATACAGATTCAAGGTGGCCTTATTATTGTTAAAATGGAATCTAACTCGGGCTTTGTCATCCACATCCGTGGCTAAAAGCAAACGATTCAACTCGTCGATCAGCGTGTCGGGTGACGTGTATAGACCAGCGGGTAACGTGAGTAGTATAGACACATCTTCTTTGTTGGGAAAGTAATGTAGCCATACATCATCCTCTAGCACGTTAAAATAACTTTTGGGAAATTGAATCTCAACCAAGCCAACCTCATAACGTGAAGTCAAGTCTATAGTCTGTGGCAATTTGACGAAAAAGTGACCGGCGTTATTGTTTGGGTATATTTTCATCGAGGCTTTGCTGGGTAAAGTCACGTAAAAACTCATCCTATCTTGGGGTTAGGTAACATGTAACCCAGACAACTGCTCATTAAAGCGATCCAAAACTTGCCGTCTGGTCCCTCTGCGTTGCTCCGACTCAGATTGAATAATGAGACACCGATGACGACATATATAACAATCATCTGACAGAGGAAAACGATCTCTAGTCGCGGAACTAGTTTCCCCAAAAAAGGCCAGAACGAGGTTCTCGCGGTCTTGGGAGGGGGTGGCCGCAATACTGGGGTGCTCACGTCTTCTTCAATATCCATCAGTCTCGATATCTCGCTAGTTGTTTGGACGAAATCCAGCTGTTGAATGACGAGTTATAACCGAACCATTTGACTAAATATTCTTTTACACCCCTGCCACCACGGCGTTCCTCCAAAATGGACTCGATTCGATAAACTATCCTGTCGCCGACTCGTTGCAGCTCTTCTTGGTAAAAAGAACCTTTCAATTCCTCACCTGAATCATCTTTAAGGATGTACGTAACCGGTCTTGTTTGGTTTTGTCGGCTGATCGTAAACAACTCTTCTGTCCACGCCGGCGTATAACCCTTTTTAAAAGTTTGTCTGGCTTGGGCGATCCGCACGCGATCACCAGGTTTAAAATAGACTTTTCTACCGACGACGTCAGGGGTCGAATACAAAGTACGCCACACTTCTTCTTGATTGTTCGGGGTAACTTCCACCGGTGCCATCTTAATACTCCGATGATACGAATAATTGTAGTTGTGGACCAGTTGTTGTATCACGTTGACGTAGCGAAGACTGTTGGTTTTGGTAAAGTAACGCCACGTTTTTTCTTTGAGGGTTCGATTAAACCGTTCGACGATAGCTGCTTTGGTGTCTTCATTCTCCGTAGTGAAGAAATGGACCTTTTCGTTTTTAAGAAACTTTAAGAATGTTTTGTTGACAAACTCACTGCCTTTGTCTGTTTGAAAATGTATCGGTTTGCGACTGTTAAAAATTGTCTTTACCGCTGCTACTAAAGCTGTCCCAGTCTTGTTTTTCAACGGAACAGCCCAAGCGAATTTACTAAACACGTCAATACACGTTACTAGATAAGAATACCCATCGTTGAATCTTTTTAAACCACGCAAGTCAATTAAATCAGCCTGGAACTGTTGATCGATACCACCTGCAATGGTCGTACGTCGTTTAAATTTTCTGCGCACCGGTTTATGTAGGGTGTAGCTGTCCTGATGGCCTAACCACTCTTCAATTTTTTTACGACTAAGTTTGGTGCTACGTTGTAAGGGGGCGCTTCCTCCATAAGCTCCAGGTCGTTTTGGATCGTAGTAATGTTGTTTAAAATCACTTCTTTGGCCATGGTTCCCACTTTGGCGCCTTTTTCCTTCTTCTGAGAGAATACGACGATGATTCTCGCAATTTACTGGCCACCACCTTTTTTCGATTAGTGGGTGTGACGGGTGGTGACTGAGGCGTTTTGTCCACGACCTCCTCTTTAAGTACAATGGGTAGTTCGCTGGTGTGTGTTGGTGGTTTAATATCTACGAGACCTAGAGGTACGTGTCTGTACTGTTCTAGTCGAGTCTAATAACGCTGTAATGTTTGTTGGTAGAGTCTAGCCTTGTCACCGAGTGGGAGATCTTGTCGATCCAAGACTAGTTGCATTTGAGTGTCCAATTCTCCCAAGTTATCTCTTAGAGCATCGGGTGGTCTATAAGGTTTTTCTAACAAACGAGGATCCATCAAAACCATTTTTTTAGCCATTTTACAAAAAACCTCTTAGCACAGATAGTATTGGTCCAAGCAGAGCCGATAAGAAACCTCCAGTTTGTAAAAATTGTTTTCGTCTTTTGAGCGAGACTTTCTTCTTGGTAAGCGCTCGCAGGATGTTTTTGTAACGACTTATACGTCTCTTCTGAGGAGGTGTCAGTGTAACGTTACCTTTTAATACGTTGTGACAACATTCACAGAGTGTTCCTACCTGCTCGGGTGATGCTGTTTTCATAACAGCCTTGATGACTGGTGGTTTGGCTGTACGTAGACATTTTAACATCTCAGCATGTTTTTTTACTTTTTCTGCCATCTCGTTACTTGGGTACGTAAACAATTTGTTGCTCCTCTGGGAAGATGCACGAACGAAGCCTTAAATTATCTGGTGTATCTTGACGGAGATCAATTAGCAAATACCCGTGTGGGACCAATGTTGCGTCCTTAAAACTCTCCTGGACATATCCAGTCCGACCTGGGTACATCTGTTTGGCTAGATTAACAATCTGCGATACATCGCGTGGATTTTTGAAAAGCACAATGTAATGAGAATTCAAACTAATGGTTCTGTGTTCTTTGTTCTTGCCAAATAAATTTTGCACCAGATAAAATACGCTTACATTTTTATGATGAGACTTTTTTGTAAATAAACTAGTTACACGTTCGTCTGTTTCGTTCATGAGGTCATCGATAATTACCAACCGTCTCTTATCACCTGTCCACTGCTCAATATCGGGTAGTCCTTCAATAAACTGAACTCCAGTCATGGAATTGTATAGAGGTTGCCACTCGGAGTAACAATATAAAATTTCATTGGGTACGACTGTGACCATATCCTTGATATGTGTTAGGAAACGCTGGAAGAAAACAGTTTTCCCAGATCCAGTCGGCCCACTAATTAAACAGGTAAAAGGATGTGCGAATCTCGTATCCATATTTAATAATGATAACTTTCACTTACAACCAGTTATTTTACATCAAAAACCCTACACATTGTGAGAACAAAAAAAAAATGTGACAATCACTGTTCAAGAATTTGAGAATCCCTGATCAAGAATTTGAGAATCACTGTGCAAACATTGTGAGAATAAAAATCACTGATACCAACCAATACGAGAACCCCAGACACCGACATGTATTGAGAATAAAAGAATTTGAGAATCACTGGTCAAGAATTTGAGAATCACTGTGCACACGTTGTGAGAATAAAATAAAAAAATGTAAGAACCTCTGATACCAACATGTATTGAGAATGAAAAAAAACATAAGAATCCCTGATCAAGAATACGACAACCCCTGGAATTTAAAACATACACTTTTAAACAAATTCGTGTGTTAAAAGTTAGCGTAAATATCTCTGGGGGATTTGTTTTTTATATATCATTTTTCTCTCTTTCTCTTTTAATATATATATGTTTTAGTCTAAAAATGTCTCTCTCTCTCTCTCTGTCTCTATCTCTCTCTGTCTTTCTCTCTTTCTCTCTCCCTGTCTCTCTCTCTGTCTCTCTATCGCTCTCTGTCTCTCTCTCTGTCTTTCTCTCTATCTCTCTCTGTGTCTTTCTCTCTCTATCGCCCTTGTCTCTCTCTCTATCTCTATCTCTCTCTGTCTTTCTCTCTCTCACTCTCTGTCTCTCTCACTTTATTGTTTATTTCAAAATACTTGTTAGATACTCTATTTATTTTTTGTAAACCGTTTTAAAATGTGTCTGTCTTTCTCTCTCTCTGTCTCTTTTAATATATATATATGTTTTAGATAAGAAGAAATGTGTCTCAATTTATTTCAAAATACTTAGATATTTTTTTTATAAACCGATGTTAAAATACGGCTAATGCCTTTTCTTTCTCGATACACCTGCCCGTGTCACAAACAAATGCTCGGAATTTTATGTTGGTACGTGTCACAAATGTTTGCTAATTTTATGGTGGAACATTGTACACCTGTCCCCTAAGTAAACAATTCCTACGAGTTTTCACTGTGGATCGATAATCATCAATAAATGTCCGTGTCCAAACGAAAGACGAATTAACAGATGTATTGTTTGTTTAGGTATCTTATTACCATCCGATAAACTCTTTTTTCATAACAGGTGTTATTTTCACTTGTTCTGAGTAAACATTGGTGAGTTATTTCTTGTCGGTACGTGACAATTTACACTCTACAGTGGACGTAGACGAAACCGGTGTGTAAACAGTAAGGTCATTGAACTCTGAAACAAGCGCACTTTTTTTGCCATATAATGGGATGCATTGTCTTCAGACATATCATTCAATCATCAGAAACTGAAGCGGACACATCTCTGAAAGAAGACTGAAAAGATCCAATTGTTTTGTCATAACAATATCTGATAGTACGTATTCGTTTGCTAAATATTTTACACGTTATATAGTATTTAAAGGACATGTGCCCGTTTTATTTCTATTTTCTTTGTTAAATTTACTTCTTAGTTACAAAACAAAAAAGACAACTAATTTTCGTTAGGATACCATAAATATCTTTAAAAATATCTGTTTTTTCGTGTGTTAGGGTGTTAAATATTTTACTTGTTATATAGAATTTTTTATATAGCTGTTGTTTTCGTTAGGTGTTTTCGTTAGGAGACCATAAATAACTTTAAAAATATATGTTTGTTCGTGTGTTAGGGTGTAAAAATATTTAATAACATTATAAAAAGGTTTTAGTTGTTTGTGTATTGTATTAAATATTTAAACAAAAAGATATGTCTGTGTATTCGATTTTTCGCTAGTCGGTGTTGCTAAATATCTGTTTCAAATTAGTCTAACTGTTAAGATGTTAACGCAGATCAGCACTTGTTATCTGTTAAGATGTTAACTCAGATACTAAATTGTTTTACGGTAAATCCGGACATAACATATTTTTTGATAAGACTTAACCGATTATGTAGTAGGAAAAAAGATTTTTCTTATTTTCTCACCTTGCGTTAGACAAGTGTTTTTGTTCAATCACATTTACTCAACCTGGATTTCAACTGATGGTGCAATACTACAAACTAAACTCGTGCGTGAGGAATATTTTTTTTCACATAATAAAGAAATAAAATAAAGAATAGCATTTTTTTTAACAGTACTACTTACTTACTTACTTAGTCGTTCCCCTTCTACCGTGAGGTGTAGAGGTTTGGAAGAGAGAGCGCCAGACTATTCTATCGGCTGTCTTCCTCCTGGCCTGGTTCCATTCTAGTCCTCGGTCCTTCAAAGATTGTCTAATGTTGTCCTCCCAGCGGACTCTGGGTCGTCCTCGGGGTCTGGATCCTTGGCTCTTTGTTTCCCATGCTTGTCGTGGTAGCCGATCTTCTCCCATTCTGCAGACATGGCCAAACCATCTTAGTTGGGACTGTTCTACTTGGGTCTGTAGGGGGTGGCATTTTAGGCCTTGACGTATCGTCTGGTTGCGTACCATGTCTCTTCTTGTTACTTCAACCACCTTCCTCAGATACCTCATTTCTGAGGTTTGGATCTGGCTTTTATGGGTTGTAGTCATTGCCCATGACTCACATCCATATGTCAAGACTGGGACATAGGTGGAGCGGTATACAGCCATCTTCGTTTTCTTACCAACCTCTCTCTTGCTGAGGAATCCTCGATTTATGGCCTGAAAAAGTCTCCCAGCTGCTGCTTTTCGAGTGGCCAACTCTTCTTTGATGCCTCCCTTTCGGTCTATAATAGCTCCGAGGTATTTAAAGTGGTCAACCTGCTCCAGGACCTGTTCTCCCAGCTTAATCTGATGTCTTCTTTCTTCTCGTGATATCACCATGGATTTTGTTTTAGAGCTGCTTATGACCATCCCTCTCTTCTCCAGCTCTTCCTTCCAGACTTGCAGGTTGGATTGGAGATGTGCCTCTGATTTAGCAATCAGGGCAACATCATCAGCAAATGCCAGCTCTGAAATATAGACCTGTCTCATCTTCCAGTACCCCACTGAATACTTTCTTGTTCTCTCCTTACATGCCTTGATGACATCGTCCATAAGGAGTATGAAGAGGTAAGGTGATAGGATATCACCTTGTCTTACACCAGTGGTGGTCCTGAACTCATCTGACTTATGGTTTGCTGTCCTCACATAATTTCTGCAAGACTTGTAGAAGCTCTGTATAGCATGAATCAGAGGTGCTGGAATATTCTTCCTTGCCAAACAGTCCCAAAGTTTGCTCCAAGGGACCCTGTCAAACGCCTTTTCCAGATCTATGAAACAAAGATGGATCTCACTCTTATACTCAAGGGCCTTTTCACTCAGCTGTCTGAGTGTGAAGATTAGGTCTTGAGTACTTCGGTTTGCTCGGAATCCGCACTGGACCTCATCCAATTGTGGCTCAGCTAGGCGTCGGAGTCTCTGCTCTAGGATTCTAGAGTAGATTTTTCCAGGGACACTGAGAAGGGATATGCCTCTATGGTTTCCACACTGTCGGTTGTCACCCTTTTTGAAAATTGGTGTTATGATGGCGATCTCCCAATCCTTTGGTATGGTCTTGTTGCACCATGCTGCCTGTAGGACCCTTAGGAGTAACAGGTCGCCTGATGCTCCCATGTACTTAACCATTTCTGGTGTTATACCATCATGCCCTGCTGCTTTGCCCTTCTTGATTTTCTCCAGTGCCGCCTTCAGTTCTTCCATCTTTATGTCATCTTCATCACCATTGGTTTCCTCTTCTGTGCTAGTGGTTATCATTTCTGATGTTTGACCTTGCTCACCATCAAGGAGTTCTGAGAAATATTCTTTCCATCTTTCCATTACTTCCTTCGGGGCAGTAAGCAATTTGCCTTGCTTGTCCTTTATAAATTTGAGAGGGCATTGTTTTTCCTTCCTCATGTTCTTTAGGGTCTTATAGAACAATTTCCGGTTTTCTTGTGCATCTTTTTCTAGCTTTTCTCCAAATTCTTCCCAGGACTTCTGTTTTGCTGCTAGCACTTTGTTCTTTACTTCTGTTCTGAGTGTCACATATTCTCTATATTTTTCCATTTGTCCTGTTGTGTTTTTAGCTCCTAAGCATTGTTTCCATGCCATTTTCTTCTCTCTTATTTTCTCTTTGACTTCCTCTGTCCACCAAGGTGTCCTCTTTCTCTGGTTCCCGAGTCGGACTTCACCACATGCTTCTGCAGCAGCTGTCTTTATGATATCCTTGAATTTAATCCAGAGGGTTTCCAAGTCATCAGGTTGTTCTTCTGTGTTGCTCACCGCTGCAGCAATAAGCCCCTGATATCTGGTCTTAATTTCTGGCTCTCTCAGCTTGTAGGTCCTAATGTTCATTTCTCCTGCTCGTTTACTTGGTTTCTTGCGTGATGTTGAGCAGTTCCTAGGCTGAGCAACTCTTTCAGTTGTTCGTTTGATTGTTAGCAGGTAGTGATCACTTCCAATCTCTGGCCCCCTCCAGACTCTTGCATCTCGGACATATTTGAATGAGCTTCTCCGAACAATGGCATAGTCGATCACTGACTTCTCATTCTTTGTTGGTTCACATCTAGTGTATGCATGTATGCGCTTATGGGGGAACTTTGTGTTTGTAATGATCAGTTTAACAGTACTATACATGTAAAAATATAGAGATAATACAATCAACATATTACATTAAGTCACCCTGATTGAAACACGTTCATATTTATATCTCTATTATCTTAAACGACAGAGCGTAACTTGTCTCGCGAGCATGTCACAGGCTGGGTTTTTAAATCGATATCCTTCTGACAGCGCGCGCGTGGGGCATTTTTTTTTCACACAGAATAAAAAAAAGACTGTGTTTATTCTCTCTCTCTCTCTTTTTCTCTCTCTCTCTCTCTCTCTCTCTCTCTCTCTCTCTCTCTCTCATTCTTTCTGTCTTTCTTTCTTTGTTTGTCTCTCTCTCTTCTCGCTCCTTTCTCTCTCTCTCTCTCGTTACATGTATATTGTTGTATATATTTTATATGTGAGTAATGTGTTTTCGTTTCTACTTCACAGATGTCAGCAATCCAAAATGTTTGTGGCCAATGCAGCAAATCTTTTACTCGGTCCCGCAATCTCACGAGACATATGCGGACAGTACATGCTGAAATGACACACCCCTGTCGTGTCTGTCCTCAAACATTTACCAACCCTGAGGTACTCCAATATCATCTAGAGGTCTTTCATGGCCCTGCAGCCCCGAGATCCCCTACAGTGGAAGCCACTGCACCGGGGGCCGCTATAAACGTCCCAGTGGGGACCACCACTGCACCGGCGGCCGCTATAAACACGCCAGTGGGGACCACCACTGCAACGGCGGGTGCTGCACGAAGACTCGGTATAGACACTCCAGCGGGGACCACCACTGCAACGGCATCCGCTACAAACCCCTCAGCGGGGACCACCACTGCACCAGCGGGCGCTACTGACACCCCAGCAAGGACCACCACTGCACCGGCAGGCGCTATAAACACATCAGTGGGGAGCACCACTGCACCGGCGGGCGCTACAAACACATCAGTGGGGCACAGTCTCACGTGTGCCCGCTGTGGCAAGACATTTAAACGCCCTGACATGTTAACACGACACATAAAAACAGTACACGCAACATTGCTATTGGATTGTGCCCTGTGTGACAAAAAATTCACCCGGGGTGATAATCTACGAACCCACATAAAACAACAACACCCCACCCCTAACCAGCTTTCGACTTCATATCCCACAGCACCAATATCAGGTGCCACACCAGACGCCGAAACATTCCCCACAACAGATGTCACAACACCATCCTCAAGCTCGGCGCACCAGCAGAGTTCATCAGTAGGGACCACACCATCAAGATCGACGCACCAACAGACACTAACATCAGGTGCCACAACAGACTCATCATCATCAGGCACAAAGACATCACCTGCTGCAACAGGGACCACACCATCAACGAGAACAGCAACAACTTCCACCCCACATACAGGACCCACTTCAAACCCCATCCCAACCTCCTCCTCTTTAAAGGCTACAGGTCAGACCAAGAAACGCCCCATGACCAGCACCCAAACCCATATAAAAAAAACCCGCCTACCTACTGAAGAAGACTCTTTAGAAGACCTACAGGATGACATAAAACAAATATACATTGACAACTGGCAAGCAATTAAAACACACGCAAATAAACATAAATATTTATCAACATTCACTTTTTTCCACAGACCAACAGAAAATATGGACTGGGACCGTCTCTTGCTCCCTGTCTTCAAACAACAGACAAAACGCTTCAAAATAAACTACAGTTTTCACATCGTTTTGAGACATAGAGAAACAAACGAATTAAGATTCTTTCACTCTTCTCATAACAACACGGTCGTCTTAGATCAGCTCCACCTAGTCAACAACATTACAGATTTCAAAGCTTTTCTCTCACAATTACACGATAGCGATATTGTCACACAAGCACAGTTAAACAGACCAAACACAAAATACTTTGTCGAAGCCATCCCAGCGACTTCGTTCTATCTGTACCATATCCAAGACTTTCCTATCGGCTGCTGCTTACAAGACATTCCCTCTTTCATCACCGAAAATAAACATATCAACACACTACAACACGATTCAAACTCCAAACCATACAGTGATAACTTTTGCTTTTTTAGATGTCTAGCCGTTTTTAGGGGTGGTGCCGTTACAGACGTTAGAAAACCGACGCGTCGGCTAGTCGAACAGTGGCAAACACAGCAGGGACTTAGTGTGGTGAAGTGGGATGTTATAAATATTTATAGGGGACTTAGTGTACTGACTGAGATCAGCTGTGAAGGTATCTATATCTAATAAGAGTAGTGTATTATAGATAACCTTACTTGCTGCCACATATATATATATCTCAGTCAGAATTATTCTGGAATAGTGTGATGACTACGTTGTATGTCTAGGGTATGTGTATGATGAAGTGTAAGTCATAACAACAACAGACAGATAAACAATTTAATTTATTCCACCACACTTGACAACACTGTGACACTCACATACATAAAACACTCTACAAGGATATCTTAAAGGAGTCACTGATAACTTTTCAAATAACAATATGTATTCATTTCTGTCATGAATGAATATGTGTCCTGATTCAAATACAAAGGGAACCAGGAATCACAATCAATTTTAATTACAAGTTATATGTACAGAATTTATCAATATGAATATTGTAGTGACATATATTATTAAAAGTATCCTATGTGTGTCAGTTGTGTAGTAGTAATATGAGGTAATACTGGTTTTGTTTTGTTCAAGCTCTGTTGGTATTTGTCATCATGACTTCAATAGTTTGTCTTTATTGGAACTAGTATTGGAGATGTTCTCAGTTCCTGATATTAAAACAATTTACTTCCCCTCTTAAGTTTATGTTACAATGTTATTTTAAGATGGGGGGTACATAATTTTGAGCTCAGCTGGCCACATCAGCTTATCTTGCGTGATGGCGGCAGGAAAGGACTCCTCTGCTCGATTTCTCCCCTGTGCTCTGGAGACACCTCACTGATAGCTAAATGGACCAAGGAGTATGCTGTCCGACTCTGGATTCAGCAAAGCTCTGACCAGGTGCTGCTCAATACCATCAAGACCACGGTCCCACAATTCATGGAAACAAACACAGATACGTTGATTAGCAATGAATTCTGGCACCAATACTGGCACAAATTCCCATCTGCGTATGTTCCAGGCTTTTATTTAGCAAAAATATGAGCTGGCTTCAACGCACTGTTGCTTTATCAAGCTTATTTGAACTAGTGGTCTCGAACTAACGCTCCTAAGTGATTATATCAGCGAGTCTGGCCAATGGAGCCACGTTTCGACAAGTGTTTGAAAAAATGTTACCTTCCTACGTCTCCCCTAACAACCAAAGATAGTATTTATAGTCCGACCAATCGTGTTTAGTCTTATATTTGTTGCGCTCCAATCAATTTGGAGTTTACATGGAAGGCTATTTCCGTACGTAAGGTTTTTTTCAAACACGTTATAAAAAAATTTTATGAGCAGAAATGATTTCATGCTGTCAGGCATCCCCACTATTTTATTTTGGTTATAATTTGTTAATTCCTAGACTATTTGCGTAACGTTTTACATATTCTTTGTCAGCAAGCCCTAAGGAACCCAAATATACAAATTTAAAAGAGCTAAGTGGCTGCGTTCAAAATATGCAATTTCTTCGACCTCCTGTTTCGAAGATGTGCTGTCTGGGTACTGTAATGTTTTCAAACGTAAACCCATCTATTGTCATCTTTTCTAATAAGAGTTTTTCAGGATTTAAAAAACCTAACTCTGGGAAGGTTAGTGTTTTTATCACTGTCCGTCCGAAAAAGTTAGTGCATGTGGCCTTACACGCGTGATAGTAGTAATTGTGTATCGCGCGACGCGTGTTTTGTGTTGCACGTGTTCGGCTTTATGCCTCTCCCTTCTCTCTATCCTTTAGTCCATCTGTCTTTAGTTACGCCGTGTATAAAATGGAATGAATGAAATATTAAAATTAGGTCATTGTTCAGCTTGGTATCTCAATGTTTTTGCAAGAAATACAGCACACGTTTCATTGAAGAACGCGGGTAATAATACAGT
This sequence comes from Oreohelix idahoensis, assembly GCA_024509875.1. NCBI lineage: Eukaryota > Metazoa > Mollusca > Gastropoda > Stylommatophora > Oreohelicidae > Oreohelix > Oreohelix idahoensis. The sequence goes on along the minus strand of JAMPIV010014019.1, from coordinate 113,537 downwards.
AGGCTTTTACTATCAACGTGAAAGCGTTACAATTTGCCGACGAAGTAGAAAACAAGGGGGATTTCGAGTACTGTCATTGTGACAGCACTGTTCTTTACCATTCTTCTTCCTTTATTTATTATATGTATTTATTAGGCTTTATATTTACTTGATAATTTATATATGTGGATTAGAATATTCCACGACATCTCCCCTCTTAAAAACAGACATTATATGTCAGTCCTTTATTCTATATACACATAGATAAATGTAAGTCAACTTGACTTTACTCTGCTGTGGTGCTATCATGGTTTTATGTAGTTGGGTCCATTCAGAGTAGGCACTACTCATGAAATCTGCCTCAGACTTCTACAACCAATAATATATTTCGGTTATGTTACTGAACAGCCGCAAGTGTGAGTGCTTGTCTTAATGCTGCTTCGCAACCCGTATTCACCATTTCTCTTCTCTGAGTCTGCGCAATGATATGTCCAGAGAACATTATATTTCCCTCAAAATGTACGTTATGAGGAGATAACATATACCTGGTGATAGCAGAGTTTTCGTAGTGGATCCCATAATCTTCTTATTATCCTGTATGAAACATTCGGAATATCCTCAATCAAAGGGGCAACTCAGGGATTCATTACGTTCCTCCGAAATGTTTACATCCAACAATTTTCTCATCATTCTAGAGAAGACACTAGGCGCATTCTTTAATCCAAATGGCAATCTATTAAACTCATAGTGTCCTTCTGAGGTACTAAAAGCTAGGTATGGTCTAACCTCAGGCTTTACTGGAATCTGATAGTATCCTTTACTCAGATCCACTTTTGAGAAATATTTAGCTTTATTTAGTCTGGCAAACAGCTGATTTGTATTCGGCAATGGATCCACCTGTCCTTCTGTAATAGCATTCAGTCTCCTGTAATCTATACAGAGTCTATGTTCTCCAGAGGTCTTCCTTAAGAGTACAACACCGGAACTATACGAAGATTCACTGTGCGAAATAATTCCCTCCTTCAATAGATAGTCTATCTCTTCCTTCAAAGCTTTCTCCTTAGCAAACGGAATCGAATATGGTTTCATACAGACAGGTGTGGGGTCTATCAGTTTCATATCATATTCCAATGGGTTTGTATGCCCTGGTCGGTCTGTTAACACCTCTGCATGATTATTTAGAACCTGTTGCACTCTCTCTTTCTGAGTTTTCGTTAAATGTGTACTGATTTTCACCTGTGCTGCTGTCTCACAGGGGTGTAATGGATACTCAAATGATGAAAGTGGTTCCTTTTTCATCTCCATGGCGATGGACAAGGTCAACAAGTGTGTCTCCTCCTGATATTCTCTTTCCAAATATTTCTTCAGGAGATTCACATGATAGATTTTTTCTTTCCCCTTCTTATCTATCTTATAATTTGTTCTAGATACCTTCTCTAAAACTGTATATGGACCCTGCCATCCAATTTGTAACTTATTCTGACTCCCGGGCAAAAGAAGCAGTACTTTCTCTCCCACAGCCAAATTTCTGTCTTTCGCCTTCCTGTTATAATAGGCAGCATGTTTCTTCCTGGCTTGTTTCAAATTTTCATTGGCAAGTTTCCAGCCAGTTTTTAAACGAGTGGTCAGCTCATTCACATATTGGTATGAAGATGTAATGTTTTCCTCTGCCTTTTCATCAGTCCACGTTCTTAACAAAGCTACATATGGACCTTTAATTGTGTGGACCTATTTGTCCATGCACCGGTATGGTCTCTTCCACTCGAAGCACTGTAGTGATGATTTTTCCTCCCAGAATTATCATTCACAAAACGACCGCTACCAATTTTTCTTTTGGGGCTTTCTCCCCACTTAAAATTCTTGATGAGAGATTTCCTCTCTACATCCTCTTCCTCCAGTTTGTTTAAGTCCGATTGAGGGATTTTCGGCTTATCCTGGGGTAAGACATCTTTTTGCACTCTCCGCATAGTGGCCATTGTAAAACAGTTAAGTGAAGCTTGTCCGTGAAAAGGGGCTTCCCATTCTATTTGGTCCACTTTATCAAATCTATTTTTCTTTTTATTATCAGGCCTAATTTTGCCCCGTGGCGTGTCCAGGTCCTGATCCATGTTCCCACTTGTGGGTGTTCCCTCATGTGCTATGCTACACCTTTCTACAAAATTCTCAATGTCCCATCTTGCTTTGGGCCAATAATAATTGTGAGCCACCTTTTGAATGATGGTACCTATTTTCTCATGGTCCCCATCTGGTTTCACATGTAGGCTCCTTATTAAGTCTGCCCTATATCTTTTAGGAAGTACCAGTTGTCCCTGACCTTTGGATCTAGCTCCAGTCTTCCTATACATCAACTTGTTTTTCATGTAAAAATCTCCCTTGCCTGGAGTTGTATGACAAGTTGACAATTTTCTGAAACAAGGCTTGAGTGTTTTATCCCCAGCCTGTGCCTTCCTCATCTCTTCTGGAGTGGTATCTAACATAATATCCTCCTCCTGTCTTGAGGTCGACCTGACCTGAAGGGTTGCCATATACACAGGTTTCCTTCTACAATGGTCAGTGTCATGATTGTTCATCTTACAATTTTTACACCACCTTTTTCCTTGGTTGAAAGATTTTCTTTCATCATATTTCCTTTCATCGAATTGTGGGAATTTATTTTTATTTTCATACCGTGGCCTATCAAATTGGTGCTTACCTTTATTTTGATCCCTAGGATCAAATTTATTAAAGTTCTGTGGTGCCCTAAAGTTATCCACTTGTTTCTTTTTATTACCTGTTACCTCTGCTTGAGCTGCTTGATACCTTTCAGCAACATTTAGCAACTCACCCAGCCTCTCTGCACCTTGTTCCATGAGAAACTTTCTCAGGTCTGGAGCCATGGACTCTCTTAGTTGCTCTATAAGGACCATTTCCTTAAGATCTTGGGTTTTCCCCAGAGAAGTCCATTTCTCCAAGTATGTCTCTATTCGTGCAGAGAACTGGTGATAGGTTTCACCTGACAGTAGTTTAGCATTGCTAAATTTTTTCCTATAAAATTCTGCATTCTTTTCATACCTTAACAAAAGAGCCTGCTTTAGCATGTCATAATTTTCCTGATCACCTCTGCTCATTTTTGCAAAAAACTTCATAAGCTGCCCCACGAAGTCCCTGAGATAACTTTAAGCTCCACCTTTCTCTCTCTAACCCATACGTGGTAGCTAATAGTTCGTACCTATTTAGATAGCTCTCTATATCATCGTCTTTCTCAACAAAATGATCTAAATGGAAATTCATAGCTGAGGTTGAGGCTCCTTGGCTAGCAGTGGCATCAGAGGCAAAGGGACTGGCACCATTTTCAGGAGCATGGCCCTGAAACTCAAACTCCCTTAGTCGTAACTCATGTTCCCTTTGTAATCTCTTATCTTCTGCTTCCCTTTCTGCAGCTAATCTCTTGTCTTCCCTTTCTGCAGTCAATCTTCTTTCTTCTGCTTCCAATTTCTTAGCCTCAGCCTCAGCCTCAAATTGTAACTTCTTAATTTCCCTTTCAGCCTCTAACTTTCTTTCGGCTTCAAACCTTCTTTCTTCGCGTTCAATAAATTTGTCACATTCCGTAGTGACATAGGCAACCATAACTTGCCCATCTAATCCTAACTCTTTTGCAGTCTGAACAGCAGCAGATCGAAATTTGGCCAGGTCCGCCATTGTCTATCAGGTAAATTTATACAATGTCTAACCAACAATTCAATCTCTACATATATATCTAATGGACAACACAGGCACCGTGAGCTCAACCTTATTTAATTCCACCCAAGGATACCTTTTAATTCTTATATTCCCTGAAGTGAATTACCCCCAATATTTTTAATAGGGAAAGATTCAAAATCCCAAGAGCGAGACCCCAATATATGTGGTGAAGTGGGATGTTATAAATATTTATAGGGGACTTAGTGTACTGACTGAGATCAGCTGTGAAGGTATCTATATCTAATAAGAGTAGTGTATTATAGATAACCTTACTTGCTGCCACATATATATATATCTCAGTCAGAATTATTCTGGAATAGTGTGATGACTACGTTGTATGTCTAGGGTATGTGTATGATGAAGTGTAAGTCATAACAACAACAGACAGATAAACAATTTAATTTATTCCACCACACTTGACAACACTGTGACACTCACATACATAAAACACTCTACAAGGATATCTTAAAGGAGTCACTGATAACTTTTCAAATAACAATATGTATTCATTTCTGTCATGAATGAATATGTGTCCTGATTCAAATACAAAGGGAACCAGGAATCACAATCAATTTTAATTACAAGTTATATGTACAGAATTTATCAATATGAATATTGTAGTGACATATATTATTAAAAGTATCCTATGTGTGTCAGTTGTGTAGTAGTAATATGAGGTAATACTGGTTTTGTTTTGTTCAAGCTCTGTTGGTATTTGTCATCATGACTTCAATAGTTTGTCTTTATTGGAACTAGTATTGGAGATGTTCTCAGTTCCTGATATTAAAACAATTTACTTCCCCTCTTAAGTTTATGTTACAATGTTATTTTAAGATGGGGGGTACATAATTTTGAGCTCAGCTGGCCACATCAGCTTATCTTGCGTGATGGCGGCAGGAAAGGACTCCTCTGCTCGATTTCTCCCCTGTGCTCTGGAGACACCTCACTGATAGCTAAATGGACCAAGGAGTATGCTGTCCGACTCTGGATTCAGCAAAGCTCTGACCAGGTGCTGCTCAATACCATCAAGACCACGGTCCCACAATTCATGGAAACAAACACAGATACGTTGATTAGCAATGAATTCTGGCACCAATACTGGCACAAATTCCCATCTGCTTATGTTCCAGGCTTTTATTTAGCAAAAATATGAGCTGGCTTCAACGCACTGTTGCTTTATCAAGCTTATTTGAACTAGTGGTCTCGAACTAACGCTCCTAAGTGATTATATCAGCGAGTCTGGCCAATGGAGCCACGTTTCGACAAGTGTTTGAAAAAATGTTACCTTCCTACGTCTCCTCTAACAACCAAAGATAGTATTTATAGTCCGACCAATCGTGTTTAGTCTTATATTTGTTGCGCTCCAATCAATTTGGAGTTTACATGGAAGGCTATTTCCGTACGTAAGGTTTTTTTTCAAACACGTTATAAAAAAATTTTATGAGCAGAAATGATTTCATGCTGTCAGGCATCCCCACTATTTTATTTTGGTTATAATTTGTTAATTCCTAGACTATTTGCGTAACGTTTTACATATTCTTTGTCAGCAAGCCCTAAGGAACCCAAATATACAAATTTAAAAGAGCTAAGTGGCTGCGTTCAAAATATGCAATTTCTTCGACCTCCTGTTTCGAAGATGTGCTGTCTGGGTACTGTAATGTTTTCAAACGTAAACCCATCTATTGTCATCTTTTCTAATAAGAGTTTTTCAGGATTTAAAAACCTAACTCTGGGAAGGTTAGTGTTTTTATCACTGTCCGTCCGAAAAAGTTAGTGCATGTGGCCTTACACGCGTGATAGTAGTAATTGTGTATCGCGCGACGCGTGTTTTGTGTTGCACGTGTTCGGCTTTATGCCTCTCCCTTCTCTCTATCCTTTAGTCCATCTGTCTTTAGTTACGCCGTGTATAAAATGGAATGAATGAAATATTAAAATTAGGTCATTGTTCAGCTTGGTATCTCAATGTTTTTGCAAGAAATACAGCACACGTTTCATTGAAGAACGCGGGTAATAATACAGTAGGCTTTTACTATCAACGTGAAAGCGTTACAATTTGCCGACGAAGTAGAAAACAAGGGGGATTTCGAGTACTGTCATTGTGACAGCACTGTTCTTTACCATTCTTCTTCCTTTATTTATTATATGTATTTATTAGGCTTTATATTTACTTGATAATTTATATATGTGGATTAGAATATTCCACGACACTTAGGTCCCTCATCGATTTCCCCGGGGTTAGTTTAATCGATATGCCCCAATTAGAGATATGTATTAACGTAAATATTGACGTTTTTGAATTTGACGACGAGGAAAACCTGACCCCCACACTTAGAGGTAGCGACCCTTTTCCAGATACATTGCGTCTTTTAATGTTTAAGAACCACTTTATGTACATTACAGATATCGATAGGGCCAGTAACTCTTTTTCGTGTCCCGATTGCGGTAAGTTGTGGAAGGAGTATTACCGACTGGTGCGCCATGAAAAGCGCTGTACCGGCTCTAAGCGAAGAGAAACATTTAGAGGTGGTGTGTATAATCCCCCAGAGACCATTTGGGACTTAATCGAGGAGGAGGGGATAAATGTAGACACAAAATTCGTCTTCCCGTATCGCGCCACATTTGACTATGAGTGTTTTTTTGAGAACACTGTAGTGCCCAGTGGTAATGCCACTACCTACACAGCCAAACACGTGCCCCTGTCGTGTTCGGTGGCTTCCAACGTCCCCGGTTTTGAAGCCCCCGTGTGTTTTATCACAAAGGGTGATCCACAGGAGTTGGTCAATAGGATGGCTGACCATCTGCTTGAAATTGCCGCGGCCTCTTATGAGATTCTGCGTGCATATTTTGACGGTGTTTGCATGCAACTCAAGGCTTTAGAGACGATCGGTAATTCAGACGGGCTCCTTGCTAGATTAGAGGGTTATTTGGGGCAGCTACCGGTGTTAGGTTTCAATTCGGGTAAGTACGACGTGAACGTAATCAAACCGTATCTCATCCGATATTTCATGGGGGAAGACTTCAAATTTTTAGTCAAGCGAAACAATAATTTTATGTGTATTGCCACTAGCGACTTAAAGTTTTTAGATATAGTAAACTACTTAGCCCCGGGGTTTAGCTATAGCAAATATCTCGCGGCGTACAACGTTTAAGAAACCAAAGGATATTTTTGTTACGAGTACATAACAGATTTAGCAAAGTTAGACGAAACCGCGTTACCACCCCACTCGGCATTTTTTTCCGCCCTTAAATATACTAACATTTCCGCCGACGAGTACGCCGAGTGCCAGAAGGTGTGGGCCGATAACCACATGACCACGTTGCGCGATTTTCTTACGTGGTACAACAATAAAGACGTGGTCTCCTTCCTGGCAGCGTTAGACCGACAAGTTAGTTTTACGCGCGCCTAGGTGTAGACATGTTTAAAGATGCGATCTCCGTGCCCGGTGTCACGTTAAAGTACCTTTTCAAAACCCTCCCGCCCAACGTCATGTTTTCTTTATGTTCGAAGCAGGAGGTAGATTTGCATAACATCTTGCGCCAAAACATAGTCGGGGGACCTTCCATTATTTTTCACAGGTTCCACGAGCAAAGCAAAACCCGCATTAGAGGTGGCAAAACGGTTCAAGCCATTAAAGGTTTTCATGCCAACGCCCTTTATTTGTGGGCGTTAATGCAGAAAATGCCAACTGACTTTCCCGTTAGACGGTCTAGGGAGGATGGTTTCAAGCACCACAAACTCCACAAATATACCGTGCAGTGCCTCGATTATTTGGCTTGGGTCTCCCACCAAAAAAAAGTTACCTTAAAAACCTAGTTTAACGGACGTGAGAAGGCGTTGGGTGATATATGCATTAGGGTAGACGGTTGGGACAGATACTCTCAGACCGCCTACCAGTTCCATGAGTGCCTATTCCACGGCCACCCTAACTGCCCACTAACCGCCGGTCGTGACGTTAACCCAGTCAACAACAAACCATTGGCTGAGTTGTACGCAAATACGGTGGAAATAAGTTCTTATTTACGGGGCCATTGCAACGTTACCGTTGTCGAAATGTGGGAATGCGAGTGGCAGGCATTGAAGAAAACCGACCCATCAATCCGTCGTTTTCTGAACGCCACCTTCCCGAACCAGAAACCATCTTACACCAAATATCGGTACCCCCTGACAAAAGAAAATATTCTCGCCTCGGAGCTAGACGAGACCTTGTTTGGCCTAGTCGAGTGTGACATTCATGTCCCCGACTCTTTAAAAGAACATTTCTCGGAGATGACGCCCATTTTCAAAAATGTTGACGTCACGAGGGAAGATATTGGGCTTTTCATGCGGGAATACGCCGAAAAACATAAACTTCTGACTACCCTCAGACGGACGTTGATCGGGAGTTATGTGGGCAAGAAAATTCTCCTGACGACACCTCTGCTTCGCTGGTACTTAATCAAAGGCTTAGAAGTCACCTGTATCTACCAGGTGCTTGAGTATACACCCGTGACGTGTTTCAAACGGTTTGGGGACACTGTTTCGAACGCGCGTCGACAGGGTGATACTGATCCTGCCTACGCCATTACCAGCGAGACCATGAAACTGCTAGGTAACGCGGCCTACGGCAAAACATTAACCAATAAGGCGAAGCATGTGGATGTCTCGTACACAATGGGCGAGGGTACCTCTGACCAAATAAACTCACCCCGCTTTAGGAAAATGACGTTAGTGACGGACGAGATTTTTGAAGTAGAGAAACTGAAACAGACTATATGTTGGGACCTCCCCGTTCAGATAGGATTTTTCGTCTATCAATACGCTAAATTACGCATGTTAGAGTTTTACTACGACTGTCTAGATAAATTTGTAAATAGGTCAGACTTTCAGTTGTGCGAGACGGACACAGACAGCCTTTACTTGGCCCTTAGTTCAGACAACTTAGCGGACGTTGTTAAGCCCGCTTTGCGACAGGAATTTTATAGCTCCTACCACCAGTGGTTCCCCGCCGAAGTATGCCCCGACCATAGACCCAACTTTGTAGCTACCAAGGGTAAAACGCGCACCCTTTGTCAGAAATGCCGCGAACAAATATTATTTGACAAGCGGACACCGGGCCTTTTTAAATTAGAATACGAAGGCAGAGGGATGGTTTCCCTCTGTAGCAAGACGTATCACTGTTTTGGCGACTATGACAAAACCACCACCAAAGGCTTGAACAAACATCACAACAAAGTAGACAAACACACTTTCTTAGACGTCCTCAACACACAACAGGCACAGGGTGGGAAAAATATCGGGTTCCGGGCACACAAATCATCCATCTACACCTACGAACAACACCGCAACGCCCTATCTTACTTTTACATAAAACGACAGGTACATCCCGACAACGTCACCACATCACCCCTCAACATTTAAACTGTCTGTACACACAACACCTCTATTTCTTACGACGTGACGACAATGTGACGACACCCCTCAAGGTCTGGCCTGCAGCTGTGATATTTTTATTGTAAATAAATCTGTGAAAATGTATATTTTGTAACAAAACACCACTAATATATGTATAACACAGTACCTTCATATGTGCAAAATATCAATGTTTGATAATGATATCATATACTGTCTTTCCTATATAAATATGTATTATTGTACATATCACTATGTGAAAATATCAATGTTTGATAATGATAAAAAATACTGTCTTTCCTATATAATTATTGTACATTTGCTAAAAAATTACTGTACAATGTATTATGTTAAAAAATACTATATATGTACTCTTATATGTTTTTGATAATACAAAAACACTATTGAATATAAAATAAAAACTATATTTAACTAAAACGCTTTTTTGTTACCTATATATCGTCTAATTGTTTGTCTAAATGTTCGTCTAAATGTTGTAAAATAACTGTTTGTATAACTGTTTGTATAACTGTTTGTCTAAATATAACGTATAAATATCGTCTTCTTGTTATGTAAATATATATCGTCTTCCTATTGTCTTCCTATTATCTAAAAGTCTCAACGACTTCTTGTTTGTCTAACACAGCCACTACCTAAGTTGGCTATACTAATAACAACAACAACAACAATAATATATAAAAAAACCACCATCTTGCAACATTTTCCTTATATAAAAAAATATACCCCTCTTCTTGTTATCTCAAATCCGCCATCTTGCCTCTCCTCTTCTTGTTATCTAAAAGTCTAAAAATACCTCTTCTTGTTATCTCAAGTCCGCCATCTTGTCCCTCCTCTTCTTGTTATCTAAAAATACCTCTAAAAATAACCTCCCCTTGTTATCTCAAGTCCGCCATCTTGTCCCTCCTCTTCTTGTTATCTAAAAATACCTCTAAAAATAACCTCCCCTTGTTAGCTCAAGTCCGCCATCTTGCACCGCCTGAATGCGCTTATATAAAAGTCACGCGCCGCCTGGCGTTTTTGCTATGTAAAAGTCACGCGCCGCCTGGCGCGCCGCCTGCGCGCCGCCTGAATACTAACCGTTTCCGCCATTCCCTACTACTACTCACCCCGCTTTAGGAAAATGACGTTAGTGACGGACGAGATTTTTGAAGTAGAGAAACTGAAACAGACTATATGTTGGGACCTCCCCGTTCAGATAGGATTTTTTGTCTATCAATACGCTAAATTACGCATGTTAGAGTTTTACTACGACTGTCTAGATAAATTTGTAGATAGGTCAGACTTTCAGTTGTGCGAGACGGACACAGACAGCCTTTACTTGGCCCTTAGTTCAGACAACTTAGCGGACGTTGTTAAGCCCGCTTTGCGACAGGAATTTTATAGCTCCTACCACCAGTGGTTCCCCGCCGAAGTATGCCCCGACCATAGACCCGACTTTGTAGCTACCGAGGGTAAAACGCGCGCCCTTTGTCAGAAATGCCGCGAACAAATATTATTCGACAAGCGGACACCGGGCCTTTTTAAATTAGAATACGAAGGCAGAGGGATGGTTTCCCTCTGTAGCAAGACGTATCACTGTTTTGGCGACTATGACAAAACCACCACCAAAGGCTTGAACAAACTTCACAACAAAGTAGACAAACACACATTCTTAGACGTCCTCAACACATAACAGGCACAGGGTGGGAAAAATATCGGGTTCCGGGCACACAAATCATCCATCTACACCTACGAACAACACCGCAATGCCCTATCTTACTTTTACATAAAACGACAGGTACATCCCGACAACGTCACCACATCACCCCTCAACATTTAAACTGTCTGTACACACAACATCTCTATTTTTTACGATGTGACGACAATGTGACGACACCCCTCAAGGTCTGGCCTGCAGCTGTGATATTTTTATTGTAAATAAATCTGTGAAAATGTATATTTTGTAACAAAACACCACTAATATATGTATAACACAGTACCTTCATATGTGCAAAATATCAATGTTTGATAATGATATCATATACTGTTTTTCCTATATAAATATGTATTATTGTACATATCACTATGTGAAAATATCAATGTTTGATAATGATAAAAAATACTGTCTTTCCTATATAATTATTGTACATTTGCTAAAAAATTACTGTACAATGTATTATGTTAAAAAATACTATAAATGTACTCTTATATGTTTTTGATAATACAAAAACACTATTGAATATAAAATAAAAACTATATTAACTAAAACGCTTTTTTGTTACCTATATATCGTCTAATTGTTTGTCTAAATGTTCGTCTAAATGTTGTAAAATAACTGTTTGTATAACTGTTTGTATAACTGTTTGTCTAAATATAACGTATAAATATCGTCTTCTTGTTATGTAAATATATATCGTCTTCCTATTGTCTTCCTATTATCTAAAAGTCTCAACGACTTCTTGTTTGTCTAACACAGCCACTACCTAAGTTGGCTATACTAATAACAACAACAACAATAATATATAAAAAACCACCATCTTGCAACATTTTCATTATATAAAAAATATACCCCTCTTCTTGTTATCTAAAATCCGCCATCTTGCCTCTCCTCTTCTTGTTATCTAAAAGTCTAAAAATACCTCTTCTTGTTATCTCAAGTCCGCCATCTTGTCCCTCCTCTTCTTGTTTTCTGAAAATACCTCTAAAAATAACCTCCCCTTGTTATCTCAAGTCCGCCATCTTGTCCCTCCTCTTCTTGTTATCTAAAAATACCTCTAAAAATAACCTCCCCTTGTTAGCTCAAGTCCACCATCTTACGCCGCTTGAATGCGCTTATATAAAAGTCACGCGCCGCCTGGCGTTTTTGCTATATAAAAGTCACGCTCCGCCTGGCGCGCCGCCTGCGCGCCGCCTGAATACTAACCGTTTCCGCCATTCCCTACTACTTGTGTACCACCCCCAAGGGAACGGCCAAGTGGAAAGATTTAATGGCACATTGATGTCGATCCTGAGAAAGTTGGCACACGAAAAACCAGATACATGGGACCAGTACCTTCACGCCGCCCTTTTTGCTTATCGGGAGGTACCCCATAGTTCAACCGGTATGAGCCCGGCAACATTATTGTTTGGAAGGCCAATAAAAGGTCCACTCGAAGCTCTGTTAAGAACGTGGACTGATGAAAAGGCAGAGGAAAATATTACATTCTCATACCAATATGTGAATGAGCTGACCACTCGTTTAAAAACTGGCTGGAAACTTGCCAATGAAAATTTGAGACAAGCCAGGAAGAAACATGCAGCCTATTATAACAGGAAAGCTAAAGACAGAGATTTGGCTGTGGGAGAGAAGGTACTGCTTCTTCTCCCCGGTAGTCAGAATAAGTTGCAAATTGGATGGCAAGGTCCATATACAGTTCTAGAGAAGGTGTCTAGAACAAATTATAAGATAGATAAGAAGGGGAAAGAAAAAATCTATCATGTGAATCTCCTGAAGAAATATTTGGAAAGAGAACATCAGGAAGAGACACACTTGTTGACCTTGTCCATTGCAATGGAGATGAAAAAGGAACCACTTTCATCATTTGAATATCCATTACACCCCTGTGAGACAGCGGCACAGGTGAAAATCAGTACACATTTAACGAAAAATCAGAAAGAGAGAGTGCAACAGGTTCTAGATAATCATACAGAGGTGTTAAGGGACCGACCGGGGCATACAACTTTATTGGAATATGATATGAAACTGATAGACCCCACACCTGTCTGTATGAAACCCTATTCGATTCCTTTTGCTAAGGAGAAAGCTTTGAAGGAAGAGATAGACTATTTGTTGAAGGAAGGAATTATTTCACACAGTGAATCTTCGTATAGTTCCAGTGTTGTACTCTTAAGGAAACCCTCTGGAGAACATAGACTCTGTATAGATTACAGGAAACTGAATGCTATTACAGAAGGACAGGTGGATCCCTTGCCGGATACAAATCAGTTGTTTGCGAGGCTAAATAAAGCTAAATATTTCTCAAAAGTGGATCTGAGTAAAGGATACTATCAGATTCCCGTAAAGCCTGAGGTTAGACCATACCTAGCGTTTAGTACCTCAGAGGGACACTATGAGTTTAACAGATTGCCATTTGGATTGAAGAATGCACCTAGTGTCTTCTATAGAATGATGAGAAAATTATTGGACCCTCTGAATAATCCATGTATCACAAATTTCATGGATGATATCCTTATAGCAACAGAAACACTTGAGGAACACATTGACTCTCTGAACATGCTGTTTAATCGACTTAGAGAAGCGAATTTAACAGCCCGACCAACCAAATGTTGCGTTGGATGTAAAGAATTATAATTCTTGGGACACACAGTCTATCAGGGAAACATGACCCCTGACTCCAAGAATTTAGAGAAACTAAAGAAAGCCCCGAGACCACAAACCAAGAAAGACGTGAGATCCTTTGTCTCATTATGTGGTTTTTATCAAAAGTATATCAAAAACTTTAATTCCATATGTGCACCGTAAACTGATTTGACACGTAAAGGAAATCCAGATCGAATTACATGGACACCACAATGTGAATTGGCTTACCAGGAATTGAAGGAAAAGCTTACAAGCAATCCTATTTTGAAACTACCTGACTTAAGTCAAGAATTCATTGTAAGGACGGATGCCAGTAATATTGGGTTAGGTGCGACTCTGCTACAGAAATCAGATGCATTGGATGGGGAATTAAGCCCAGTGGCATATGCTAGCAGAAAGTTGAATAAAGCTGAAACCAACTACTCAACTAGCGAAAAAGAATGTCTTGCAGTAATATGGGCGATAAAGAAATTCAATATTTATCTGTATGGGAAGGCATTTAAGTTGCAAACGGATCACAAACCCTTGTCGTTTCTAGCGCTGGCTAGACATGAAAATTCTAGATTACTCCGTTGGTCATTACTGATGCAGCCATATGAGTTTAGCATAGAGTATATAAATGGAAAGACAAATCTGGGAGCTAATTTTTTAAGCCGCCATCCGTGTGATGAGAATCACTGTAAGCCCCAGAAGTAATAATAAATTTCTCTATGTGTATATAGAATTATAGACTGACATATAACGTCTGTTTTAAGAGGGGAGATTTGTCGTGAGACATTCTAAATACACATATATAAATTAAAAGGTACATGTTAAGCCTAACACATAAATTCAATAAAAGGATAGAGAAATGGTTAAAGACCCGTGCTTTCCAATAGCGTACGCCTGTGTTAATAGAACGTCATGCTAGTTGAACAATAAAAACCCCTTTTTATGCTTCGTCTGCAAATTGTAACGTTTCCACGTTAATAATAAAGCCTATAGCAGCATACACGCGTTTCCACAACACAATAAAACGTGTACTGCATTTCTAAGAAAACCTTGAGCTAGGCAAGCTGCGTAATGACCTAAATTAATACTTCCATTAATTTCATTTTATACACGGCGTGATGAAAAGACAGATGAACTTAGGATAGCGAGGGAGGGCTGAAAGCAGGAACGCATGCAACACTAAAAACGCGTCTCGCGATACAAAATTAATGCCATCACGCGTGTAAGGCCACAAGCACTAACTTTTTTTCAAATAGTCCGTGATAAAAAACACTACCCATACGAGAGTTAGGTTTAAAAACCTGAAAAATGCTTATTGGGAAACATGACATTATACTGGTTTACGTTTGAAAGCCTGACAGTACCCAGGCACCACATCGACCGAAGTGAACGGGAGGTAGAAGAAAATGCATATTTTGAACGCCACCTCCTGGCTCCATTAAAATTATATATTTGGGTTCCTTAGGACTTGCTGACAAAGAATATGTTAAGTGTTACGCAAATAGTCTAGGAATTAACAAATTATAGCCAAAAGAAAATAGTGAGGGTGTCAGACAACACCAAAATCAGAATCGCTCAGTGGCAGATTTTGAAACCACCATTGTACAGGAAATGGGCCACCATGTAAAATCCTATTTGATTGGATAGAAGTAAATGTAAGGCTAAACACGATTAGTCGGGCTACAAATACTATTTTTTGTTGTTAGGGGAGACGGATGGAAGGGTACTTTTTTTCAAACGCTTGTGTAAACATGGCACGATTGGTTAGACCTGCCAATATAGTCAATTAGAAGCGTCAGTTCAGCACCACATTTTCAAATAAACTTACTAAAGCAACAGTGCGTTGAGATTCAGCTTATATTTTTCTAAATAAAAGCCTGAGACAGCGGCAGGTCGGAATTTGGGCCATTATTCATCGCCAGTCAACGTATCTGTGTATTATTTCCATGAATTGTGGTAAGCTTGATATATTCAATATCTTTTAATGAAAATTGAATGTAAATTGATAATTTATGTCTGTATATGTGTGTGGTTCAGTAGCGAACATGAGGCAAAGCCTATATAGTGCTCCAACCTGAACAGAAGGTGTCGGAGAAAAGTAAAACTGCATGGAATTGTCAAACAGTACACTGACACCTATCTTATTGACTAGAAGGAACTAATGCTGGAATTGCAGAGGCGTAGTAACCATTAGGGAGGAGTACACTGGTGTAAATTGTTTCAGATGAAGATAGCAGTTGGCCTGCCGCTCTGAACTCAGTGTTTGTTATGTATTGCGTTCAGTCTGGAAATAGATTATAAATTAGTTCTGAAATAGGAGGTACAACCTTCTTGTTTCAGGGACCGTGGTCCTAAAGTTATTGAGCAGCACCTGGTCTGTGCTTTGCTGAATCTAGAGGCTGACAGCATACTCCTGGGTCCAGATAGTGACCAGTGAGGTGTCTCCAGAACACAGGGGAGCAATCGAGCAGAGGAGTCTTTTCCTGCTGCCATTACGAAAGTTAAGCCTCTGTGGCCAGAGGAGCTCAACATTATGTGTCCCCCTCTAAAATTGACATTATAGTAAAATAGAGGGACAATACATTGTTTAAATTGATAGGAACTGTGAACTTTTCCCCCTACTATTTCCAAGATAAACAAACACTTGAAGTCATGATGACAAATAACAACATAGCTTGAAAAACAAAACCAGTATTACCTCATAGTACTACTACAAAACTGACACACATAGGATAATACTAATAAAATATGTCACTACAAGGTTCATATTTATAAATTATGTACATATAAATTGTGATTACATATGATTGTGATTCCTGGTTCACTGTGTAGTTGAATCAGGATATCTATTAGTGAAAGTAATAATTACATATATATTTGAAACTTTACCATTGACTCATTTAAGATAGTCTTATAAAGTGTTATATGTGTGTGAGTGTCACAGTGGTGTACAGTGTTGTGAAATAAAATTAAATTGTTTATCTGTCTGTTGTTGTTGTGACTTACACTTCATCATTTACAAAATCCTAGACATTCAACGTAGTCATCAGGATATTCCAGAATAATTCTGACTGAAGTATAAATGTGGTAGCAAGTAAGGTTATCTGTAAAACACTACACCTATTAGATACAGATACCTTCACAGCTGATCTCAGTCAATACACTAAGTCCCCTATAACTATTTATATCATCCCACTTTACCACAACTACAAAGCTTCTAATGTAAAGGACCTGACGGGTGCCATGAAAAATAAGTATGAAAAATTAAAAGTCCACATGTAATTTGTTAAGGACCTGGACAGATGAGAAGGCAGAGGAGACTGTTACCACATCTTATCAATATGTGAACGAACTGACCACTCATTTAAAAACTAGTTGGAAACTGGCAAATGATAATTTGAGACAAGCCAGGAAAAAGCATGCTGCTTATTATAATAAAAAAGCTAAGGATAGGGAACTTGCTGTAGGGGAGAAGGTGCTTCTTCTATTGCCAGGCAGCAACAATAAACTTCAGATCGGATGGCAAGGGCCATACACAGTTTTGGAAAAGATATCCAGAACATATTATAAGATAGACAAAAAGGGAAAGTAAAAGTCTATCATGTGAACCTTTTGAAGAAATTTCTGGACAGACAAATCCAGGAAGGAACACACCTATTGGCCTTGTCTATTGCAACCGAAATGAAAATGACCCTCTCTCCTCATTCGAATATCCACTGAAACCCAGTGAAACGTTTGCACAGGTGAAGATCAGTAATCACCTGACAAAAGGACAGAGGGAGAAGGTTCAACAGGTCCTTGAGAAACATACAGATGTGTTAACGGATAAACCGGGGCACACCAATTTGTTGGAATATGATATGAAACTACTAGACCAAGCACCTATCTGTATGAGGCCCTATTCTATTCCTTTCGCTAAGGAAAAAGCTTTGAAAGAGGAGATTGATTATTTGTTACAAGAAGGGATTATTTCTCACAGTGAGTCTCCTTATAGTTCCTGTGTGGTTTTGTTGCGGAAACCATCAGGAGAACATAGACTGTGCATAGATTACAGGAAACTGAATGCTGTCATAGAAGGTCAGGTGGATCCATTACCTGATGCTACTCAACTATTTGCCAGGCTGAACAAGGCAAAATATTTTTCTAAGTTGGATCTTAGCAAAGGCTATTACCAAATTCCAGTAAAACCTGAGGTTCGACCTTATTTAGCCTTTAGCACCTTGGAAACTCATTATGAGTTCAACATGTTACCGTTTTGGATGAAAAATGCCCCGAGTGTGTTTTCAAGGATGATGCGAAAATTATTGGATCCCCTGAAAAATCCATGTATTTCGAATTTTATGGACGATATCCTCATTGCTACGGAAACATTTGAGGAACACGTTACCTCTTTGAATATGCTGTTTGATAGACTCAGAGAGGCTAACTTAACCGCTAGGCCAACAAAATGTTGTATTGGTTGTAAAGAGTTGGAATTCTTGGGACATACGGTACATCAGGGTAGCATGACCCCTGATCCCAAGAATCTGGAAAAATTGAAAAGAGCACCTAGACCACAAACAAAGAAAGATGTGCGATCTTTCGTGTCGTTGTGTGGTTTCTACCAAAAGTACATTAAAAATTTTAAATCTATATGTGCTCCTCTGACGGATTTAACTCGCAAAGGTCAACCTGATACAATAAATTGGTCAGCACAGTGTGAATTGGCTTACCAGGAGTTAAAAGAGAAACTTACAAGCAGGCCAGTATTGCAATTGCCTGATTGGAATCAAGAATTTATCGTGAGAAGTGACGCAAGCAATGTGGGCCTAGGCGCTACATTGTTGCAAAGGTCCTCCTTACAGGATGGGGAATTGAACCCAGTCGCTTATGCAAGCCGCAAGTTGAGCAAGGCGGAAAAAAATTATTTAACAAGTGAAAAGGAATGTCTAGCTTTGATATGGGCTATTAAAAAATTCCAGATTTATTTATATGGCAGGACATTTGTGGTCCAAACGGATCATTCACCACTCGTATTCCTGTCAGAGGCCAAGAATGAAAATTCCAGATTATTGAGATGGTCCTTGTTACTGCAGCCATACTCATTTCTGATAGAATATATTCCCGGCCCTCGGAACGTAGGTGCAGACTTTTTAAGTAGACATCCTTATGATGAAGATCAGAAAAACGCGTAAGACTTCATGGAGCTAAGTTATCTCGCAGATTATAACCTGCTAATGATTGCATGTTTTAGGAAGGGAGGTGTGTAGTAAAATCTGCGAGAATAATCGCTCATTTCAGTAAGATTTTAGTCACAAAATGAAATAAATAAACCAACCCTATTGTGTCTGACGGTGATGCTCTCCCACGCAAGCAACGCTGCCTTTTGTGCAGTGCTAAAGCCTATAGAACGATTCCACGGTAAAAATCTAACACGCGTTTGGTTTCGGTTTCGAAAACGTACTACAAACATTTAACATTTTGCCAGATCTGCTGCATAAATTTTGCAGCCTAGACTTATAATTAACGATTTTGCGGAAGTGTGCCGCAAAATAACTATCTGAATTAACGTATTCTGTCAACTTTAACGCTGGTAATAAGTAGTAATCCTTACATTTTTTGGTAGTGTTACACGATACAATACAAATTATTAACGCCAATTCTTAACACGCCACGCCAACACCCCGCTTCGCGTGACAGTCCGCCATGCATATATACACGCTGGAACAAAGCCAACAGAGGCAAAACACGCAGACAATTTTATTTCTCCTCGCGGTAATGTTTCTGACGTCACAAAAAACAAGTTAGTTATTTGAAAAATACATGCTAGCGAGATGAAAGAGAGGGGAAGATGGCCGTCTTGTGTAAAATATTTATTTGACGATGACCGGTGACAAAATTGAAAATCTAAAACCATAATGAAACTGAACATAAAAATCATATGGTAGTATAGCTTAGAGTTCACTGAGCAAGAATGTGTTTTAAATAATATGATAGTCCCAGTATTAGACAAGTTATTGAGAAAATACTAAATGTCTACGAACGCACGACCAGACAGACTGTTGTTCCTGCTTGTTTTTTTCATAACGTTAGTGGGGACACCGGCTTAGAAGGGAGGCATTGAGGTAAATTCAAATTCGCTTGGGTAACAAGAGTATAGGAGGAGAGGGGAGCGGTAGGAAAATTGTTACCAAAAACTAACATCGTTTTGTATTGGCATAACTAAAGCAGACTGGCCAATCGACTACCAGACGCAGAGTATGTTTGGAATTATTTTGTTTTTCAAAAACTGCATTTGAATTCTGGTAGTCGCAAGCTTTCGATTGGCCAGTGCTACTAAATATTAGCAAAAAGCTTTCACTATTCATTGCCAGTTGAACAGTATTTTTTATTCAGATACGCTGAGAACAGCTGTGATAAATTTAAAAGTAAATTAAATAACTAAATAAGTATTTCACAGTCTGGACGGAGCAGAAAAAAAACTGAGGCCATTTCTTTGCAAAGTCAGCGTCATTTGTTTATATTTCTTGATTTGTGGTAAGAATGCTTTATGAATTTAATATGTGTAATCCCATTACCAAAGTTAGATACTGCTATTGGGAAAAAGTGAAGGACGTGCCGGGAGCAGACATTGTTGAGTCCTCACGTTGAAATGTATCTAACTAATGTATGTTGTCATGATTATGTTTGAATATTATTGTATTAGAGTATATTAGTAAGCCTCCGTGTTCAAGGAACACTGTTCAACATGCCTGAAGCATTTATATTTAAAAAGAAAAAGATGAGAAAAATATATAAAAGGAAATGTGGTTACCCCACATTATATTATTGAGGAAAACTATGTAAACGTACAGTGGCGTATCTGCCATAGGGACCTGAGGGGTGGTCACAGCAAGGTGGGAGTCATGAAAAATTAGGGGGTGAGTGCACCTGAAATGCACGCGAGGCTGACCCCATACCCACGTATGAAATTAAATAAAAGAATAAGTGATCAGATGTAAAAGGCCAGGGTATCCTTTTGTTGCAGAGGTTTTTTCCTGTTGCCAGCTGGTGACAGGAAACCTGAGGAGTGACGATAACGCCAAGAAGGCTCCGAAATTTCATTTATGCTTTCAAGAGATAACAGCAGGAGCTTGGGCGTGTGATGTGATATCGATATTTCTGCAACTACACAATATCTTATCTTTCAACAAGAAACCCCAGGTGATATGTTAAGGACCTGGGTACATCTGACAGTTTCGTTTTAAATAAACCTTGGTATTTCAAATCATACTCAGGAAAATGATGGGGTATGATGATAATACAGCCCCTCATACACAGTGACTCTCCCTCTTAGAAGAATAAATTTAAGCTGTGAACATTCCAACAGGAAAGACATATATTAACATTGTAGTTATTTGGGCAGATTGTCCACACAATTTTAGTTAATCTTTTATGTAAACTAGCTTGTCCTCATTTTCAAAGAACTGTCCAAACGATATGACTGGACAGGCAAAATAAATTGTACAAAAAAAAATTATCAAATTTAAAGAAAAACTTAACCACAGGTTTTATTCACTTCCTCATAGAAACTTAAAGTGTTTTTGTGTTGTGTACCATCATTTCATTTCTCCCCTAGACACTAGGTACATCATACACCAGACACTAGAGCCAAAATAGTGACCGTGTGAGATCTAGGGATGTAGCGTTAGGTTCCCTGCACATAATTCATCATCATCATTTATAGAGTCAGGGGCCTACATGTGCTTGACCTCAAACATACACGGATTTCATTCTTTTAGGATACCATCATAACCTCCCCAGCAAAATCTAACTTTGCTACATAGGCCACCCATCCAAAATGGTCGACTTCAACCTCTGGAGCACGCTGTCTTTGAGAGTTTCAGCTTAAATCTTTTCCATCATCACATCTGGTATTTCAGGTAATCTTACAGGTGCATCAGCTCCTGCATTGCTCTCTCTATCAGCTAAGGAATCCAATGTGACATTATGAATACAAACTCTGGACAGTGTGTCGGCTATAAGAAGATCGGAACCTTGTACCCATTGGAATTCAAAGTCATATCGATGGCTGCGCATCAGTAAATTCTGCAGTCTTCGAGGAATTTGACTCAGAGGTTTCTTAACGATGGCCGCCAAAGGTTTATGGTCGTTGATGACTGTAACTTTCCTTCCATAAGTGTACTGGTCAAAGCGTTCCAAACCATAAACAACAGCTAAGAGCTCCTTCTCAATTTGAGCCCAGCGTTGTTCTGTTTCAGTTAGAGCTCTAGAAGCAAACTCTATTGGCTGACCATTTTGTAGGAGGACAGCCCCAAGTCCATAGCTGCTACTATCAACTTGAATACACAAAGATTCATCAGGATCATAGTATGCGAGTACTGGAGTAGAAGTAATCAGTTTCTTGACACTCTTGAAAGCTTGTTCACATTCAGTAGACCAGATAAAGGGAGTATCCTTACGTGTAAGTTCTCTTATTGGATAAAGAACCTCTGAAAGATTGTTGAGAAACTTTGCTAGATACTGTATCATGCCGCAAAATCTGCGAACCTCATGACAGTCCTTAGGAAAGGGCATGTTTAGTATTGTCTCAACCTTTTTCTTGTCTGGTTCAACACCTCGAGCAGTAATAAGGTGACCCATGAAGGTAATTTCTTCTTTCTTCTCTTGAGCTTTAGCGTCATTCAGTTTAATGCGTTTCTCTTTACACCTATGTTTCAGTGCTTTGAGCTTCAGATCATGGTCCTTAATTGCTTGCTGTCTGTTTGATCCACAACCTGCAATAACTATGTCATCAGCAACATTGATGCAACCATGAAGACTTTCAAGAGCTTGTGCTAGATGCCTCTGAAAAATTTCACTGCTTACATTCAAGCCAAATGATAATCTAGACCATCTGAGCCTACCATAAGGTGTAATCATTGTTGTAAGTTTACTGGACTTCTCATCAAGTTTGATATGCCAGAATGCTTCCTTGATATCCAGCTTTGTGAAAATCTTGGCATTATTGAGTTCAGGCAACACATCATCCAAAGTTGGTAATCTATAATGCTCTCTCTGCAAAGCCTCATTTAGGGGTCTAGGATCAATGCATAATCTTAAAGAACCATCAGACTTTTCAACAACAGCCATTTGGTTAACCCATTCAGTCGGTTCCTCTACTGGTATTAATATGCCTCTGTTCATTAGATTTTGAAGCTCTGACTTTACCTTGCTTTAAGTGAAAATGGTATTTTTCTGCACGGCAGTGCCTTTGGACGAATATTAGGATCAATATGCAACACAGCCTCACCCAGGACACCTAGATGGTTATCAGAGTTATGATCATTATCTGAACTGTCAGTAGCCACCTTAGCAATAAATTTGTTTGTGTTGACTGTCACAAACTGTAGATCCTGCAGTGTGTTGTTGCCCAGCAAACATGTGAATCTATTTTTCACAACAGTAAACCTTATATCGGGTTTTGTCCCAGTCTTAGGATTCTCAGCAGTTAATATAACTTCTCCCAGTGGAGTCATCTTAGTACCATTCCACATAACAAGCCTCTGTTTAGTGGGTAACATTTGTTCTTGCATCACAAAGCGTTGACAGATTGTATTCACATCAGCTGCTGTGTCTAGTTGAAATTTTACCATTTTTTCATTGACAATGAGTTGTGCAGATGTACAAGCTTTACTAGACTTCACACAGTTAAGAAAAACTTCAGAATCCTCCACTGACTCTGTGTGAACAGTGTGAACTTTCTTGCATTTAACTCTGAAATGGTTTCTTCCCCCACAGTTTGAGCAAAACTTCCCCCATGCAGGACACTTTTTCTTAATCAATAGACGTTTCTGTCCACAGTAATGACACTCCTTTCTAGGTTCAAATTAACCACTGTCAGTGTTACTTTGACAGGCTTTACCAGCAGCATGCCCAGTGTCTCTCTTGGGAGGTTTATGGTTGAGTGATTTTTTCTGTACCTTTTCAACCCTTGCTTCAGAAGGTTGTACTGTATTACTCATCTCTCTTATGTCGTTTCCAGTTTGCTCGAAGACTCTGCATATGTAAATGGCTTTCTTTAGATCGAGGTCAGCTTCTCTCAAGAGCTTCTCTTGTAACCTTTTGTTTACAGTAAAGACAATTTTGTCTCTTATCATACGATCCTTGTCGTGAAAGTTGCACAAATCTGCCTTAGTTCTCAGCTCAGTTAAAAAGGAATTAAAAGGATCTTGAAGAGGTGTGTTCCAGAATCTGAACGTATGTAATACTTCATTGCTTAGTGAGCTACAATGGTTCTGGAGCAAATCGAGAATTTTAGTAGGATTAGAGTGGTCTCCTTCCTCTGCCAGTTGATGAAAAACTTTAACAGCTTGAGGTCCAGCACAGTGTAGAATAATGGCCGCCCGAACAGAATCAGGTTTAGAGGCCACCTCTATTGCATGCATGTATAGTTCTAACTGTCGTCTCCATTTACGAAATTGTCTGGTTCGACGTTATTTATGTCTAGGCAGGATGGTAACCGAAATAAGGGCCGTTCTGCCATTACGAAATGTCTAATAATGGTATGCAAGCAATAACCAGTAATCTCACCTCAATTCTAATGACATTCAGCACACGTGTCAGCAGAATAGTTCGAATTCTGTAGAAATAAACACCGCTGCCACCATGTTGATCTTTACTGTTTTATATAGTAAATGTTGATAGATGTAATGAGACGTGGCTGGCTGTCATACATTCTCACGTTATGAAGTTTAATCACGAAGACCGAACACACTGAATACATAGGACATATTTAATCGGCCATCTTAGAAAACAGGAAGTAGGAAGAAGAGAAGCAGAAGAGTTCCCATAAGGGTAAGTAACTCTAGTCGGGAAAACAAACTAAATAACGAGACAATCAACAATATGCAACTAAGAAGAACGATTAATGAGATAGGCGTCAGGTGTAATTTCGGAATTTCGAAGTATTTCGAGTAGGGACCGCAGTTCAGGGTCAGTAATAGGATTTAGTGGAGGGGGGCACTAGCTCATGGAAAAACATAAAAAAAATGACCATGATCATTAATGTGTCACGAAGGTATATGTTGTATATAGCCAATAATACTTAAGTACGCTGGAAGCTAGAATGATTGGGAGGAAGGATGGAAACATTAGATAAGGGACTTATTAAACTGGGGAGTAAATTTAATATTTGATAGTGATTAGCAAATGAAGAGATAAGGGAAATGGAAAGAAAAAGAGGATGAATCGGCAAGGTATATACACCTAGTTATTAGAAAGTGTAAAAAGAATAGTATGAAAAAGTGTGACCTGGTGATATTGTAATATTGTTGAGCTGGTATGTTGACCATAAAATGTTATAAACTGCATTATGTAAAATGTGTAATATGTATAGTTAGAAATGGAGAATTGCCAGTAGCATTCAAGTCAGCAATGTACTTAGCTGACTGAGACCAAGAGACTAGGGAGTTTAAGGTAGTCAGATAATAGTTAATAGACGGTGGACAGATTTAGAAACGGACGTAGAGAAAGAACATTTGTCTGGTTGTTGTTCTAGGAAATTTTCTCTACAGGAGATATTTTTTTTAAAGGGGCATGCTTCATCAGAGCATGACATCTTGAGCTATAAAATCTTGAAACACATACCAAATAGTATAGGACCATAGAAATTGTAACATCCCTGTTCAACAAATTTGGAATACAGGAAAAATTCCAAAGACATGGAAAACAGCAGTAATTATTCCAATACTAAAACCAGAAAAAGATGCCCATGATGCCAGATCAATTTCTTTAACTTCCCATCCAGGTAAAATATAAGAAACCATAGTAAATAAAAAATTAAAATTTTATTTGGAAAAAAAAT
This sequence comes from Oreohelix idahoensis, assembly GCA_024509875.1. Classification (NCBI taxonomy): domain Eukaryota; kingdom Metazoa; phylum Mollusca; class Gastropoda; order Stylommatophora; family Oreohelicidae; genus Oreohelix; species Oreohelix idahoensis. The sequence continues at coordinate 88,274 of JAMPIV010014019.1, read as the reverse complement.
TATGTATATAGTCAGTCAGGATTTAGGAAGAACAAATGCACTATGGATCAGATAATTAAATTGGAACATGAAGTAAAATCAGGATTTCAAAAGAAAACAAAACTGTGGTAGTATGTTTAGATATAGCTAGGATGAATGCAAAAGAGTAAGTACTCTCTTTAAAATGAAGAAAATAGGAGTAGCAGGTAAAAGATATAATTATTTAGAGAATTTCCTGCAAGACAGACATTTCACTGTTTAGGTATACAATGATAGATCAGAACCGTATGAACATTAAAATGGAACACCCCAAAGATCAGTAATATCTCCTTCAATTTTTACAAAAATGGTAAATGATTTAGGTGAATAATTTAAAGATATATAAAATAAATTGTCATAGTTTGCAGACGATGTTGCTATATGGAGAACTGCGAAAATTCTGCCAAAATTATATAAGGATCTACAAAAGCAAATAAATAAAGTATTTAAATGGATGACAAAATGGGGGATTTTAGCTGAATTAAAAAAAAAAAAAAATGGGAATGATCTTCAGGGTTTGTTAAAAATAAAATTATAGACATAAATATCCAATGGAAGACCATTAACTCAGTACAAACCACTCGATATCTAGGAATGACATTGGACCAACAGCTAAACTGGAATAAACCCATAGATAAACTTGTGGAGTCTTGCAGAGGATTGACTTACTTGTTAAGATGTTTGAAAGGTAATAGATGGGGGCAAGCACCAAGACAATATCTTTTATAAATCTTTTATTAGAGGAAAAATAGATTATGGAAGTATAATATGTAACACTGCTACACACAGTAACAAGATTAAACAAATGCTTCATCAGCAGAATTCAGCATCATGTACAATATCAGGTGCAATCAGATAAAAATCAATGGGGGGCTTTAGAGGTGGCTTTAAGAATTCTACCCTTGGAATAACGGAGAAAGTAGTTAAGACTAAATTACATGAACAAAGTTAGTTTAGATAAATCTCACCCAGCATATACAGCTTTTCCTAAGTGTCAACTAGCAACTTAGATCAATCTAATGCATACTGTGACCGGTAGCTTATGACTTTAAGAATGAAAGAGAGTACAAAATAAAGGTTCAAGAAAGTTAAATAGAGGTGTTAATAATTATATGACTTTGTTAAAGGGAAGTAAAATGAGCAGGAGAGTGTTTGAGGGAAGGAAGGTAATTCTGTAAATCCCCTTTTGGGAGATTTAGCTCGGTATTTTGCTTTAGTATTTCTGTGAGCTCTCAATTATGGTGTAACTGATTTGCATAGTGATGCTTTAGAAAGGTTGTTAAAGAAGGGTTTACGGGTTTTGAGCTTAATCAGCAAAGGGAGAAAACTTTAAATTACGTCCCTTGAAAGGTTTTAGTGAGTGATCAAAATATACACGCACGAGAAAGTTTTGCGAAGCTGAACAAATTTTAGCAGAGAAGGGGGAGAAATGTTAAATCGGGAAAAAGATTAAGTCAGTCTGATTTTGAGCGCGAAGTAGCGGAGTCGAATTTTTTCTTGGCTTCGTCTTTGTGTTTTCTGGACATTTGTGTTAGTTTAGGCTATCTGTGACTTTTGTTTTTTCCCATATTTGGTGTTATAACCAAGAGGAGATAATATATAAGATGGCAGCGCCAACAGTGCCCATGTTTCATGTAAACATGGAGGAGGACTTTGAAGGTGGTGTTTTCCATAAAGCAGGTACTTTAATTATTACTGTAACTGGCCTACAGAACTTCGTACTCGTTGATAGCGAGTATACTCGCAGGGCCCGCAGGTGTGGGTACGAGTGGGATTGCCACTCTGTATCGATTTGCAGGGCCATTCAAGTGGTACGCCACTTTGACGGCAGCGGCCCAAGTAAAGCATTACCAGGGCCTTCATGGAAAGCGGTTAGAGTGGAAAAATCCGCAAATGTCGGTGTACATTGAACACCAAGACAAGGAGAATTCTAAAGGGATCTTCCACTGGATACCGCCGACCATAAAGGCAGAGGCGGTGCAGCGAGTGGCGGCTGCGGTCTCTGGAGACAAGGATGCCGAGGTTACAAGGATAAAGACGGCTTACGATAAATGGAATTTTTTGTACAGACCTTCAAAGTGCCAGGTCCCCCACTTTATCCACCTGATTATAGAGGGGTCAGTGGACAGGATCCAACGTGTATGGGTATCCCTTCGGGGCCGTAAAATACAGTGTGCTGTATGTGGGCTCGACACACACTGGGTAAGCCAGTGTCCGAGAAAACGAGCGACCCCCCAAGTCAAATAAACGAGGGTAGAAGAGGCGGTCGCCAACACCACTTCAGCAGAACAGAGCCAGTCAAGCAAGCCGAACGAGCTCCCTGCCCAAGAGAATCCCCGGGCCGGTCCAGCTGAGGACGACTTTACAATGGTGCACCATGGTAAGCGCACACCAAAGAGGAAACATCTCTTTCTCCAGGCAATGGGGCCTGTGAAATCCAAAGAGATACGGCGCAACGAGAGCACATCACCAACCAAACGCTCGCCGAGCAAGTCGCAAGATCTGCCATTGTCCCCAAGGGCATCTAATGCAGAGCCATCCCCTAGGTGGGTATCAACACCGACAGTGGACGAGCCGGAGCTGACCGTGTCCGGAAGCGAAACGCCTGTATACCCCGGTAGGTCTGGGGTTTTCAAGCCCGACCAGACCCCAGAAGTAGCAGTGCTGGCAGAAGATAAGCTGTATCCAAGCTGGGCGACCGCGACCGAAGAAGAGACCCTTGATTCGATGATGACGCAGGCAAGTCTGTTCATAGATGACCAGGAGTTCGACCCCGTGAGCGAATGAACCCCTTGCAAGTTATCTCTCCGTGCACTAGGGCCCAGTGCAGACAGCCTTGTTCCTGTTTCAGCTATAGGAAAATGAGAAGTCGCTCTTCTTGTATGATACCATGGAAACGAACAGAGAGCTGCCGGTGTATGGGAAAATGAACAGTCTCTCTTTGTCTCACAGAAAAAGCCTCGCCAACAGTGGTGTAAATTTTTTAGTAAAATGTTATAAAACCTATAGTTTAGGAGTGGTTTTCCTTGTGTTAAGAGTTTCTTAAAAGTAAATAGTTAGTTTCTTGTTGTTACAATACGCGCACCACACACACAAACACACCACATAATATGTACACAAACACAACTAAGCAGCTAACCCCCCCCCCCCCCCCGCTGGGGTGAGAGTGCCGAGCAGCGCGGTTTCGCCCGTGCTTGGCCATAATCATCAATGCGTAACGACAAATGGCCAGCCCTCAGCCACCATTATGTCGAGCGTATTAGTTACGACAAGCGGCCAGCCCCCAGCCACCGTATTGACGAGTAGATTAGTTGCGGCAAGTGGCCAACCTTCCACTTTGCCGGGTAGACCAGTTGCGGCATGTGGCCAACCTCCAGTTACCACCATGTCAAGTAGCCTAGTTATAATATCTCTCAATATTAACGGTTTGAGAAATAAACTAGAGCACGTTATCAAACTGATAAAAACGGACCCCAAGATGCAGCAATAGTGAATGCAGTCAGCGACCCATAGCTGTACTGCTTGCATCAGGACCAGCGAACCAGAGCTGGTCAAGACCGCATTCCACCTCCACGTGGTAGTCCTGGAAACAGTCTGCAGCAGTGCAGTCTGGCTGAGCGAGTGTGGATCGCAATGGGAAGGCAAACCCGGTCCCTAAAAAATGCCGTGCTGAAGTCGGATGTGTCGACCGAAAGGTGCAGATATCACAGCTTAGGCGTAAACAGACACAACGCAACCACCGTCCTTTTCAGGGCGAACGAAGAAGAAGAAAGAAGAAACTGATAAAAAAAGATAAACCGGATTTCTTATTTTTACAACAAACCGGTATTACCTCTGATTTTCATGCCAATCAGTTGGTTTCTAAATTAGGACTTAAGCACGGTTGGTTCAGCTTAGGCACCAGCCATACCGGAGTGGCTATTTTGCAGATTAATGAAGATTGGGAAGCAGTACATAATAGAATGGGCAGTTGTGGCAGAACTGCCATAATACAAATACAGAACAAACACAACAGACAGAACACACACACACACTCATTAACATATACGCACCAGCGCAAAAAACTGACCGACCTAGTTTTTACGACGGTTTACAGGACATTCTAAAGAGACATAAGGGAACTAAAATAGTATTAGGTGGAGACTTTAATTGTGTCTTATCCAATCTGGATCTTTCTAAAAGCTCTTTGGAAACGAGGGGTTGGACCAATGAAAAGTCTTCACAAATACAAACTATGTTAGACGAACACGACCTCTTGGACGTATACAGAAAAATAGAACCTCATAAACAAGCCTTTACATATCAGGACAAGACAAACCCATACTGGCCAAGTGATCGTGCAAACATTACCATCCTTACATTGATTTCCTTGTTCTTTTTTGTGTTTATCCCTGTCTCCTCTACGTTTTCTGCATCTCCTGATGTTGTGAAAGATGTTTCCCACAAGCAGTTGCTACATTTGACAACGATTGTGTGACAGAAACCTTGCTTTGAATCTCCATTGAGCCTACACGACACTATAAACCCACAACATTCTACACATCTCATGTTTGCCGTTATGAAGTTATTCAAGTGCTCCATACTCATAAGAATAAAAGCATTATTTGTTTGTCCATCTTTTGTATGGGTTGAGAGGGTGCTTTTCCTCAATTTCTTCATAGAAGAAGGTTTAACTTCGTTATCGATAACAGCTGCTTCATTATTTTCTGTTGTGCTAAGAACTTCACCAGGGCCCTGGTTGCCAAAAAACTTGTGTTTTCTTAACTTCCTACCCCTTTGTTTGTCACCCATGTCGTTCTTGTTAAATTGGTTTGTACAGCTTACCAAAATAACGTAACTTTTTCACTCAAAAAGGTGTAATATGAATGGCTGAACTCCGACAACTTTGAAATTTTCAGCCCACATGTGGCAAAATGATTCATAAACAATCGATTTTAAAAAGAGTAATGTCCCTTCTCATAAATGGTTCTCTGGAGTTTTTCTGGTACAGAAGAGTTATGAAATCATTATCAATTCGCCTTTTTAGTGTGGGAATCATAATGTTTTCAAAAAGTGGTTAGTAACCAGAGGTAAACAATGCGTTGTCAAGGAAAATTAATATCACCCTCTGGTCACTTATCCTTTAAAAAGTAAAAAACTATGCATTACTGGACAATATAAACCTATGTATTGTGGAGAGAAATGGTTTGGCTTCATAAAAACATTTAAAAACAAAAATGAAGTTTTTTATTAGATTTGAAGGAAGTCTACCACACAGCTACCTTAAGACCCAATAGAAGTAAGTATTGATTCTGATACATCGTGCAATTAAAACCTGCAACCAGTCCATGGGAAGTACAGACAGTATAGAACAAAATAATACCACAAAGAGGAGACGATCCCTATTTGTTATCTCTATCTCTAATGTCTGGACCAGTGGCGCCAAAGTAAATTAATTCTCCGGACTTGTTGCAAAATAAGTCCCATGTCTACAATCTCACTACGAAATCTAACAAGTTGTGTACCTCCAGAGGTACAATGTGACGGTCAGGCGCATTATACAACTTCATGCTTTACTAAAATATACTACTGGACAAAAGTTAAGGGCCACCATTCAATGTATTTGTTAATTAAGATTATACTGATATACTGATTTCGTATAACTGTCCGACACATATGTAAGAGACATAAAATAATTGGAAACTTGGACATTAAGAGGTTAAAGGACGACTACAATAATACAAGGTTTCATCTTAAGCTCTTCATTTCCTTCCTTCTTTTTTTTTTTTTTACTTTTTTTTTTGTTGCTTCGAGGGTACTTTCCACATACCTGCTTTCCATTTACCATTTCAAGAAAAACTATTGTTCGTCACGATGAATGTGAAAAATGAGTTCGCCTTAAAACTATGCTTAACGCCTGTATTGTTAATATGTGTTTAGTACAATGTTTACGAAACTAATATAGGGACGCATGGAATATGATATTCTTCTTCTTCTTCGTACTTGAATGTTCTCAAAGAAAGCAGTAGTCAGTTTGAGGCTATTTGAATCCCCGTAAAGCTTTTCCACGAAAGGAACTGGCGTCGGCCATATGCGCTTTCTCTGTACCGCATATAAGGGGCAACTTTGAAGCAAATGTTCAGCAGTAATTTTATCAGTGCCACATTTACACATATCGGTAGTTCCTATCTTTAGCTTGTTGAATAGATGGTATCTCGATCTGTTCTGGCCAGTGCGGAGTCTGAAGATTACCACTTGTTCTCTTCTGTTGAGCTGGTAGTAAGCATCATTCTGTGTGTGACCTGGATGTTCTACATTCCATTTGTTTCTGTATCTGATTCTGATAAAACTCTTTGCCTCCTCGAAGTCATGGAATATGATATAATAAATATATAATTGGAAACTAATATGGGGACTAATATGGAAATCATTGGTGACGCGTGCAGTGTGTGTGATAGACTCGAAAGAAAGTCTTAAGTTGAGAAATATGCAACATCCTTCAAAAATCAAATATAAATCATTGATTATTATATTTATGATTATGAAAACAACAACATAATAAGGTTTTCACTGTGGTTATCTAATTGATGATAATCATATGGCAATGATGTGGCGGTAAAAGCACTGAAATTATGCAACAATATTTGATGCCAAAGCGATTGTTGACTATGACGAATGTTTTAAGATATTCAAATATTTTTTTTAATGACTAGTGATTTATTGCAGATATACTTGATGTTAAGAAACAATGATAATGCAGATGAATGAAGAAGATGAATACTGCAGGTGACGACATTTCGTTCTCAACCCAGTACCTCGCAGATACGAATTTGTTACTTGATTCACACACAAATTCGGATATCTACAGGGTAGGAGTTAAGACGAACGTACTTTCATCGTTTTAATCACATGGTCACGGCTACCAGAGGCTGCATCTGTTGTAAAATGGTCATGCGAGTGTTACAGTTATAGTTTAAATAAATTCAGTTCATGTTATACAGATTATTTATTTTGAGGAACTCACAAAACAAGGCTAGTGCTATAGAGACAATGACTACATGTGGTAATTACTTCAGAGGAAGTAACCATAAAAAGCTTTAGGGAGCATTAAATTAACATTGCTATGACTTACTGTTTTCTTTTGTGCCGTGATATTAATTTGAACAAAGTACTTCTCATTTTGCAAGGAATGTAAGCTTGCTATGTAGCTAATACAGATAGAGTTTGTATCTTCAAGTTACTTACTGTAGTTTTAAAAGTTATAGATACTGTTGATTATCGTGCCCTGCCAGATCAACCTGATGAAACAAGGTCTTGCTTGTATTTCCGTCAAAAACTTTGCCGTTTATTTGATTGTAAAGCAGTTTAGTCGAATTTGTCTCTTGCACAATCAGGTATATCAGTTTTATGAGATGAGGTGACAGGTCCCTTTCCTTCACGCCTTTGCCTTCCCTAACTCAAGAGCAGACTCAGGTGCACTTGGGTAGACTGGAGCGTGACGCTACCTAGTTTCGAACTCGGTAACTTTGCCTGGAGAAGAGAGTGCTGTAACCACCCTGCCACACGCTGTAATGTGTTTAGATTGGTTATTTGTAATATAGTTGCAGGTTTTCCCTCGACAATACCACTAGCACAGAAGAGAAAACCAATGATGATGAAGATGACATAAAGATGGAAGAACTGAAGGCAGCACTGGAGAAAATCAAGATGAGCAAAGCAGCAGGGCATGATGGTATAACACTAGAAATGGTTAAGTACATGGGAGCATCAGGCGATCTATTACTCTTAAGGGTCCTACAGGCAGCGTGGTGCAACAAGACCATACCAAAGGATTGGGAGATCGCCACCATAACACCAATTTTCAAAAAGGTTGGCAATCGACAATGTGGAAACCATAGAGGCATATTCCTTCTCAGTGTCCCAGGTAAAATCTACTCTAGAATCCTAGAGCAGAGACTTCGACGCCTAGCTGAGCCACAATTGGATGAGGTCCAGTGCGGATTTTGAGTAAACCGAAGTACTCAAGACCTAATCTTTACACTCAGACAGCTGAGTGAAAAGGCCCTTGAGTATAAGAGTGAGATCCAACTTTGTTTCAAAGATTTGGAAAAGGCGTTTGACAGGGTCCGCTGGAGCAAACTTTGGGACTGTTTGGCAAGGAAGAACATTCCAGCATCTCTGATTCATGCTATACAGAGCTTCTACAAGTCTTGAAGAAATTATGTGAGGACAGCAAACCATAAGTCAGAAGAGTTCAGGACCACCACTGGTGTAAGACAAGGTGATATCCTGTTACCTTATCTTTTCATTCTCCTCATGGACGATGTCATCAAGGCATGTGAGGAGAGAACAAGAAAGTATTCAGTGGGGTACTGGAAGATGAGACAGGTCTGTATTTCAGAGCTGGCATTTGCTGATGATGTTGCCCTGATTGCTAAATCAGAGGCACATCTCCAATCCAACCTGCAAGTCTGGAATGAAGAGCTGGAGAAGAGAGGGATGGTCATAAGCAGCTCTAAAACAAAATCCATGGTGATATCACGAGAAGAAAGAAGACATCAGATTAAGCTAGAAGAATAGGTCCTAGAGCAGGTCGACCACTTTAAATACCTCGGAGCTATTCAAGACCGAAAGAGTGGCATCAAAGAAGAGTTGGCCACTCGAAAAGCAGCAGCTGGGAGACTTTTTCAGGCCATAAATCGATGATTCCTCAGCAAGAGAAAGATTGATAAGAAAACGAAGATGGCTGTATACCGCTCCACCTATGTCCCAGTCTTGACATATGGATGCGATTCATGGGCAATGACTACAACCCAGAAAAGCCAGATCCAAACCTCAGAAATGAGGTATCTGAGGTGGTTGAAGTAACAAGAAGAGACATGGTCCGCAACCAGACGATTCGTCAAGGCCTAAAATCCCACCCCCTGCAGACCCAAGTAGAACAGTCCCAACTAAGATGGTTTGGCCATGTCTGCAGAATGGGAGAAGATCGGCTACCACGACAAGCTTGAGAAACAAAGAGCCAGGGATCCAGACAACAAGGACGACCCAGAGTCCGCTGGGAGAAGAACATTAGACATTCTTTGAAGGACCGAGGACTAGAATGGAACCAGGTCAGGAGGAAGACAGCCGATAGGATAGTCTGGCGCTCTTTCTTTCAAACCTCTACACCTCACGGTAGAAGGGGAACGACTAAGTAAGTAAGTATTTGTGATCAGATGTGTGAGAGTAGTTATAATGAAAAGGCATGAGATCGCGTTAAAAGTAAATACATATGAACTTTGAGACCACACTACGAGTGTCTTATTTGACACCATTGCTGCTAAATCAGCTCCATTTTGATGAAATAAAAGTGTTGACACACTTCACACGATTCAGTAATAACATAAAAACAGTGTGATTCCGAAAGAAAAATGTTCATTAACAACTGACGTCAAAATTTATACTGGCTGTAAACGTTCAAAATTTTATTAAAGGGTGGTGTCAAATTTCCTTGAATAAGAACTTGAATGGTTGCCCCGGCCTAAAAATGCACATCAATTGACCAGAAGATGATAAACGCACCTACTAGAAGTTACTTTAATTAAGAACTCATTGTGAGTCACTTTTCATGGCGCTTTCACGCATATTTTATAAAATATGTTTGTTTTTTTCTATATTCTATTATCAAAGAAATGACAAAAACCAATTCTGCTTACAGAAAATAGCCACCGCTGCTGTTAGAATGTTGAAGATTTTCACCGTAAGGAATATGGTGACGGTTTACTACATAGAAATGTTATCCGCTGGATGTAATTTAAGTTTCTGGCTCTTAAAAATTCAGGGTCGGTATTACAGCGAATGACGGTTGTGTTTAGGAGAACACACTGGTCGTATACACAATTTACAGAGTAGAGTCTTAGTTACAGCAGCGGAGGTAAGTGTTACAATAATTTTTTTTTTTTAAAGTACCATGGTAACATTAATATTATATTTAACGATGAATAATTTACGTTTTTGTGGAACCCAAAAGGACAGGAAGACTTTAAAGAGCCGTATAATACAACTGTACTACCAACAAATATTTCAGTTAAAAGTGAACAGAATAAGGGCTTCCCAGTAAGTACAACTCAATGGTAGTAAAGCACATGTCATGAACTCTCAACTGGAGCATAGTTCTCGCTAAACTAGCGTACTTTACCGTGTAATTATATAACTAGATATAACTATTGGTGTGTTTGTTAGATACAACCGTTAATAAACACACATTCGTATACAAATATATGTGCATAGTCTACACACACACACACACACACACACACACACACACACACACACACACACACACACACACACACACACACACACACACACACACACACACACACACACACACTCACACACACACACACACACACACACACACACATACACACACACACACACATATATATATATAAGTGTGTGTGTGTGTGTGTGTGATTTTTTCCATTCATTTTCCTGTCGCTCACTGTGGAGCATAGGCCTTCAAACAAGTCACTTAAAGCTCTCCTGTCTTGTAACATTTGTTCACTTTTTTCCATGTCTTCCGTATCCATTTTAAAGTCTGTGTCCATTTCCCCTCTGTTTGTGTTTGTAGATCTTCTATTTCTGCGCTATCCTTGGGGAAGGGGGAGTGGGCTCTGAAACAATAAGTGCTTTCAGCAGTAATTCTGAATGTGAGTTCTATCCAAGTCCATTCTGTTCTTCACTGGTATCTTTCAAGCAGTTCCACATGTAGACATTTCAATCTGTTCTGCTGTATGCACAAGCACTTGTTTACTTAAAATTTATCTGTAATTTCTTGTTTGTCGTTTTTGTTGTTCTCTATGTTTCAAAGCCATAACAGGAGAGTGAAGTGTCACAGACTTCACTATACCAAGCCCAGTTTTATGAAATGAATCGACCAACTATTCCTCACTACCTTTGCTTTCCGTAATTCAAGAACAGTCAGGTAGCTATTTACAGCTGGGTAGACCGGAGCGTTATGCTACCAGTTTCGAACCCTGAATCCGGTAACTTGTTTACGAGAGGCAAGCACTCTAACCAACGCTGTGATAACCGGACACGTTTCTATGTAGCAGACGTTTACAAAAATAAAAACATAAAACATCACATCTACGAGAAGATCGCGTTAAAAATGGACATGTAACGCAGTGGTTAGTGCACTGGCTTCCTAGCTCGGTGGTCCATGGTTCGATCCCCAGTTGAGGTGGGAATTTTTAGACCGCAAACGGCTCCGGGGTTGACCCAGCCTCAAAAATTGGTTACCAGAGCACCTCTGGGAACGTTAAGGCGGCCGGCGTGATTGCTGACAACATCACCCCTAGTGTGCCGATGGTCATGAAAATATTCCCAGTATGCCTCAATGGGCGTGTAACGGGATCCTTTACCTGTTATACGAGAATCAATGCATCTAAATCGAAAACGAAAATGAGCAGTTGAGTCTGAAGGAATGCCAATGATTTAATTTTCAAAAAATGTCAACAATTTTAATACGTCGACGACATATCTGTAGAAAATAGTGGAATGAATAGACAAGCGGAAACACAACGTTTTATTAATGACGCCTTTCCTCACACACATACATTTGAATGGAAATAAAGAACCATATAACAATTCTTATACACAATGTAAGTTGTGGTTCTTGGGATGTTAATGTCATAATGAGAAATATTTTACATAATTAAGAACTTTGGAAATCAGAGGCACATCTCCAATCCAACCTGCAAGTCTGGAAGGAAGAGCTGGAGAAGAGAGGGATGGTCATAAGCAGCTCTAAAACAAAATCCATGGTGATATCACGAGAAGAAAGAAAACATCAGATTAAGCTGGGAGAACAGGTCCTGGAGCAGGTCGACCACTTTAAATACCTCGGAGCTATTATAGACCGAAAGGGAGGCATCAAAGAAGAGTTGGCCACTCGAAAAGCAGCACCTGGGAGACTGTTTCAGGCCATAAATTGAGGATTCCTCAGCAAGAGAGAGGTTGGTAAGAAAACGAAGATGGCTGTATACCGCTCCACCTATGTCCCAGTCTTGACATACGGATGCGAGTCATGGGCAATGACTACAACCCATAAAAGCCAGATCCAAACCTCAGAAATGAGGTATCTGAGGAAGGTGGTTGAAGTAACAAGAAGAGACATGGTAACGCAACCTGACGATTACGTCGTCACGCTGGCAGAGGTACATCTTTTGTCTAATCTTTTGATTGATCGAGGACTTCAGAATGGAACCATTGCCCAGGAGTTTCATGGACATGAAAGCCCGATATTGATATTCTGACGCACTCACTTTCCCAAGTGCCTCTACATGTCACGGTGAAGGTAGGAACGACTAATGTAGAGGGAGACTAAGTAAAGTAGAGGTCTACCAGTATCTTTGGAATTCCGGAGTCTGTACCTAAGATCAGTCAGAAAATGTGGCCTTGGTCAGTTGGTAGGTTGGAAATTAAGATATAGGTGGCGGTGTGGAATAACGTCAGGGCGGGAAACAGGTTTAACTGCTGTATTACAAACCCATAACAACAAATACCACACAATTGGGTTTTGAGGTTTTGGTGCTTCCCGTAGTACCAGGGTAGTTAGTAAGGCAAATGGTTAAGTAATCACTGTGGTTTACGCAGTGTTCTATAAGTTAATACATAAGTTTAATTGGCAGACACATCTATACTTCACTGATCAAGAGGGTCCGCTTCCCGGCGCCATAATTGGTCAATGTGTGGCGTTGGGAGTTTGAAGTATGGATGCGTAAAAGAAAGCGGTATACGCAAGTTTTAATTAATAATAGTCTTTTAATTTGTTTATTTGGGGCACTAAATAGAAGTAGCTAGTGTTGCTTGTGCGTACACATTTGTGGCAAATGGGGAAATGGGACTGATACAGTTATGTTATGCTGGGTATGAAACAAACATTACATTGGACAAAGCGAAACATGTTAGTCAGTCCCCATGGTTATTCAGATCGTGTGCCTGTGAGCCAATACTTGGGTTTAAGTGAAAGCTTAGTGTTTCTACTTGGTCGTTTTGCGGGGGATTCGAGGCGTGTGGTTTTCTTTCAGTTTAATGACTCTTGAGTATTATTGCAGGAGAAATCAAACGGAATTGGTGTGGAAGCGGGCCTGGTTTTATATCATTAACATGATCATTTATCTTATAATAAGTTTAGAACAAGCATCACAAATGAAACTGGGACTGGATGTGGGACAGAAAAAAGAAGAGATGGGTGATGGGGGGTAGTTGGAGGGCTATGGGAGTAGGGGCTTCAGGGGAAAATGTGGAGACGCATAGGGCGGGGGGCAGGGTTTATTTTAGTCAGAGTTTTTTTTTTTTTTTTTTTTTTTTTTTTTTTTTTTTTTTTTTTTTTTTTTTTTATTTTTTTTATCTTTAATTCTTGTTTTTTTGCTTTTTTTTTTTTCGGCGGATAGTTTTTTTGTTTTTTTTTTTTTGTGTTTTTTTTTTTTTGGCTTTTAAGTTTTTTTTTTTTTTTTGGGCCCGCACAGCCACGGAGGGAGTTTTTTTTTTATTTTTAGTTTTTTTTTTTTTTGACTTTTTTTGGCTGAGCGTTTGCCGGCATGGGGGGGAGGGGGGCGCACTTTTTTTTTTTTTTTTTTTTTTTTGCAATGTGTGGGCCTTTTCATTTTTTTTTTTTTTGTACGGGCGGGGGGATTAAACTTTTTTCTTTTTGATGGCGAAAGGGGTCGGCGGGGGACGTTGTTGATGTTTTTTTTTTTTTTGATTTTTTTTATACTTTTTTTTTTTTTTTTTTTTTTCTTTTTTTTTTTTTTTTTTTTTTTTTTTTCACTTTTTTTGGGTGTTTCTTGCGTGTGGTAATTTATTTATGGGGTTTTTTTTGGTTTTTTTTTTTTTTGTTTTTTTTTTTTTATTTTTTTTTTTTTTGTTTTTTTGTTTTTTTTTTTTTTTTTTTTTTTTTTGTTTCTTTTTTTTTTTTTTTTTAGTTTTTTGTTGTTCTTTTTTTTTTTTTTTTTTTTTTGTTTTTTTTTTTTTTTTTCAGTGGGTTTTAATCCTCATCTGTTTGTAATGTGGTACAAGTGCTATCGAGTGTGGCGTTTTTTGCAAGAGATCGGAAGTACTTGACTTTGTTATTTTTTTCAACCCAGGGAGATGATTCTTCCCTTTGAAGTTTGGTGATAAGCAAAGGACAGTTTTCAGCTCAACAACTAATATCCGAAGACCGTTGGCTGTTTGATAGTGGGAGGTAGGCGGTGCACAGCCATGGGGTCAAATCAGTACGACACGGAATGTAAAACTTAGAGGTTATACCTTGTTGACATTATGTCGGAAACACTGTAAAGCTCATCAAAATGATGTTTTGTTTATCCAAATAAACAATCTATAATCCAACTAGAATAAATGGGCGGTAGGTTGTCTAGTAGGGAAAAAAGATATCGGTCTGGTGATCCTGGAATTAAGAACTATTAGGTGTTCTCCTAACCCTATTCTGTAAAAATCCTGATAATCTTAAACTCAGGATGGTATACATATGGAGATCGGTAAATCTAAAAATGATCCTCTGGGGAGGGGCGGCCACGGTCAACCTAGGGGGCTAAGGGAATACTATATACATGCCTGTGGTTAGGTTTAGATCCCGCCTTTTGGGTTCCCCCGACGATGAGGGAGGGGTCCTTTTTTCGGACACCGGTGGGGGTGGGGTTGGAGCAGAGGCAACTCCTCTACTCAAGCTTATTCGACCTTTTGCACACTAGCAATCTGTATTCGACCTTAGTTTTCACATGTGTGATCTTTATCGAACATGAGAGTTATAGAAGGTACAAAACACCATTGAGTCACACAAACATTGGCATTGCTGAGTATTTCGGCGCGCTTAGTGAGCACCTCTATTCATTGGATTGAAATCTGGGGACTGACCTACATTTGCCCTGTCCAGAGCAGATAACGGAAACTGAACCTTTGAATAGTGAATGTGAGTATGCATTTTTGTAGGGGTGGATAGGGGGTGCATCATATTGTGATGCTAGAGGTGTGTCAACTTTTTTTTTCATGTAAACATCTTCTAGCACAAAATAAAACGCTTAGCGTTAAAGTAGGAGTGTACAGGGCTAGAGTTTTAGTCCCGAAGCTGTCAGATGGTGTCCGTGGCCCACACAAATGTATCCCAAGAGGGAGACATTTTGCGTACTATCAACGAAGTAGCACATGTGCTAGTGACCTTGTTATTGGGCGAGGTTAGTCTCTATAGAGGAGAAAAAAAAACAGAAAAAGTTTAAATAAAAAAAAGGGTTGGGTAAAAACGAGGGATGCCGATCATCTGTGATTGATAATTGCGTATATTAGAGGGCGAAGGGATGGGACTGCATAATGTTGGTGTTAATGTACACTTTGCCAATGGGAAACAGTTAAATGGGTTGTTTTACTACTTGTTGAGCAAAACAATGGTGAGCTGGGCGGGCTTAGAGTCATCACCATCTTTAATCGTTTAACATACTTGATTTTATTTCATTTAAATAAAAAAAAACTATTAGTGCATTAACTGATTGCAATGGTGCATTTGTGGAAACTGGGAAAAATAATTGGTTCAAAAACTAAACACTCTACTTTGGTCAATATTTAGCAAATTGCTAATAATTTACGTTTTCAGTATTTAACAAACATTTCATGCTAGTAGCTTGCAACGGTTTGGGATCTGATGCCTACGGGCATAGAATTTTCCTTTTTATGAGGATCAATCAGACCGTGTAGACGCCAAAAAAAAAAAAAAAAAATGTAATATACGGGCTCGTTATTGGGTATATGTGCCTGTCTGGGACTTGGGGTGGAGTGTTTGTACATGGCAATGTTGTAGTTTTTTTTTTGGTGTTTATGGAGCGGGGTACGAACGAGGAGCGTGTAGGCGATCTGTAGTGTTAACTGGTTCGGGTTTTTGTGTTGGGGTAATATGATAATACGTGTCTGGAGGTACGATACTTTGAAGTGACTATAGCGATCTGCCTGAACTGCGGTGCCGAGGTGATAGGGGTTGTTTTTGGATGTATATGGAATTTTAAACACAAAAAAATCTGACAAGTTTGTGAGAACTGTCTAAGTGTATCGGTTCGCAAAATATAGGGGATGGGAGGCGCGGCGGAGCAGCATTACTATTCGTGTTTATACAGTGTGATCAAATAACTGGGTCGTTGAGGGGGTTCTGGGAGGGTCATTTGTGTGTTTGTTATTTATTAAAAATGTCTAACTACCTTATTGTATAGGGTCGTTAGTAGAAGTGGTGAGGACATAACTAATACCATGTGATACAAATAACTATCGGGTGTTGGAGTATGAACTGTCTCAGTTACCATGAACCAAGTACCAAACTGTTTATAGGTTCGTCATCAAATATAAAATCTGCATACAAATGCAAGTTCATAATAATGGACAACAATTTTTCAAGAAAATATACTGTAGCGTTCCGCTTACAACGTGACAAAATGGTCAGAAAAATTCAGGTACATCAATATGTGATGTTTATTTCTCAATACAAGGTTTATCAACATGTGAACATATCCGTTACTATGTTACCGATTTCGCATGGAATCGTCATGGTTTGCATGTAGCCATGTAGTATTTCGCCAATCCGCGAACTGTGTTGATCATTATATAAGTTGTACCCAACTTGCAAAATATATCACCATGGGAGGGGAACGAATGTCAGTCATGGGAATGTACTCGGGGGTCTTAGGGGCGTTAGCTGTGTCAGTAGGGGTAACAATGCCCTCATCATCTTTCACCGATGTCCGCTGTGGACATCTCATCTTCTTGTACATATGGTAGTTATACACTAAACAGCTTAAAATTCAAAACACCAATTATGCTAGGCAAAATCAATAGTCCTGACACTCTAATGTGTCGGGTCATGACCTCTGGTGTGTCTAACTGGACTCAGGAATGCGAAGAAGTACAAGTATTTATAGAATTTAATAGACACGTTAACGTCTGATTCGTCATATATCTGTGAGAAAGGGTCGTCGACTTGAATAATGTGAGAAGCCATATACGATCATTTAGGTTGTGAACGGCATCATTAAGAAAAAATCGCCAAAATACATTCTCGATGCGATTGAACATTATTAAACGGTCTTTCCATAACACTAAAGGAATGCTGTGAGTTAACACATTAAAAAAAAAAACTCTGATGTGTCAAAAAGGAAAAATATATGTGTGCATATAGTGTTTGCTTTTGTCTCTAAATTTACCAAGAAGGGAAAAAAAATAAAAACTGTTGTAAAGCATAAGTCCGATTATAAAGATTTTCAAAGGCAAAAGTGGTGTAATTTGTACAGTGGGTACTCTTCTAATCATAAAGATTTCGTACCTGACACTTGGAAATTTTTTTTTTTTTTTGGGTATAACTAGAGAATTTAGATAATTTAAAGTTCTGTTTAACCTGGATAACATAGTGTTATAGAATGTTTGCAAAAGTTCTTCAATTTCTTGACATAGCGGTGTAAAAAATGTAGTCCTAATGACAGTCCATGTCGACGAAGAATCTGAAATAATTGTATAAAATTAAAACACAATGTTGTGACTCCATAATAACTTGTTAGTATGTGTGGGTGTTGTAGACGTCGTAACTGTCAATATCGCCAGTATCATCAGCAGGATCTTGACGAGGCTGACATCTTTCTGAAAAAATAAAATTTCCTACCAAACAAAAAATAATGGATGCTAGTGACTTTAGATGATGGGGAACGATTGAGAGTACTATTTGTAGAGAGAGTACTCGTTGGGTACTTTAGCTGGGTGAGTACCTTTTTTTATTAGAGAAGATTGATTCTCCAATAAACCAATAATCGTTGAACTGGACGTTTACGAATTTGACATGAGGAAGTTGGCGATGTCCATCAAGGTAACTTGTTTCCTGGTGTCTTGATCACAAGAGGATGGCGTATTTCGCACTGTCGAGTGGGTGGTGGCTGCAGTTGTCGAGGGTAAGGAGGAAGTAGTGTTGAAATGGTGCACCTCATGCTGCGTTTTGTGTGGCTGTCTGCGTTTTCTTCGCAATTTCATACGTACTCGTATGTGCTCTTGAGGTAACCTCTGTCGTGAAATTCTACATCCACATATGTAAATTAAAACGTAAATGCAAAGCCTAACAAATAAATTTAATAAAAGGAAAGAAGAATGGTAAAGAACAGTGCTGTCACAATGACTGTACGCAAAATCCCCCTGTGTTCTCCTTCGTCTGCAAATTGTAGCGCTTTCACGTTGATAGTAAAAGCCTACTGTATTATTACCCGCTTTCTTCAATGAAACGTGTACTGTATTTCTTGGAAAAACCTTGAGATACGCAAGCTGATCAATGACCTAAATTTAATATTTCATTCATTCCATTTTATACACGGCGTAACTAAAAGACAGATGGACTAAAGGATAGAGAGAAGGGAGAAGCAGAAAGCAAGGACACATGCAACACTAAACACGCGTCGCGCGATACACAATTGCTGCCATCACGCGTGTAAGGCCACATGCACTAACTTTATTTCAAATCGACAGTGATAAAATTCACTACCCATACCAGAGTTAGGTTTTAAAATCCTGAAAAACGCTTATTGGGAATTATGAAATTATACCGGTTTACGTTTGAAAACATGACAGTACCCAGACACCCTCAAGTTTGGAAGTGAGAAGGTAGTAACAGCACGACTATCCTAGAAGAAAATGCATATTGGCTCCATTAAATTCGTATATTTGGGTTCCTTAGGGTTTGCTGACAAAGAATATGTAAAACGTTACGCAAATAGTCTAGGAATTACCAAGTTATGGCCAAAATAAAATAGTGGGGGTGCCTGACAGCATGAAATCATTTCTGCTCATAAAATTTTTTTATAACGTGTTTGAAAAAACATTACGTTACGGAAATAGCCTACCATGTTAACTCCTATTTGATTGGAGCGCATGTAAGACTAAACACGATTGGTCGGGCTATAAATACTATCTTGTGTTGTCAGGGGAAACGTGAGAAGGGGTACTTTTTTGAAAAGATGTGTAGACATGGTTGGATTGGTTAGAGCTGCGAATATACTCAATTCAGAGCGTCTGTTCCTTGCCACATCTTGTAATAAACCTACTAAGAAACAGTACGTTGAGCACCAGTGTATATTTTTTATAAAATAAAACCTGGAACATCGGCAGATCGGAATTTGTGCCTATTCATTGCCAGTCAACGAAACTGTTTATTATTTCCATGAATTGTGGTAAGCTTGAAATATTCAATATCTTTTAATGAAAATTGAATGTAAATTGATACTTATGTCTGTATATATGTGTGGTTCAGTATCGAACATGAGGTAAAGCCTATAGTGCTCCAGCCTGAACAGAAGGTGTCGGAGGAAAGTAAAACTACATGGAATTGCCAAACAGTACACTAACACCTAACTTATTGACTAGAAAGAAATCATGCTGGAATTGCAGAGGCGTAGTAACCATTAGGGAGGAATATACTGGTATAAAGTATTTCAGATGAAGCTGACAGTTGGCCTAACGCTCTGAACTCAATGTTTGTGATGTATTGTGCTCAGTGTAGAAATAGAGTATAAATTAGTTCTGACGTAGAAGGTACAACCTTCTTGTTTCAGGGACCGTGGTCTTAAAGTTATTGAGCAGCACCTGGTCAGAGCTTTGCTGAAGCCGGAGGTGGACAGCATACTCCTTGGTCCATATAGCAACCAGTGGGGTGGCTCCAGAACTCATTAAAGTAATCGAGCAGAGGAGTCTTTTACTGCAGTCATCACGAAAGATAAGAGAGTGTGGCCATGGAGCTCAACATTATGTACCCCCATCTTAAAATGACATTGTAAAATAAAATTAAGAGGGGAATTTAATTGTTTTAATACCAGGAACTGAGAACATCTCCAATACTAGTTCCAATAGAAACAAACTATTGAAGTCATGATGACAAATACCAACAGAGCTTGAACAAAACAAAACCAGTATTACCTCATATTACTACTACACAACTGACACACATAGGATACTATTAATAATATATGTCACTACAAGAATCATATTAATAAATTCTGTACATATAACTTGTAATTAAAATTGATTGTGATTCCTGGTTCCCTTTGTATTTGAATCAGGACACATATACATTCATGACAGCACTGAATACATATTGTTATTTGAAAAGTTATCAGTGACTCCTTTAAGATATCCTCGTAGAGTGTTTTATGTATGTGAGTGTCACAGTGTTGTCAAGTGTGGTGGAATAAATTAAATTGTTTATCTGTCTGTTGTTGTTATGACTTACACTTCATCATACACATACCCTAGACATATAACGTAGTCATCACACTATTCCAGAATAATTCTGACTGAGTGATAAGGTTGATAAATTTGGATTTTTATTCCCGTTAATGATATCCACCAAAAGATAGATATAAGTGGATGGAAGCTGACATCATCATCATCATCAGTTGATAAGATCTCTATGGTGTTGTTTGCTCCACTGTAGTGTATGGAATGTCAACTTGACCTACGCAGTGGTGTGTAGACATGGATTGAGTGTATAATGTGCGAATGATAATAAAGGTTCGTGGTGTTGACAAAAAATGTTCTTTTCTCACACTCATGTATGGCTGGAAGTCATCGACACCAACGACTGTGTACCTTTTCTAAAGTTTAATTGGACGTACACACTCGACAGCACAGATAGTGACAAATCACAGGTTGCCATAATACATCATAGTACAGTGGACAAATGGTCTTGCAATGTTACATGGGCACTCATGTAGAATAATTGTATAATGGACTGTCAGTAGCCAAGCACTCAGTATCGCCCATACATATATCATCTGACTTCACTGACTGAGCACGTCAGCTTATAAACAATATTTCAGATGGCTTCTAAACCTAATCTCGTCTAGCGACGATTCTTCAACATAATGTTCAGCACATATTTTTCCATATAATAATATTGAACCGCTAGCAATGGGTTCTCATGTGTAGCAGTGATCTCTGGACTGATCAAGCGATAATACGGGCATCCCTTTTCTCTTCTTGAAAGTCACTACATGTTTTGGTTCAAGATGGCTTCACTCGTGAGCTGTCACTCACGTTTGGATACAGATAATGAATCTGTCCTAAAGTTAGTCATTCATAAAACATTTCATTGCTCTGTAGATTTGATCATGAACAATTGACTGCAATCTACAGGATATAGTGCTGCTAGGAATCGAAGTCGTTTTCATCGAGTCAAATATATTCTCTTAGACATTCAAATCGTAACTATCGAAAATGGTGGCTTCGATCGAGAGTTCATAAGAGTATCTTTGATTACCTTGGTATAGGAAATATGAAACTGCCATTCCTTGGCAATACGACTAAACACTGGGGTAAAGCATACACGATAGGTTTAGACGACTATCACCTTCCCCACAAATACTGAGATCACTTTTTCCCCGGCGACAGGCCGACATGGAAAACACAGTCCCTATCAGGACGAAGCCAAATCACACCACTCTCTAGCGACACATCCGCCGAATAGCCTTCGACCTCTCTAGAGACAACAGAACATATAGTTCGACTTAGATATGTAAAGATATACAGATATAAGACAGACTCGTCCTACTCAGACAAACAATACACATAAATTCAGGCCATAGATATTCTGAAGCAAGAACAATCTATTATTACCCAAACAACGAATAAATCGCAGTAAAATGGATTTATCCGCGGAGTTTGATCGAAAGAGCCGACACAACTTTCAAGGGAAGTAACACAATAATGACTTTCCCTTAAGCACTATTTTGCTTTCAAAATATTTGCGAAGATAACAAGAATACCAATGTATAATATTGTAAGATATCAAAGACTGCACGTAACACTGAGGTATACATATGTGGCAGCAAGTAAGGTTATCTATAATACACTACTCTTATTAGATATAGATACCTTCACAGCTGATCTCAGTCAGTACACTAAGTCCCCTATAAATATTTATAACATCCCACTTCACCACATATATTGGGGTCTCGCTCTCGGGATTTTGAATCTTTCCCTATTAAAAATATTCAGGGTAATTCACTTCAGGGAACAGTAAGAATTAAAAGGTATCCTTGGGTGAAAATAAATAAGGTTGAGCTCACAGTGCCTGTGTTGTCTTGAGTTAATTAGTCATAGATAAAATTGTTTAGTTAAAATATTTTAGACATTTATCTGTTAGACAATGGCCGACCTGGCAAAATTTCGATCTGCTGCTGTACAGACTGCGAAAGAGTTAGGAATGGACGGGCAAATTATGATTTCTTATGTCACGGCTGAATGTGACAAATATAGTGAACGAGAAGAAAGAAGATTAGAAAAAGAGGCCGAAAGAAAGTTAGAAGCTGAAAAGGAAATTAAGAGGTTGCAGATTGAGGCGGACAAAGAGGCTAAAGCATTGGAAGCCGAGGAAAGAAGACAGGCTGCAGAAAGGGAAGCAGAAAAGGAGGAGAAGAGATTACAAAGGGAACACGAGTTACGACTAAGGGAGTTTGAGTTTCAAGGCCATGCTCCTGAAAATGGTGCCAGTCCCTTTGCCTCTGATGCCACTGCTAGCCAGGGAGCCTCAACCTCAGCTATGAATTTTCATTTAGATCATTTTGTTGAGAAAGACGATGATATAGAGAGCTATCTAAATAGGTATGAACTATTAGCTACCACATATGGGTTAGAGAGAGAAAGGTGGAGCTTAAAGTTATCTCAGGGACTTCGTGGGGTAGCTTATGAAGTTTTTGCAAAAATGAGCAGAGGTGATCAGGAAAATTATGACATGCTAAAGCAGGCTCTTTTGTTAAGATATGAAAAGAACGCAGAATTTTATAGGAAAAAAATTTAGGAATGCTAAACTACTGTCAGGTGAAACATATCACCAGTTCTCTGCACGAATAGAGACATACTTGGAGAAATGGACTTCTCTGGGGAAAACCCAAGATCTTAAGGAAATGGTCCTTATAGAGCAATTAAGAGAGTCCATGGTTCCAGACCTGAGAAAGTTTCTCATGGAACAAGGTGCAGAGAGGCTGGGTGAGTTGCTAAATGTTGCTGAAAGGTATCAAGCAGCTCAGGCAGAAGTAACACGTAATAAGAAGAGGCAGGTAGATAATTATCAGGCACCACAAAACTTTAATGAATTTGATCATAGAGATCAAAACAAAGGTAAGCACCAGTTTGATAGGCCACGAAATGACTATAAAAATAAAACCCCACAATTCAATGAAAGGAAATATGATAACAGGAAACCCTTCAGACAGGAAGGAAAATATTGTCAAATATGCAGGATGCATAATCATAATACTAGTGAATGTGGTAGGAAGGTTCCTCCATATCACGCGGCATGCATGATAACAGTGGACAAGGGGAAGAAGAAACTGACAGAGAATCATATAAATCTTCAACATCCCCCCATCTGTGAAGAAGTGACATGTAATGGGGCCAAGGTTAGGTGCCTTTACGATTCAGGTTTAGAATATGACTCAGTTGTGAGTGCAACCCTAGTGCACCCTGAACAGTATACCACAGAGAAAGAGGAGATACAAGGGGCCGTAAAGGGAATATCCACCATGACACTTCCCGTAGCCGAGATCAATGTAGAGACAAGGTACGTGGAAGGAGTGATTAGAGCAGCCGTGTGTGACGATCCTAATTACCCGCTGGTGTTAGGAAGTAAATATGTTTTTTCTAGGAAGCCCTGTAAAACCTGTGGTAATGGCCACGCTTCAGGTCAGGTCGACCCCTAGTAGAAAGGAGGGGGAACCCCCATTAACCTTTTCTGATAAACAGATGAGAAAGGCCCAGGCAAAGGACAAATCATTAAAACCTTGCTTTGACAAATTACTAAACAGCCATGCACACCCTAAGAAAGGACAATTTTACTTGAGAGATGGACTGCTCCACAGGAAGGCGGGAGCCGGACCCAAAGGATATGGACAGTTGGTACTCCCAACTCCCTACAGACAAGAAGTGATGGCAAAATCACATGTTGTACCAGACGGTGGACACCAGAAAAATGGGACTACCCGTCAAAGGACATCAGAAAAATTCTATTGGCCCCAAGTAGCTGCTGATATTGCACAATTTGTGAGGGCCTGTGAAAAATGTAGCAAGGTACAGTCCCCAAGTTGGGAAAATCATAATCAGATGCCAGCCAAGCATACTGAAACATATGGGCCTAACATTAACAAGGAAAATAACAATAATAAGGTTGACATAGAGGATAGGTATCCCCCTTTCCCCCAACAGTGTTCACGAAAAATATTTAGATTCGCAACTCTGAGAAAGGCATCCAGAGAAAATAGAAATTCAGACCAGTCAACCCAGGAACAGTTTGAAGCCGCATTTAGGGAGCTGGCTGACATTGACATTGAAGATGATCCGCCTAAGTTAAAACCGAAACAAATTGTTAACATAAGAACAGTGGGCAGTGGACGAGTGAGCGATTCGGGAAATGCTCACAGCGCTTCACACTATGGCTATTAACTTAGCATTAAAAGGGCTCTGGTGACATTGGTAGTCACCCGACCCCACACCGTCCAAGGGAAATTATTGATCGGACCCTGGATGGAGATAACCCACACATCTTATAGCAATGCTAAGGGCGAATTGATTTCTGATGCAGAAACTCATTTCCCCACATATTATCTTAATTCTCCAGATTGTCGGTAGGCGAAACTATAGTTGGTGAATATAGCCTCCATTTGAGCGGCACATTATAGAACATTATAAATATATTATTAGAAGGGTGTTTCCACATTCAATCCCGCCTGTGATCAGACAAATTGTTGGCTGTGAACATTTCGGAGGAGCAGAGTGTCTCCATTGTTACCTTTTGAATTGAGGATAGTCCGAGTGGTTATTAAGGCTGATCCGGAAATTATTGGATCCCCTCCACAACCCAGATAGCACCATATAGATCAACTCCTCATAACGTAAAAATTGAGGAACATCTAATATTCTCGGGACATGTCGTTGAGCAGACTCAGCGAAGAGAAAATGGTGAATATTGATTGCTAAGCAGTAGTAAGACAAGCCGTAACACTTGCAGCTGTACAGTAACATATCTGAAATGGTTTCTTGGATTGCAGAGGTCTGAGGCAACCTTCGTCAGTAGTGCTTACTTTGACTTGACCCACCTGCATTAATCCATGAGCAAAATAAAATTAGAGAAACGTTGATGCAGATTTTTTAAGCCGCCATCCGTGCGATGAAAATCAAAGAAATCACCAGGCATAGACATAAATTTCTCTATGTATATGTAGAATTATAGACTGACGTATAACGTCTGTTTTAAGAGGGGAGGATTTGTCGTGAAATTCTACATCCACATATGTAAATTAACACGTAAATGCAAAGCCTAACAAATAAATTTAATAAAAGGAAAGAAGAATGGTAAAGAACAGTGCTGTCACAATGACTGTACGCAAAATCCCCCTGTGTTCTCCTTCGTCTGCAAATTGTAGCGCTTTCACGTTGATAGTAAAAGCCTACTGTATTATTACCCGCTTTCTTCAATGAAACGTGTACTGTATTTCTTGGAAAAACCTTGAGATACGCAAGCTGATCAATGACCTAAATTTAATATTTCATTCATTCCATTTTATACACGGCGTAACTAAAAGACAGATGGACTAAAGGATAGAGAGAAGGGAGAAGCAGAAAGCAAGGACACATGCAACACTAAACACGCGTCGCACGATACACAATTGCTGCCATCACGCGTGTAAGGCCACATGCACTAACTTTATTTCAAATCGACAGTGATAAAATTCACTACCCATACCAGAGTTAGGTTTTAAAATCCTGAAAAACGCTTATTGGGAATTATGACATTATACCGGTTTACGTTTGAAAACATGACAGTACCCAGACACCCTCAAGTTTGGAAGTGAGAAGGTAGTAACAGCACGACTATCCTAGAAGAAAATGCATATTGGCTCCATTAAATTCGTATATTTGGGTTCCTTAGGGTTTGCTGACAAAGAATATGTAAAACGTTACGCAAATAGTCTAGGAATTACCAAGTTATGGCCAAAATAAAATAGTGGGGGTGCCTGACAGCATGAAATCATTTCTGCTCATAAAATTTTTTTTATAACGTGTTTGAAAAAAACATTACGTTACGGAAATAGCCTACCATGTTAACTCCTATTTGATTGGAGCGCAACAAATGTAAGACTAAACACGATTGGTCGGGCTATAAATACTATCTTGTGTTGTCAGGGGAAACGTGAGAAGGGGTACTTTTTTGAAAAGATGTGTAGACATGGTTGGATTGGTTAGAGCTGCGAATATACTCAATTCAGAGCGTCTGTTCCTTGCCACTGTAGTGAAATTGACAGAGATACAACGGTAAAATACCTCCAAGGATAACATATAAGGATTAAAAAAAAACATAATGCGTAGGCTGCTGATGTACATGATCGCCCAGACCGCGGGTCATCATCCTCCATAAAAATTGACTTGCTAGACAGGAGGGGAACGGCGGATAAAAAGGAAAAAATATGACTGGAAAGATTGCGTGAGACTAGAAAGGCTAAGGAGACGCAATTGGGGGGGGGGGGGGGGGGGGGGGGGGGGGGGGGGGGAAACGGAGAAAAGTCACGTTTCCCAAGTTGACATAAAAAGTAAGCAACTCGACAGAAGGGACCATAGATATGTTACGCCACAGTCATTTATTGGACGCTTTTGCAATACCAAGCCCTTGATTTGAATTCAGCGGCTAAAACGCAGATGTTTGGAATATTACAAAATTTAAAAAGTACTTTTTTCTTAATATTAATGTTAGGAATATAAAAATTAGCTGGCCGGATGGCCCATTCTGAGCAGTGAACTAATATGTTCTTAATTTTACAGACGGATAGATAATATTGAAGATAATGACAAAAGACAGTGTTGTTCACATCATCGACAGACTGTATTGAATCTAAAAGTGTCGCTAATTGCACAAAAAAAACACGACCTCGAGACGCAGGTGTTCAAATCTACTTAGTATGGAAGAGACGGGATATTGTGGTGGCTGTGTCTAAAAATAACTTTTAACGACAAAATTTTGGAGGGGAGAGAAAGGTTGGTTCAAAAATCAAGTACAATTTTGTAGAAACACAAGTAGAGACGGACAGACTAACAGATAAACATCCATACTTGACTGAAGCATGACTGAAATGACTTTAGTGTAGGAAATTTGAAATTCAAAAAAAACCTAGGCAGTGATTGGCCACAGACAAGCATATTGTCGGCGCTTAGACGCGGATTTGGGGTCATTTCTCAATAGTTGTTCAGTGATAGACACAGATTTTAAAGTGTGGTGATTTCCATATGAAAGAAAGTGAAAGAAGTTTAGGGACGCTATACTATAGCCAGCAGCTCAGCTGAGTTTTGCTAGCAATTCTGTGTTATTTATTCATAATCTGGTAAGATTGAAATTATTTCCTTATATATTTTGAATATTGTTTCATGTTTGAGTGATTTGATATTGCCATATCGAAATCTAGCCTTACAAACAAGTAGGGATTTGCTCTAGACCCCCCGCCCAAGTCAGGGTCTAGGGACCAACAATATACATAAACTCCAGCAAGGGGTAGGCAAGACAGATCAAGTGTTGAGAATAATGAAACATATTACCTATCCTCTTTTAGGGCAGAAAACTAATAAATATTTTTCAGAATCTATAGTCTGGGAGGATCTATCTGATGTAAAACCACCATGGTAAATGTGCTGTTTGGTCAGAGAGATCTGACCTGTCTGTATGATGTGGTTGTTGTGTCAGTGTTGTGTCCAGACGTGGGTAGAGAATAGATTTTGACACATGGCCCATACTTTGATTGCAGAGCTGTGAGTTTCTGTTGTCAACAAAGCAGTGTCTATTCAGTTGGTGACTTTACTCGAGTGTATCGGTGCAGTACTTGTGACAGAGACCACCATTATTGCCCGCCAGCACGGAAAGGTGGGACCACCTGATTTCAGCACCAGAGCTACAACTACAAGATGAGTGAGCCTCTGGTCTGCTGGACATTCACCAACGCTTTGTAGTTACTAATACCCCCATAAAAATTCCCACCATTTTCTGGACACTGTGTAGTCAATATAGACAGGTGTGATGAGGCCACCCCAACAGCACAAACATTAACTATCCTCCCAAGTAGATGACTACTAGAACATTTTAATAAAACTAACTAGTATAGTACATATATATGTACACTATTGCATTTATGATATAATATTCCATGCATTTCTTTCATAATCTCTAAATCCTTTTAAGTTCTGGTCAACCTAAAAAATTGATCCAGAACAAAATAAATGTAATATAATTTTATCAAAAAATTTTACACACGTGAGTTAGTTCAGTGTATTTTAACATTTATTAATATTATTAGTCTTGTTAAATATCTGTGGGATATCTATAACCTATTACACCACACTACATATCATAACCCTAGACACTTTACGTAGCCACATTCATTAAAAAAAAAAAATTAAGTGTGAGGTCGTAGTGGTAGCAAGAAAGGCCTTCTGACAATCTCAACTACATTTTATCTCAGGAGCCTTCACAGCTGGCCTCATACAATTACATTTAGTAATATCACCATCATACAATACCATCAACACCACTACATAAATTGGGGTCTTGTCCAGGGATAATTAGCCCAACAGTAATATTAGGATCTCCTGGTGGGAGAAATAAAAGTAGGGAAATAAATTGTAAAATTCCCTTTAAAATTAAAAGTGTCCCTGCAGATAAAAGTTGGTGAATCTTCACAGCCAGTAATAATTGATTAGTTAACTGGTTAGTTAGAATTGGTTAGACTATAGTCATAAGAAGTACTTAGTGTATTTACTGGTTAGAGATTTATCTTGTATATTATTATATTGTCTAAAAAGTATGGCGGAGCTGGCAAAATTTAGATCAGCTGCTGTGCTCACCGCGAAGGAGATGGGAATGGATGGTCAAATTTTAATTCAATACGTAACGGCTGAATGTGATAAATATATTGAACGGGAAGAAAGGAGATTAGAAAAAAGAGGCTGAAAGAAAATTGGAGTCTGACAGGTTGGTTGAAGAGAAGAAGTTAGAGGCTGAGACTAAGAGGCTGCAAATTGAGGCAGAAGAAAAAACGACAGCAAAGGGAGGCAGAAGAAAAAAGGTTGACTGCCGAAAGGGAGGCAGAAGATAGAAGGTTGCAAAGGGAGCACGAATTACGACTAAGGGAGCTGGAATTACAAGGCCAGGCTCCTGAAAATGGTGCCAGCCCTTGTGCCTCGGATGCTACGCCCAGTCTGGGAGCCTCAAACTCAGCTATGGGGTTTCATTTAGACCATTTTGTTGAAAAAGACGATGACATAGAGGGGTACCTAGGACGTTTTGAGTTATTAGCTACTACATATGGGTTAGAGAGAGAGAGGTGGAGCTTAAAGCTATCACAGGGATTGAGAGGTACTTCTTATGAAGTATTTGCCAAAATTAACAGGGAAGACCAAGACAATTATGACATGTTAAAGCAGGCTTTGTTATTAAGGTACGAGAAGAATGGTGAATTTTATCGTAAGAAATTTAGAAATGCCAAACTGTTGTCTGGGGAGACATACCACCAATTCTCTGCTAGACTAGAAACCTATTTGGAGAAATGGACGGCTCTGGGGAAGACCCAAGATCTTAAAGAAATGATCATGATTGAGCAATTGAGAGAGTCCATGGCTCCAGACATGAGAAAATTTCTCATGGAACAAGGTGCAGAGAAGTTGGGGGAAATTTTAAATGTTGCTGAGAGGTATCAGGCAGCCCAGGCAGAGGTAAGTGGTGCTAAAAAGAAGCACATAGACAATTTTAAAGCTCCACAGCAATTTAATAAATTTGATAATAGAGAGCAGGGAAATAAAGGTAGGACAAACTTTGAGCGGCAAGAAATGACTATCGCGACAGAAACTCACAGTTCAATGACCAAAAGTTCAATGAAAGAAAACCGTTGAACCAAGGAAAAAGATGGTGTAAATGGTGCAAGAAGGATAACCATAACACCGAATTTTGTAGAAGGAAACCTTCAAACATTGCTTCAATGAAGTCGGGGACGCAAAGATTAAAGGTTAACCCTAAGGGACAACAGGAACCTTATCACCCCCCAGTTTGTGAGGATGTTATTTGTAATGGGGTCACCATAAGGTGCCTTTATGATACAGGTTTGGATTATGATTCAGTTGTGAAGTCTAGCCTAGTGGACCCAAGTCAGTATACCACAGAAACAGTGGAAATACAAGGGGCGACTAAGGACATACCACTCATGACACTTCCCATCGCAAGGATAACGGTGAAAACTCGCTATGTGGAAGGAGAAATCAGAGCAGCAGTGATAGATGAACCAATCTACCCTCTGATATTGGGGTGTAGATACGTCTTCTTGGGGAATCCCGAGAAACCTGTGATCATGGCGACAGTGCAGACCAGGTCACAGAAGAAGGAGGAAGAAGGTGAACCTATAAATGCTCATCCAGAGAAGATGAGGAAGGCGCAGGCTGAGGATAGGACACTCAAGCCCTGTTTTAAAAAATTGCCCAAATGCCACACACCTCCGAGCAAGGGGGAATATTTCATGAAGAACAAACTATTATACAGGAAGACAGGAACTAGGTCCACTGGTCACGGACAGTTAGTTCTTCCCAAGATATATAGGGCAAACTTAATAAGGAGCTTACATGTTGGAAAAGATGGTGACCATGAGAAAGTCGGTACCATCTGCCAAAAGATTGCTCGAAAATACTATTGGCCCGACGTAAATGTCGATGTTGAAAACTTTGTAGAAGCATGTGGCGTATTTCATGAGGGAACACCCACAAAGGGAAAATATGTGCAGGACCTAGAAACGCCACGGGGCAACTTTAGGCCTGAAAGGAAAACTAATTATACTCAGGTAGACAAAGTGGAATGGGAGCCCCCTTTTCACACCCAGGCGTCACTTGAATGGATTAACATGGCCACTATGCGACAAGTACAAAGAAGAAATTTAACCCAGAATAATCTGACAATCCCTCGGTCAGGATTATATAAGCTGGAAGAACAGAAAAGAGAGCGAAGATCTCTCATAAGCAATCTAAAGTGGGGAGATAAACCCAAGAAAAAAATTGGTAGTGGTCGATTTGTGAGTGATGATTCTAGGAAGAAAAGTCCTCATTATAAAGCTTCTAATGGACGGGACCCGACGGGTTCCAGGAAAAATACGTATGATAAATTAAAGATCCAGATATAACTTTATTAAGGACCTGGACAGATGAGAAGGCGGAAGAGACTGTTACCTCATCGTATCAATATGTGAACGAACTGACCACTCGTTTGAAAGCTGGATGGAAACTGGCCAATGATAATTTGAAGCAAGCCAGGAAGAAACATGCAGCATATTTTAATAGGAAGGCAAAGGACAGGGAACTGGCAGTCGGAGAGAAGGTGCTGCTTCTACTACCCGGAAGCCAGAATAAATTACAAATTGGTTGGCAAGGTCCATATACGGTTCTAGAGAAGGTGTCTAGAACAAACTATAAAATTGACAAAAAGGGGAAGGAGAAAGTTTATCATGTAAACCTGTTAAAGAAGTATCTGGACAGACCACTCCAGGAAAGCACCCCCTTATTGACCTTGGCTATTGCAACCCAGATGCAAAAAGAACCACTCACCTCACATGAATACCCATTACATCCTTGTGAAACAGCAGCACAGGTAAAAGTCAGTAAGCACCTGACTAAAAACCAGAGGGAGAGAGTTCAACAGGTTCTGGAGGAACATACAGATGTATTAACAGATAAACCAGGCCATACAAATTTGCTACAGTATGACATGAAACTGGTAGACTCAAACCCAATCTGTATGAGAGCCTATTCTATTCCGTTCGCGAAGGAGAAAGCATTGAAGGAAGAAATAGAGTATTTGTTGAAGGAGGGGATTATTTCGCACAGTGAATCATCTTTTAGTTCTAGTGTCGTTTTGTTGAGGAAACCGTCTGGGGAACACAGACTGTGCATAGATTACAGGAAACTGAATGCTGTCACAGAAGGACAAGTGGATCCATTACCAGACACAAAACAGTTATTTGCCAGACTGAACAAGGCAAAATACTTTTCAAAGGTGGATCTTAGTAAAGGCTATTACCTGATCCCAGTGAAGCCTGAAGTGAGACCTTATTTGGCTTTTAGCACTTCGGATGGACATTATGAATTCAATATGCTACCATTCGGACTGAAAAATGCTCCGAGTGTGTTTTCAAGGATGATGCGCAAATTGTTGGATCCCCTGAATAACCCATGTATCACGAATTTCATGGATGATATTCTCGTCGCCACCGAGACATTTGAAGAACACATTGAAGCTCTGGAGATGTTGTTTGATAGACTTCGGGAGGCGAACTTAACTGCTAGGCCAACAAAATGTTGTATTGGATGCAAAGAGTTGGAATTCTTGGGACACACTGTATATCAGGGTAATATGACCCCTGATCCTAAGAATTTGGAAAAACTGCAGAGAGCACCTAGGCCACAAACAAAAAAAGACGTGCGATCATTCGTGTCGTTATGCGGATTTTATCAGAAATACATCAAAAATTTTAACGCTATATGTGCTCCTCTGACTGATCTGACTCGCAAGGGACTTCCAGATAAAATTATTTGGACTGCACAATGTGAACTAGCGTTCCAAGAGTTAAAAGAAAAACTCACTAGCAAGCCTATTCTCAAACTGCCTGATTTGACACAGGACTTTGTCTTAAGAACCGATGCAAGTAATGTAGGACTAGGAGGGGCTTTGTTGCAAAGATCATCTTCACCTGATGGGGAACTGAAACCAGTCGCTTATGCAAGCCGTAAATTGAATGTCGGTGCAGATTTCCTCAGTCGGCACCCCTGTGATCAAAATTAGAGTAGTGGCAGACGTGAGGAGTAATTTTACCTATGTGTATCGCTGGTGTTGGAACTTGCCATAGGCATGTTTTCAAGTGGGGAGATGTGTAGTGAAATTGACAGAGATACAACGGTAAAATACCTCCAAGGATAACATATAAGGATAAAAAAAAACATAATGCGTAGGCTGCTGATGTACATGATCGCCCAGACCGCGGGTCATCATCCTCCATAAAAATTGACTTGCTAGACAGGAGGGGAACGGCGGATAAAAAGGAAAAAATATGACTGGAAAGATTGCGTGAGACTAGAAAGGCTAAGGAGACGCAATTGGGTTGGGGAAACGGAGAAAAGTCACGTTTCCCAAGTTGACATAAAAAGTAAGCAACTCGACAGAAGGGACCATTGTTGCTGAGTTATTTGCCGGTTGAAGATCATGCACTGAGTATGGTTACTTTAGTGATCTCTTGTTAATCGTGCTTTGTTTAGTATTACGCGAATTAGGGTGAAGGTGTTCATACAACTCAGTAGCATGGTATGAAGAAGTAGTTCATGTAACTTGAACTCAGCAACATTAATGAAGTAATTAATTCCTTCAGATTGAGTCCGTACATTTAATTCACAGTTGTACATACAGGATGATCATTTCAATAGTAGTAGAGCATAAGTCCATATAAGTCATGCATAAATTAATCAATAACGTAGACTGCTGGTTTACGTGTCAATGTCCGTTATGAGGATACAATGCAGTATTGTCGTCAGAACATCACAGCTATATGCACGCGCAGCTAGACATGGCTACCTGCCGACAGTGAGACTGCGAGTCTGAATATATTCATACGAATTTGACGATTATTCTTCTCCTTCTGAGAATTCTAGTTAAATACTAACCTCCATAAATTTCCCTCTCATATAGAGTTCTAGGACTGACCCTGATCCATCAAAAAAATGCATATATAAATGGCTATATCATGCCATTGAATTGGAAGGTTAGAAAAACGCAGCTATTCAGCTTGGCGGTCAAGTAACAAAGGGTAGCGTTTCTTAGTTACCGACTGTGTCCTAAACAACGCTATACACGTCATGATCGATCGTGTATGGAGCGTTCAGTAATTGAAACATCTATCGCAATATATTAAATGCCTTAACCTTTTACAATTGCACGTCTGATAACCTTTAGCAGACGGCGTTAATATCATATACCGTAACAATTCCCTGTACACCCGGGAAAAAAAAAAAAATCGATAGATTTTTTTTCAAGATCTATCCGACTTAACAATTTTTCAAAAAAAATTTAACACAATTGTGACATATGGCCGACGATGTTCTGAGTAGAACCGTGTCGCGGTCATGTCAACCAACTATTTGTCATAGTCATCTAACATTAATTACATGATATATCAATTATACATATTATTATATCAACTAAATAAAATGTCCAATGTTAATAGTGAATGATAGAATTAAATGAAAGTAAGGTCTGTCGTATTAGTATGTCATATAGGAATTAATTTGACTAATTAAAATTAAATTAATGAATTAAACTAAGAGATAAATTATTAAGATTCTAATGTAACGCGATGTTATGAGAGAAGAAAAAAAAAAAACAAAATAAGTGAGAAGAAATAGAAAGAAATTCGAATATAAGTTTAACTTAATTGTGTGTGTTAAGTGTTAGTGAATAATAACTATCTAATTTAACTAACTAAATAATGTATAGGTACATTAAAAAAAATATTAATCTAATACTTGTGTGAGATTTATTTTCTCTTTTCATAATTTCTTCTTTTTATATTTCGTTCTCTTTTTTTGTTCTTTCATTTCATTTTTTTCTCACATTTCATTTTATTGATAATAATTCAATTAAGAAGTTAAGTTAACTAATTAATTAGCATAGGATATGATGATCCATCCGTAGTCTTGATCCTGATGAATTCTTTTAGGCAAAAATGTTCAAACGTTTACGTTGGAAAGAAATGTCATTTATCCCAGCATCTAAGAATTAAGTGCACATAGGATAATAAGTTCGACTTGTCGTCAGATATTGTTCCATGATTGTTCAACGAATATTCATATATCGTGTATGGACGTTAGACGAAGTTGCAATGACAATATGTAGACCTTGATTGTCTTTTAGTTCCATTCTGTGATGCATATAGTGTTTATAAAGTTTAAATTGAAGGCAAGGTTAGTTCCTTTATAGTTGATATGTTTTAGGAATGTTAATGTTGATTATTCGTCGTCAATAGGATTACGTGACAACGCATCCGCAACAATATTTTCAGTGCCAGGAATATGTTCAATGGAAAACTCAAATGGCTGTAGGATGATTGAATATCTGGCGAGTTTCTGGCTTTTATGATTACATCGACGCAAGGATGCTACAGCACGTTGGTCCGTCTGTATGGTGAAGGGAGCACCAAGCAGGAATTTTTCGAGTTTGGTTATTGCCCATATCACAGATAAAAGTTCCTTGTCGACTGTTGAATACTTTGTTTCTGCAGGCTTTAGCTTTCTTGAAATGTATAAGGTAGGATGTAGAATGCCGTCATGGTTCTGGAGCAGGCATGCACCAATGCCGTAGTTACTAGCATCTGTTCGTAAGAAAAATCTTTTGGAAGCATCGGGAAGTCTTAAAATTGGTTCATGCGAGAACAAATTTATAATTTTGTTGAAAGTTTCATTGCATGTACCAGTCCATGTCACCTTCACCGGCATGTCTTTCTTTAACAATGAAGACAATACAGCCGTGATGGATGACAAGTTTGGTATGAATCTACTGTAATATTGAACAAGTCCTAACAAACTCCTGACCTGTTTCTTCGTCTGAGGAACTGCTATGTTTAGAATTTTGGAGACTGTACTAGGTAACGTTCGGATATATCCCGACCCAATGATATGTCCCAAAAAGGTTATCTCATTACACGCGATTTGCACCTTTGTAGGTTTAGCAGTTAGATGATAATTCCTTAGAGTGTCGAAAACATATCTAAGTCCCGAAACATGTTCCTCAAACGACGAACTAAACAAGCATATGTCGTCAATATATGTAATAACGTCTGGTCTACCTGATAAAATTTGTCGCATCAGGCGAATGAAGGTAGCTGGCGCATTAACAAGCCCAAAAGGCATCACATTCCACTGGTATAGACCTTGTGGAGTGGAAAATGCGGTGTAGTACTTAGCCTTTTCGGTCAGTGGTATCTGCCAATAACCTTTAGTTAAGTCTATCTTACTAAATATAGTTGCGTTGGATAGACGTGGCAGTAAGTCGTCGATAAGTGGATGTGGTTCGCTGTCAACTATAGTCTTAGCATTTAATTTTCTATAATCAACACATAGTCTGATGTTATTGTCCTTCTTCCGGACAATCACTAATGGAGAAGAGAATGGCGAATTACTAGTCTCAATGATTCCCAGAGGGACAACATCTGTTCAAGTTCCTTAGTAGTTTTAGCAAGGAAATGTAAAGGAACAGAATAGGGATGTACACGAATAGGTGTATCATCATTGAGAGTAATGTCATGACTGATAGCCGATGTGCGACCCGGGACGTCGGTCAATACATCTGGGTAAGATTGTAATAGATTAGCAATCTGTAGACGCTGTTGCGGTGTAACCGTTGAAGAGATGGTTACATCCCGCCAAGATTCAGTAGGTTGAACTACTGGTACCGGTAACGGTAACTGTACCTCAGGAAAAGAAGATTCTTCTTCCTGGATGACAGATAAGTTAGCATAATAACAAGTAGATACTGTGTTGTCATCTAGTTCATGAAAAATTGACTGTAAGTGTTCAGGACGTGTATGAAATTGCTTGAGCATGTTAATATGAAATATCTTTTTGTGTCCCTTGATATCTAAGACGTAATCAACGTCGGAAATTTTATCAATGACTTTGTAAGGACCATTCCAAGATATCAATAATTTATTGTTATTGTGAGGAAGTAACACATAAGCCTCGTCGCCTGGGAATAATTGGCGTAATCGTCGAGATCTATTTTGTAGAGATCGAGCCTTAGCTTTTGCAGCCTCAGAAGAAGCTGTTGCCAACTGGCAAGACTCAATAATGTTCTTCCGAAGATTAATCACGTACTCGTAAGATGACTGAGTGTCCTGAGTCATCTCCGCGTCAATTAATAAGTCTTTTATTAGTCCCATAGGACCTCTTGGGGGAGCACCAAAAACTAATTCAAAGGGAGAGAAGCCAGTTTGTTCATGCGGTACCTCCCGATAAGCAAATAGAACAGCTGGGAGTGCTCTGTCCCAGTCATGAGGGTGCTTAGCAGTAACCTTATGTAGTAGTTGTTTAAGTGTACGGTTAAGTCTTTCAACCGCACCATTACTCATCGGATGATAAATACTACTTAAATTCCTATCAATGTTCCAAGTTTTCATAACTTCCTTCATGGTGTCAGATATAAACTGTGACCCATGGTCTGATAAAAGTTTTCTAGGAAACCCTATTCTAGAAAAGATGAGATGTAGTGCATCAGCTACATCTGTGGTAGTGGTGGTCTTTAATGGGATGGCTTCTGGCCATCGTGTGCACAAATCAATGCACGTAAGGACGAATCTATGTCCTCTGGCCGATGGTAGCAATGGACCAATAATATCTATTGCCATCTTGTCAAACGGTCTTACTGAGATATCGCAAGCCTGAATAGGCGCCGTGTGAAAAGCTCCACGTGCTTTCACTTCTTGGCATGTAGTACAGGAACGTACATACTGCGAAATATCTCTTGACACTCCTGGCCAAAAGAATGAAGACAGTACTCGAGATCGTGTTCGAGTATATCCCATATGTCCAGCACAATGTGAGTCATGTGCATGTTGAAGAATGTACCGTCTAAAAGTATATGGGACCATAACTTGTTGTTTCATTTGTGATTTGTCATTAAAACATCTAATCAATATGTCATTTTTAATAACAAAACAATGTTTGTTATTATTACCTGAGGATAGATTGTCAACTTTATCAACCAACTTAAAAAATTTTTTTTTAAAGATTTATCCTCTTTTTGTTTGGTTGCAAATGTTTCCCTGTCAATAGGTGAATTGACTACAAATTCCTCTTGGTTGTCTGCATCCATTTTATTATCATCAACTTTCTCCATGAGTTGAGTCTGCGCTCTAGTCGTCACGGCGTTTCCAGTGCATAGGTTATGTTTCTCCCATTCTATAATCTCATCTGGAGTACAATCTTTACTGCCGTGTATACGACCAACCATCAGATCAGCTATAGGCTTTTTTAGCATACATACTTTTACGTTCCCTGTGAAAAAAGGTGTGTTAACATGAATAATAGCTGTGGGGTAAAACTCAATAGTTCCCCCAAAAGTCATGCAACGGACATATTCCCCCGTTGCACAGCTGGGATGTACCAGCGACTGTCGTACACCAATCGTTGTGGATCCTGAATCCCTCAGCACTGAGACGACGGATCCATTAACTAATCCCCTGTTAAAAATTAGTAGGCCTGTTCCATCGTTGACTGCAAGACCTACCTCTGGTGTAATATGTCCGCAGTTAAGCACTGTTTCTTTCGCCTTCTGAAAAATAAGATTGCATTGTTGGCAACTATTTGCCACATTATAATTAATAGCAAAACATGTAGCAGAAGACTGTGTTGTATTATTGTCAAGTGGGACCTGAGCTATAGGGGTAGTATTATTTGTAACTGCTGCCCCTGTATTATGGTTGTAATGAGATGATCCCCGAGAATGAGATCGATTCCGAGTATAATTGTTAGAATTATCTCGTCGTCCTCTATAGTAACTATTATCTCGATGTCTCGAGCCATGATTATTACCATTCCAGTTACTATTATTATTGGGAGTATGTGATCGATTATAATGAGTGTTATGTTGACCATTGTGGTAGTTTGTTTGAGGTGAATAATTTCTATCTCGTGATCTACCTCTGTTGAACTCATTTTTATTGTTGAAATCATTATTATATCCCTTCTGAAAGTGAACATTGTGATTTCTTTGGAACCTGCTTCTGTCTACACTGTGATGTCTTTGTTTGTTATTATGATTGTAGGCCATATTAGACGCCACAGGTAGAGGTTCTCTTAATGAGGAGTTAGAAATGGTTGCATTCGGATGTGCCGAACAGTAGTTTAAAGAAATTTTTTCTAAATCATCCATAGTACCTGGTTTACGCTCCTGCAAATATGCAAAAAATGGCTGGCTAACCGAAGATAATACCTTATCCCGTAGTAGTAAATCAACTAATTTGTCGTATGATTTGTTGACTTCTGCCAGTTCAACCCATCTATTAAATGTATTGCGTATATTCGCAATGAATCCTGCAAAATCTTTTGGAGATTCAGGTAAAATTCCCTTAAATTTCAACCTACAGTGTTCCTCGTCCAGGTGAAACCTTCGTAAAAGCAAGGACTTAATAGCACCGTAGTTATTTGCTATTGATGGGTCAGCATTTTGAGA
Source organism: Oreohelix idahoensis (assembly GCA_024509875.1). NCBI lineage: Eukaryota > Metazoa > Mollusca > Gastropoda > Stylommatophora > Oreohelicidae > Oreohelix > Oreohelix idahoensis. The sequence continues at coordinate 48,943 of JAMPIV010014019.1, read as the reverse complement.
AGCCGTCAATGGTTCTCCAACCAAGAATTCATTTAACTTGAGTACCCATGACTCTTCAGGCAAATGGTTTGTTTTGCAAGTCTGTTCAAAACGTGACAGGAACGATGAAAGGTCGTCCACGTTCAAGTTGAGAGTGGGTAATTTAAAGTTGTAGAAATGTTTAGTTTGGCTGGATGATGATCCATTTTGTGCGTTATTATTCTGGTTTGCATCAGCACTTTGTGCTTGTAATTTTGCTGTCTCCAATTTAATACGCGCCAATTCCATTTCTTGTTGTAAAATAATTTCCTCTCGTTTCAATTTATTCTCTTCTTCCTGTTGAGCAATTTCTCTTAATCTATTTTCCTTGGCAATTTGCTTCATCTCACGTTCCTCTTCCTCTTTCTTTAATTCAGCTTTTTTCTCTGCTTCTTTTCTTTCATGTTTTTCCAGTTCTGCCTCAGCAAACTGACGAAGTTCTTGAGATTTATAACCATATTCCCGACCAATTTTAACGAAATGGTCTATAGTAAGCATTTTGACTTTTATCTGTAAGTAATTATTGATAATTACTGATTAAAATAGTCAATAGTAGCTTCAGAGTAATTATTATACTTACTCAACTTAGAAATATTCAATATAAATAATCACAATAGTACTGAACTCTAATGTCTAAGTTCAACTAATAGACAATATTTTGTAATAATATTGTATCTAAATAATACTATATCATAAATAGTTATGATATCTGTTAACTATTATGTAATTATATCACACAATTAATCTCAATATCCAATAATGTTGGGTATGATTCCTAGTAATTATATTGTTCAATGTACTAAGTCACTCTCTTAGTACCAGAAAAGTATATTAAATAATATACAATGGGTCTATTACCTCAAAGGTAGCTATAAGATTATTTTATTTTGTCAATATATATATTATATTATTATGCCCTAGGCATCTCTTATAAATTGTAGTGCTACTTTCTTGGACTATCACTGCATAATTATGCAATGTCCCATATTAACCTTAATTATCAGAAAAAATTAATTAAATTAAATTACAAGTATATTATTGCATATAATATCATATTATTAATGTAGTATTAATATATATTATGAGGACAAACAAAACAATGATGCAACTAAAGGGTACAAACAATGTTAAGACGCAAACAAGACATTTTCACAATTAAAAATGAATTTATGAACTAAATAAAACAAGCGGAAATGTCACAAGCCAAATGAAGGGCAAGGTCTGACCCGAGGTCAACTTAATATTCAAAGTACACAAAAAAAAAAATGACTGCAAAAAATGATGACATCACAGGACTCATAACGGACGAAAATTTAACAATCATAAAATAAATTGATAGTCAGAGTAGACTGGACGAAATAGTTAACGAACATGATACAGAACTGAATAAAATTGTTAACTGAGTACGAATAAAATACACCAGTTATCTACGGAACGGTACAGCTAACACAAATCGTCAAACGGTAGCAGATTTGGACAGGTCGTCCAATGGCAGACCTCAATGGGGCTTCCAAAAATGCGATCGTTGAAGGTCCCTAAGAACGACTGAAATCTAATTCAGGTTCGTGAGAGCCCCAGAATCTTATTTCAGTTCCCCTCCCTACCCCACGAATTAACAACACATTAAGACAACCAAAATTTACATGAAACACATTCAGAACAGACATGCCTATGCAGGCAAAAGGCATGGACTCAGTAGCACTGTTTGCAATAACAACAGTTAAACACCTAGACTTATCTTTTCCGTTGCTTCACTTGATGCTAGTTGTCGTCGACGGCTAGGCCTGTGCCTTTGACTGTCTGCTCCTGATGGGCAGGCAACGGTAGTCCATCTTATGCATCTTGATCAATTTGAAACGAACTAGAGAGGCGTTGAAAATATGTCTTCTTCACTGCGACAATGTAACAGTGACGTCATGTTGCTATTCATGATCACGTGCGTCACGTCAGCTTCGTAATGGTCATGTGATCGAAACTTGATCGTAAATATTATGGTTGATCTGTGCGTAAGGAACAGAAGTTTGTTTCTTTTTTCTGTCGTTCCACGCACACCGGCCGCCACTTTGTTGCTGAGTTATTTGCCGGTTGAAGATCATGCACTGAGTATGGTTACTTTAGTGATCTCTTGTTAATCGTGCTTTGTTTAGTATTACGCGAATTAGGGTGAAGGTGTTCATACAACTCAGTAGCATGGTATGAAGAAGTAGTTCATGTAACTTGAACTCAGCAACATTAATGAAGTAATTAATTCCTTCAGATTGAGTCCGTACATTTAATTCACAGTTGTACATACAGGATGATCATTTCAATAGTAGTAGAGCATAAGTCCATATAAGTCATGCATAAATTAATCAATAACGTAGACTGCTGGTTTACGTGTCAATGTCCGTTATGAGGATACAATGCAGTATTGTCGTCAGAACATCACAGCTATATGCACGCGCAGCTAGACATGGCTACCTGCCGACAGTGAGACTGCGAGTCTGAATATATTCATACGAATTTGACGATTATTCTTCTCCTTCTGAGAATTCTAGTTAAATACTAACCTCCATAAATTTCCCTCTCATATAGAGTTCTAGGACTGACCCTGATCCATCAAAAAATGCATATATAAATGGCTATATCATGCCATTGAATTGGAAGGTTAGAAAAACGCAGCTATTCAGCTTGGCGGTCAAGTAACAAAGGGTAGCGTTTCTTAGTTACCGACTGTGTCCTAAACAACGCTATACACGTCATGATCGATCGTGTATGGAGCGTTCAGTAATTGAAACATCTATCGCAATATATTAAATGCCTTAACCTTTTACAATTGCACGTCTGATAACCTTTAGCAGACGGCGTTAATAATTCAGCGGCTAAAACGCAGATGTTTGGAATATTACAAAATTTAAAAAGTACTTTTTTCTTAATATTAATGTTAGGAATATAAAAATTAGCTGGCCGGATGGCCCATTCTGAGCAGTGAACTAATATGTTCTTAATTTTACAGACGGATAGATAATATTGAAGATAATGACAAAAGACAGTGTTGTTCACATCATCGACAGACTGTATTGAATCTAAAAGTGTCGCTAATTGCACAAAAAAAACACGACCTCGAGACGCAGGTGTTCAAATCTACTTAGTATGGAAGAGACGGGATATTGTGGTGGCTGTGTCTAAAAATAACTTTTAACGACAAAATTTTGGAGGGGAGAGAAAGGTTGGTTCAAAAATCAAGTACATTTTTGTAAAAAAAACACAAGTAGAGACGGACAGACTAACAGATAAACATCCATACTTGACTGAAGCATGACTGAAATGACTTTAGTGTAGGAAATTTGAAATTCAAAAAAAACCTAGGCAGTGATTGGCCACAGACAAGCATATTGTCGGCGCTTAGACGCGGATTTGGGGTCATTTCTCAATAGTTGTTCAGTGATAGACACAGATTTTAAAGTGTGGTGATTTCCATATGAAAGAAAGTGAAAGAAGTTTAGGGACGCCATACTATAGCCAGCAGCTCAGCTGAGTTTTGCTAGCAATTCTGTGTTATTTATTCATAATCTGGTAAGATTGAAATTATTTCCTTATATATTTTGAATATTGTTTCATGTTTGAGTGATTTGATACTGCCATATCGAAATCTAGCCTTACAAACAAGTAGGGATTTGCTCTAGACCCCCCCGCCCAAGTCAGGGTCTAGGGACCAACAATATACATAAACTCCAGCAAGGGGTAGGCAAGACAGATCAAGTGTTGAGAATAATGAAACATATTACCTATCCTCTTTTAGGGCAGAAAACTAATAAATATTTTTCAGAATCTATAGTCTGGGAGGATCTATCTGATGTAAAACCACCATGGTAAATGTGCTGTTTGGTCAGAGAGATCTGACCTGTCTGTATGATGTGGTTGTTGTGTCAGTGTTGTGTCCAGACGTGGGTAGAGAATAGATTTTGACACATGGCCCATACTTTGATTGCAGAGCTGTGAGTTTCTGTTGTCAACAAAGCAGTGTCTATTCAGTTGGTGACTTTACTCGAGTGTATCGGTGCAGTACTTGTGACAGAGACCACCATTATTGCCCGCCAGCACGGAGAGGTGGGACCACCTGATTTCAGCACCAGAGCTACAACTACAAGATGAGTGAGCCTCTGGTCTGCTGGACATTCACCAACGCTTTGTAGTTACTAATACCCCCATAAAAATTCCCACCATTTTCTGGACACTGTGTAGTCAATATAGACAGGTGTGATGAGGCCACCCCAACAGCACAAACATTAACTATCCTCCCAAGTAGATGACTACTAGAACATTTTAATAAAACTAACTAGTATAGTACATATATATGTACACTATTGCATTTATGATATAATATTCCATGCATTTCTTTCATAATCTCTAAATCCTTTTTAAGTTCTGGTCAACCTAAAAAATTGATCCAGAACAAAATAAATGTAATATAATTTTATCAAAAAATTTTACACACGTGAGTTAGTTCAGTGTATTTTAACATTTATTAATATTATTAGTCTTGTTAAATATCTGTGGGATATCTATAACCTATTACACCACACTACATATCATAACCCTAGACACTTTACGTAGCCACATTCATTAAAAAAAAAAATTAAGTGTGAGGTCGTAGTGGTAGCAAGAAAGGCCTTCTGACAATTCTCAACTACATTTTATCTCAGGAGCCTTCACAGCTGGCCTCATACAATTACATTTAGTAATATCACCATCATACAATACCATCAACACCACTACAGCCACATCTTGTAATAAACCTACTAAGAAACAGTACGTTGAGCACCAGTGTATATTTTTTATAAAATAAAGCCTGGAACATCGGCAGATCGGAATTTGTGCCTATTCATTGCCAGTCAACGAAACTGTTTATTATTTCCATGAATTGTGGTAAGCTTGAAATATTCAATATCTTTTAATGAAAATTGAATGTAAATTGATACTTATGTCTGTATATATGTGTGGTTCAGTATCGAACATGAGGTAAAGCCTATAGTGCTCCAGCCTGAACAGAAGGTGTCGGAGGAAAGTAAAACTACATGGAATTGCCAAACAGTACACTAACACCTAACTTATTGACTAGAAAGAAATCATGCTGGAATTGCAGAGGCGTAGTAACCATTAGGGAGGAATATACTGGTATAAAGTATTTCAGATGAAGCTGACAGTTGGCCTAACGCTCTGAACTCAATGTTTGTGATGTATTGTGCTCAGTGTAGAAATAGAGTATAAATTAGTTCTGACGTAGAAGGTACAACCTTCTTGTTTCAGGGACCGTGGTCTTAAAGTTATTGAGCAGCACCTGGTCAGAGCTTTGCTGAAGCCAGAGGTGGACAGCATACTCCTTGGTCCATATAGCAACCAGTGGGGTGGCTCCAGAACTCATTAAAGTAATCGAGCAGAGGAGTCTTTTACTGCAGTCATCACGAAAGATAAGAGAGTGTGGCCATGGAGCTCAACATTATGTACCCCCATCTTAAAATGACATTGTAAAATAAAATTAAGAGGGGAATTTAATTGTTTTAATACCAGGAACTGAGAACATCTCCAATACTAGTTCCAATAGAAACAAACTATTGAAGTCATGATGACAAATACCAACAGAGCTTGAACAAAACAAAACCAGTATTACCTCATATTACTTCTACACAACTGACACACATAGGATACTATTAATAATATATGTCACTACAAGAATCATATTAATAAATTCTGTACATATAACTTGTAATTAAAATTGATTGTGATTCCTGGTTCCCTTTGTATTTGAATCAGGACACATATACATTCATGACAGCACTGAATACATATTGTTATTTGAAAAGTTATCAGTGACTCCTTTAAGATATCCTCGTAGAGTGTTTTATGTATGTGAGTGTCACAGTGTTGTCAAGTGTGGTGGAATAAATTAAATTGTTTATCTGTCTGTTGTTGTTATGACTTACACTTCATCATACACATACCCTAGACATATAACGTAGTCATCACACTATTCCAGAATAATTCTGACTGAGGTATACATATGTGGCAGCAAGTAAGGTTATCTATAATACACTACTCTTATTAGATATAGATACCTTCACAGCTGATCTCAGTCAGTACACTAAGTCCCCTATAAATATTTATAACATCCCACTTCACCACAACCTCACAAACTTTGTTAACGGTGGTGAGTCATCTGTTGTTCTAGAATATGGGCGCTTCGTTGCTGTGCGAGATTCAGTGTTGTCTGGACTGTTCATGCTTTCGTGGTCACTCTCGGGATCTGCTGTATGTAGGTCAGATGCGTGTCTCAATGGAGGTGGTGGAAGAATAATATCTTCTTCAAGTGTGCATGTAGCGCTGTGTGCGTTGTCTTCATTAGACGTTGCTGTGTGTCGAGTATCATTATCGTCAGTGTACTGGTTGTTGTAAATTGCTCTACTGGGAATCACTTGCATGGGCGTCTCGTCTTCACTATCCGACTGTTCATCAGAGTGGCAGTTGCTTGTTGAGGGTTGTTCGTTTCTATAGTATGTTTGTTGTATGATAGGCTGACATGAATCTATCCTGGTGTCAGGGTGTTCTGGATTAACTTGCTCGGCCTGTAACCTGGTATTTCGATATTCTAGTCTTTTGCGTAACTCAGTGGGGGGAATGTCGTCTTCACTGTCGGATGTGCTTCTATATTGTCTCATTCTGTTGACTGCTTCGCGAAATTGGTCGTTTTTAGAGGTGTACTGTTTTGCTTCTGAAACATCGTTGTCTGTGCTAGACTCTGACGTAGTGCTGGATGGTTGATGATATAATGTAGCTTTTCTTATTGGCCTATTTGTGGTCTCTGTAGGTGGTATAATGGGTCGGTGATCATCTTTTTTTATTTGCGTGACATAGGCCTTGGTAAAGATATTTCTTTCTTCGTTCCAGATTTTGTAATTAGTCGGGGTTGTCTTATCTAGAATTTTGAAGCCGTCCAGCCAGCGGGCATCAAATTTGTTATCACGGACATTCTTTCGGTAGTACACTCTATCGCCTACGTTAAAGCTTTCAAGCTTGACATTCTTGTCGTGTTGTTTCTGTTTCTTTACAAAAGCTTTCGCAGGATTCTTATGTGCTATTTGGTGAACCTTGAATTTCTCTCTTAAAATCACTTCTATGGGGTGTTCACCTACATATTTACGTTGGGGCTGTAACATATTATCCAGGGGAAAAGAGGGTTCTCTTCCATAGAGCATATAAAATGGCGACATACCAGTAGTGTCGTTTATATTCACTCTAATGGCCTCCAATGCTTGGTTGATGTAAATATCCCAATACTGTGTATTTCCACTGATATACTTCGCGAGAACATCATGCATGGTTGAGTGTAGGCGTTCATTTCTGCCATTCGACTGAGGGTGATAATAACTCGTGGTAGTATGGGTAATGTTAAACCTCTGAAGCATTGCTTTGAAGGGATTCCCAACGAACTGTTTGCCGTTATCAGATATGATGCGTCTGGGACAGCTATGTCTTGGTAGGAATTCTTGGATAAAATATTCTGTAACTGTTTCAGATGTGATGTTTTTGAGAGGGTAACATTCCGGCCATACTGAATACTGGTCTACTATGTGCAAGATATATCGGTTCCCTGACTGTGTGATGGGATATGGTCCCGATATATCTATGCTGACTGTCGCCATTGGGAAATGTTCTGCTTGCATTGCTTGGAGTGGTGCTCTTGATGGTTTCATATTTCGCATTTTACAGATTCTGCATGTGTGAACATATTCAATGACATCTCTGTATAGTGAAGTCCAATAGTATCGTCGTCTAATGATATCTAATGTCTTGTCTCTCCCAACGTGACCATTGTTATCAAGAAATTGAGACAAAACCAACGGTACTAGGTGTTTCAGTATGTATTTCTGTAGCTGTCCGTCTTGTTTGGGGTCAATATTCTACAATACTTCGTCTTGGATCGTAAGCGTTGGAAATCTCTGTGGGTTTTCTTGAGCTTGTTTCATGAGTTTTGTTATGTCTGGATCTTTCTTCTGCTCACTTGCCATGTGGAAGCCATCTGGATCACTGTCTGGGTTTGATTGTGATTCAGACCTCTGTGTGTTTTCAGATATTTCATGTTGGTTGGAGATAACAACATTAATTTATTTTGTATTATCATCAATTTCCGTCGATGTGGATGGTTCTTCTTTCACTGTAGTGTTCTGCGTTTTACTCTCCTCATATGGAATCATAGATAACAGATCTGCACATGTGTTCATTGTTCCGGGGATGAACTCTATGATGGTATCGTAGGATTGGAGGTTAATGGACCATGTCTGCAGTTTCTTAGGTTGTTCATGTGTCTTAAAGAGCCAATTGACTAGGGGTTGATGATCCGTCCTGATTATGAACCTAATTCCTCGTACATAAAAATCAAATTTCTGTATTGCATAATGGATTGCGTATTCTTCCTTCTCTATCGTCGACCATCTCTTTTGGGACTTAGATAGAGCATGCGAAAGAAACGCGATAGGTTTCTCATTGGAGATTTCAGGCAAAATTGGTTTTTCGTTTAATGTGATGGGTTGGACCAAACATGCACCAATGGCGTTGTCCGAGGCGTCGGTATATAATACCATGGGTTTGGATGTGTCTGGGTGAGCAAGTAAGGGGATTGTAGTCAAAGCATCCTTCAGGTATTCGAATGATTTCTGGCATTCAGGAGTCCATTTAAATCGAGCATACTTTTTTGTCAGTTCTATCAGGGGCGTAGCCTCACGGGAGAAGTTAATTATGTGGCGTCTGTAGTACCCAATGCACCCAATGAAACCTCTCACCTGCAGTACTGTAGTGGGACTCGGCATTTCCCTGATAGCCTTAACTTTATCTTCGTCTGGACGTATTCCATCAGCATTTATAACAAAACCCAAATATTTTGTTTCTTCTTTGAGAAACTCACATTTGTTTAACTTGAGTTTGATTTGGTGTTTCCTGAGCCTGTCAAATACTAGTTCCACTTTATGAAGATGGTCCTCAATGGTTCCCGCTGTATGAATTAATATGTCATCGATATACGCGAGTGCGAAAGGTTGCATCTCCTTCAACACCTCATCCATCAATGACATATAAGTTGCCGGGCTTCCCTTGAGGTCAAAAGGCATGACATTCCATGCGTAACTGCCCATGTGTGTAGTAAATGTGGACTTCTGTTTAGCCTCCGGTGTCATGGGGATACACCAGAACCCTGACCTAGCGTCTAAGGTGGTAAAGTATCTCGAGTTGCCAAGGGTCGCGAGAAATGGTGATATTGAACGTTCAATGATGCCAGCTGATAGCATCTCATTAATGGATCGTTCTACTATCTCTCTGTGTTTGAGTGGGGTGTGGTAAGGTTTTAGGCTAATAGGCTATTCGGTAGTGGTATTAATATCCATTTGGACTGTTGATGTACGACCCAATTCCAAATAATTTAAAGCAAAGACATCGTGATGTTTTTTCACAAAAGCGGTGAGCCGTTGTTGGTGTTGTGCCGAAGTATGTAAGGTGTCCAACAACTGTGGTAATCTGTCTTCGGCATTTGTTTTTATGTCCTTATGCATACTTGTATTTGATCTTTGTGTTTGACATTTCACTCCTCTTTCATGAAAATGGTCCAGGGTTCTGTCTGATTTTCTCTGGCAATATTTGTTGTTGCTCTCTGGTTCTCTCCAGCAATATCTATTGTTGCTCTCTGGTTGTCTACGGCAATATCTATTAATGTTCTCAGATTGTCTATGGCAATATGTGTTGTTGATCTCTGGTTGTCTCCGGCAATATGTATTGTTGATCTCTGGTTCTCTCCGGCAATATGTATAGTTGATCTCTGGTTCTCTCTGGCTAAATCTATTGTTGATGTCTGTTTTATCTCCATTTGTGCAGTTTTGTCTGGCCTCTTTGTTTATTGGGGGGGGGGGGGAGATTAACTTTGCAATTATCGCACCTCTCGCAATGGATGTTGTTTTTCCTGAGGTATTTACGATCATGATGGGGAAATCTCGGGAGCTTGTAATTTCTGCAATGCCCTCAGTAATGAATATCAGTGGATCATCGTTTATATCTTCATCCAGCAACGGTGCAATTTCTACTATCTGTCCGGGTCGAATGTAGTCTGATCCCTTTACACGACCTTTGGTTATTATTAGTGAGTTTTGTGGAATGTCACTGGAGCTGTGAGGCGTACCAATGAAGCTATGTGTAAATCATCATGAAGGTTGATATATTCTCCGTTTAGTCTAATCTTGTGTAGATCGTAGTATATCCGGGCCTGGTGTTTGTTCAGGAAATCACGTCAATAATAAGATTCCGAGACATACCGCGAGTAATAATGAATTTATGGTTTATTTTCTGTTCCCCAATCTGGAATGTGATAAACGCAGTACTAAGGGATTTCATTTCCTGGCCGGTCACCGATGCCATGTAAGTTTTCGTGGGATGAAATTTCACATATTTCTGAATTTTTCGAAAAAAGTTGTTCTCGTATTAGGCTTACCGATGTTCCGGTATCCACCAATGCTCGATAATGCCTGCCCTGAATAGAGATGAGACAGGAACTCGGGTCTGGGTGGATGTTAATCTTATTTACTACAGTCTGCTGCCTTTTATTGCGGTGAGAATGATATTCTGTGTTGTGTGACTTCGTCCTTGTTGTGTGAGACCTATAGGGTTTATAAGTGTTCCCTTCTGTATAGCTCTTGTCACCGGTCCGATCTAACGTGTACTCGGTCCGTTTCCCGAAGCAGGAAAATATTGTGGTCTACCTCTGGAAAAAGCATGTTGGGTTGCGTATGCGCGGTTGTTCTGTCCTTGTTGTGGTTGGTTATAACCCCGAGATTGATTATGTTGATACGTTCTATGTCCTTGTCTACCCTCTCCGAAAGTTCCTTGCTGGTGTGATTGGCATGCACGAGAGACATGCCCATTTTGTCCACATGTGTAACAGACAATCGTATTGACATTTTGGACATTCTGTTGCCTCGGTTGGTGTGCTTGCTGGAACTGACGTTGCTCAAGCTGATGGCGTGCAGATCGATGTTGGTGACAGTGCCACTGCTGTCTTGAGTGACCGATTTCCATTGGCTCGTGGTCATTGTTTACTTCATAGCGAGGATATCTACCTGTGCGTTGATTGAAACGTTTTCGTACGTTATCCTCCGATACTGCCATTTGTATAGCATCAGTGACAGTTTTAGGGTCTTTTCTTATGAGATGGAGCTTTAAGTTATCTGTGTAAAGTCCGTCCACAAAATGCCTACCAAGTGTTTTTCAATGTCCTGTGATGGTACCGTTCCTTCCATAAAAGCTTCTTCAGCCAAATTCAATAAATGGTCTCCATAAAATTGAACAGGTTCAGATTTTTCTTGATGGATTTTCATCAAAAGCGACCACGCGTGCTGTTTGTCGATTATTTCACTATACCGTGCAATTAGTTCCTTCTTTAATGATGCATAGGTCTCTTCTGGGTAGATGAGGGAGCGCCGTCGCAGAAATTCCGTCACCAGAGATTCCGATGACAAGTATGCAATTTTGATCTTTTCCTTGTCACTTGTGGCATTTACCATGGAACTAAACTTGTCTATGTTCATTAGCCATCTCCGAAATGTCTTTGAATCGCCCGTGAAGCGGGTTATAACCGAGCGAATTTGGTTATATTTATTATAGTGATTTACATTGGATAGCGTGTCTGTTATCCGTTGCAACGCGGTCATTGTGGGTTCGACCTCTACAGGTAAGGGTACGTAAGCAGGATGAACGTTTGCCGGTTGCATTTCCTGTTGCTGTTGTAGCTGCTGGGCATATAACGTATGCTGTTGTTGCTGTAGTGTATACAACGCCTGTTGTTGCTGCAGTTGTTCTTGACTTTGATCCATTGTAGTGATTATGCCTGTCTGCTTTCACCAAGAAAAAAGGGCAGGTCACGGCGCCAATTTGAAGATATGTGCCCGCGTCAGTTGAATGCGGCACTAGTAGTTATATAGATTTTATTTAGTCAGAGTTAATCCTTCATATGTTGTTGTGGTTCAAGTGCTAACTGGCGTTCCGCCAGAGATCGTAATACTTGACCTTTTGTTATTTTTTTCAACCCAGGAATGTTCTTCCCTTTGAGTTTGGTGATAAGCAAAACAGTTTCAGCACAACAACTAATATCCGAAAGAAATTACTGTAAATTTCCACAAACAGCAAATGTAGAAAATTATATTAGAGTTTATTGATGACATTAGACAAACACTGTAAATTTCACAAAATGATGGTTGTTTATCCAAAATGAACAATCTATAATCCAACTGAATAACTTACACACTTGTCTACTAAAGAAAAAAACTTGTCTTGGTATCCTCAAAGACGAAGTTCTCCTAACGCTATTTGTAAAAATCCTCTAGTCTAAAATCATGGTATCCCTGGAATCATAAATCTTAAAAAATCTCTGCCTATCGCCCACAACTCTTCTATTTATACTATTTCTTCTTTTTTCCCGCCTTTTTCCACACGAACCGTCCTTTTTTCACACTACACAATAATTAACATTTGCACTCCTCTCCTCAGCTTTTCGACCTTTTTGCACACGACATTCTGTTATTTCGACTTTATTTTCACATGTGTGATCTTTTCCAACTTAACAATAGGATTAAAAAAAAAAACAAGATCACACAAACATTCATTTCCCACTTTCGCGTAAATGAAACCCATTCATTATTATCTGGGACTGACCAACGTTTGCCCTGTCAGAGCAGTAACGGCAACTGAACTTTGAATGAATGCTGCGTTTTGTGTAAAAACGTCTTATTTGCATTTAAGGTCTGTCATTCTTACTTATATCATCTTCTAGCACATATAAACGCTTAGCGTTAAAGTAGGAGGGACAAAGCTAGCGTGAAAGGCCAAGCGGTCACACTAATTTTAGACATTTGCACACCGGAGACTAGTAAACTATTCTGGAAAAGTAAATCATAAGTGTGGCAAGTGATGAAGTTGAAGGACAGGAGGACTTGGCGTGTGTTTGTTGTCGGCCTATGCTCCTTGGGAAGCTAAAGGGTATTGATTGATTGTGGCAAGTGATAGCTAAATTGGTACATGGAAGAACATCCCTACAAGATGTAGACCAGTACCCAGCGGCGGATCTACAATGAAACTGATAAAGCTAGAGCTTCAGGGCCCCCAAGTCCAGTTTTCTCTATAATACGTGTCTTTCCCATCCACCAACACTTATTTTTTTTTAATAAAAGGGGCCCCTCCAAGAGTTCAAGCATCAGCGGCCCCACAATGTAGATCCGCCACTGCCCGTACCTACATATAGGCAGTAATATAGACAAAGCTGGAAAACATACAGTGATATCAAAATAGTAATACAAAAAGTAAGAGGAGATTTAATTGTATTGGGAAATAGTTGTCACGGAATTGCCTCCCCTGCGTTGCAGCAGTGGTCCAACAGTGGCCAAATCTCAAGAGTATCTAATATGGACCTTCAAAGGTGTCTACCTTCGCACAAGGTTACTCTTGGCAGAGTTGTAGATTGAAGAATAATGACGCTTCTATCGCAAGGTAGTGTTCATAAGATATTTCAGAAGTCAAGAACAATGCTGCATTGGGCAGGGGAATTGTTAACTTTTATCTGATCCGCCGCCTTTTATGAAGAATTAAGCAATTATTATTTTCAGCTCGTTCATACCCCCACCCTGATTTACTCAGTGGATTTCTTATTATTATGGTATAGCTCTGTTTAGAGTGTATTTAGTAACTTGACTGAGACAAACAAACAGTTCATCCAAAATGATTAAATCGACGTTAAATTTGTATATTTACAAATAACAGATTTAATAATCACTTAGATTTAACAAGGTTTTAAAAGAATGAATAATGATTTATCTGAATGATGTACTGAGGGTTTTATGTAAGAAGTCACTTGGCAGCTTTTAAGTTTAACTTAGCTGCAAATGGTAGGTTCTACTCCCGCTGGGGTTTTGGATTCTGTGCAGAAAGGTCATTGGAGTCTTCGCGTTTCTGGTCAAGATTAAAGGCGCAGCACGTTCCAAGTAAGATCAGGGAGTAACTGCAAAGCTAGTCCCACGTCTTTAAGACCCTCTGATGATGGTGTCTAGTTCGACGTCAGTCCAATTCTAACTTCACTTTGTTCCAGAGATTAGTACCCGCACTCGTACCACCAGGCCAATCTTGGCTCCCAGACTGTTTGCCCAGAGGAATAAAGGCACTGGAATAGCCCTCTTACACGTGTTCTTAGGGTCGTTATTTTAACAATGAATTCCCACTTTGACTCTGTGCTTTAGATTCCTCAGATTCCAGGTGTCCTTGTTAAATGGTAGAGTTTATTCTGGGCTCTGAAGTCCTCAAAATTGCTCAAACAATGGCCCGGTTCCGATATAAGAATCTTGTTTCTAGGCTCTGGCAAGGTCTGGTTGTCGTCTCGGCAAGCGATTCTCACAGTGTTCTTTCTATTAATGTTCTTATAATATATACAACATTGTTTGTGCCTTTACCTTGTACAAATTCACACTGTTCATCACTGACTTCTGGTTTAATTTTATTTCTCAATCTTCTTTTGATAATTCTTATTAATATTTTGGTCTCAGATTTACATCTGAGCAGAATAGCCCAGGCAAAAACAGCATTCTATAAAATGAAGGGTGTTTTATGCAATAATTCTTTGTCACTGGAAGTTAGAAAGAGAGGTCTTCAGTGTTGTATAGAAGCAATCCTGACATATGGGAGTTAGTCATGGACAATAAGTAAACAAGTGAGGAAAACGCTAAAGGCCACAGAGATGTGGTTTTACAGAAGAATGTTTAAAATACCACGGACAGTAAAAAAGAGTAACTAGGATGTCCTGAAACAGGTCAATGCACAAAGGAAACTTATTTCACAAGTTAGAAGTAAGCAATCCCATTTCTTTTATCATGTACTCAGAGAAGAGGAAAGCTGGAATATGTCGTAACAACAGGTAAGACAGAAGGAAAAAGAGATAGAGGAAGACAAAGAGAGCAAATACTGGACAGGTTGACATAATGACATGGAAAGAAGTCAACACCCGAATTGATAAATAGTATTTGAGACAGGAAGTTGTGCAGAGACATGATTCTCCTAAGCCATAAGATATGGCACTTGGAATAGAAGATGTACAGTATCAGAGAAACTGAAGAATACTTGAATGGCAACGATGCAGGTTACATTTCAGGAACACTAAAAAACAGACTTGAGAGACAGAATTGTCACGAAGAAAAACTACTAGCATGGCGAAATTATGAGAGTTGAGAATTATAACTTCATAATCATAATCCTCCAATCCCAAAGGAGCATAGGCCTTCAACAAACACATGCCAAGTCCTCCTGTTACGTGCCATCATCTCAAGTTCTTTCCACATGCTCCTCATCATTTTCACCTCTGTTTCCAGCTCTCTTCTTTACATGCTTCTTGGTCTATGTTGCTGTAATCTTTGACGGAGTTTCAAACGTCGATTTATTGGTTGTATGTTTTTCAAACTGATCAAAGTTGGGGAACTATGTCTTAACTTTGCTATGTCAGGTTGATTAGGGGTTATCTCCCTTTTTGGTTCATTCATTGGGTTTGACCTTTAGGGTCAAAGGTAAACAGTTCTGGGCTATGTGCCATGCGCAGTTGTTGAGCGCAAAATTAGACTTCCGTCAGGTAGAGGAGATGCGAACTGGCTTCTGTGGGGCGTGAATGTCCGTTGTATTTTGGGGAAGGAAAATCTTCGAAGTGACTGCGTTGTCAGTTCTCCCCAGTGATTTACTGTAGGTCAGGAATGACGACAGTGTTGTTTCTTGTGTTCTGAGGATTCGTTTCAAGGTAACAACGACTTTATCATTACTATGCATTCGGTTGCAGAATTTGTTAAAGGATTACCTAGCCGTGAGAACAGCTCACAGTTCCTATATTGCAGAACCTATATTTTGTGCTCCAGGTAGCCATCTAAGACTATTCGTCTTCATTTGATCAGAAGTCCAGTGTCGAAGTTATATATGGTGGAAACCGCAGGTTGGCGGTATACTTATACAAACATTATAGCAGGGTTTATGCAACCTGCTTAATGAAGAATACACAGCTGACGTCATATCGAGGCTCTGTGTAATGGCCACTATTCTACCGCATGAAAAGATGTAACTGGCGTGTTATGCCAAGTTGAACGACGGCCCTGGTAATAGGATTACATGAGTTAAGGGCTCGTCTTTTGTATGACGGAGTTATTAAGGTATCTGACGCGTTCAGTCAGGGATACCAAAGCGGCATTATGAACTGTACGTTAAAGGACATACCACTAGTGACCATGCCCACATATTTGAATGTTCACCAGGCTTAGAATGCCTGATATGTACCAAGCGATTTCAATTAACATGATGTACATGAACCTGTTTACATTGACTGTTCCTGTGTGATTCTACTGTTAGTCCTGTGAATAAATGTATGAACTGTCACCAGTAGTTTCAACCAACATTGGCTTCAGTACGAGTGTGACTGGGTGTATTGTGTAACTATATATGAGCCTAAACGCATTCGCGACTACACACCCATGTCTCATCATAATCATCATCGTACAAGGACCATGTATGCTGTCAGCGTGAGTGACCCAGATCTTCACCACACCATTACACTGTTCAGGTGACATCAACACGCATACCTGGCCAACTTCACATCAACATTTGCATCACGTATAAAAAACCAACTAACAGTCTACCTCTGCCTCTCTTGCCCTGGGGGTTCCAGAACAAGGACTACCTTGTAATGCTATCAACAGGTGTCCTCAGTGTGTGTTCTATCCATCGCCATCGTCTTCTTCTCATCTCTTTTTCAAATTGCACTTGTCTAGTTCTTGTCATCAGTTCCACGTTGGTAACCTTGTCATACCATTTTAATCCTTCTATTCTACGCAAGCACCCATTTATGAAAGTCTGTAGCTTTTTGGTTGTTGTCTTTGTTGTTCTCCATGTTTCAGTACTGACTTCACATTTGAATTGAAGATTCTTATTTTCGTGTTGGATCCGATTTCTCTTGATCTCCATATATTTCCCAATGCAATGAAAGCTCCTCTTGCTTTTTGTATTCTTATTTTGATTTCACTGTCTGTCCCTCCAACTTTGTCTATATTGCTGCCAAGATATGTGTAAGATTCTACATCTTGTAGTGGTGTTTCTTCAAGTTCAACTCTGTTATCATTACCTGCATTTATTCTCATTATGTTTGTCTTTTCCCTGCGTATTTTCAGATCCAATTGCTCTGACCTCTCATCGAGCGTTATCAATTTGTCCTGCATCTGACTATGGTTATGGGGCAGAAGAGCCAAGTCATCAGCGAAATCCAGATGATTATCTGGATTTCCTTATCTGACAACTGCTTTGTCAGAGTCCACTGGATTCCATTTCTGTTGTGTGAATTATAACTTAGTACATCATTAATTACCCGAGAGTTCGCTGGCGAAACAAAGCCA
This sequence comes from Oreohelix idahoensis, assembly GCA_024509875.1. Taxonomy (NCBI): domain Eukaryota; kingdom Metazoa; phylum Mollusca; class Gastropoda; order Stylommatophora; family Oreohelicidae; genus Oreohelix; species Oreohelix idahoensis. Next base: position 31,454 of record JAMPIV010014019.1, on the reverse strand, counting down.
CGTTTTGAGAAGAGATCGTAGTATCATCAGTGTTCATATGGAACTAGAATCCAGACCCCCGAATACATTGTCCAAAACTGCCCAACCCATAATGACCCACGACGTCTGACCTAGCCAGCTGGTACTGAGCTCAGGCAGAAGCTTTGGAAAAGACTGTGGACTTTGTCCTGACGACAGGCCTGCAGATTTAGCTTGACTACAAACTGAACGCAGAAGAAGTAGTATCATCAGTAAGAGTATGAAAATGAATTAACCACACTGGTCGAATAACACTAGTCAACAACCAAAATGTACCAGAAATGAAAATAGCTGATCTTAACTAATTTTGGTGTGCTGAAAACGAAAATGACATTAAAAAATGTTGATTGGCTCTAGTTTTCAAGATATATGCTACTAGTTTATTTAATTACTTTAAATTTATATATATATATGACGCAACAGTTGTGGGCGATTGCATAATTTTTTCTAATGACCAATGATTTGGAGAGAGCCCACTGATCATCTCAACAACTGTTACTTTTGCATGGTCCCTCCAATTGGGAAAGGCATATCAAAGAAGAAAAAATGGACTCTGGAATAGCCAAACATCCCCTCTGCAATACTTCCGGTACCACATGGCGATGACCTACCAGTTCCCAAAGTGCCAGAATCCTTTTCAGCTGCTTCCACTGATGAAGAGGACATTGGTGGTCCTGAACCATCAACCTCAAGTGACACAGATTTTGAGCAAACTACATCCACTAACCCAAGGTGAACTGAATGATCTTGTAAGAGATCTGAATTTACCGAAGAACAAGGCGGAGCTTTTGGGTTCCAGATTGCAACAGTGGAATCTCCTGGCAGAAGATGTTACAATTTCTGTGTATAGGAACCGCCAGAAGCCGCTTATTACATTCTTTTTCAAAGAGGGTGACCTTTCTGCGTGCCACAACATTTCTGGTTTAATGGCAGCCCTCAACATCAATTACATACCGGAAGAGTGGAGGCTTTTCATTGATTCATCCAAGACAAGTCTTAAAGCTGTTTTGTTGAATAATGGTAATGTGTTACCGTCAATTCCAGTTGGTCACGCAGTTCATATGAAAGAAACTTATGAAAACATTAAGCAGCTTTTGAAGTGTATAAACTACGATCATCATCATTGGTCACTTTGCGGTGACTTAAAAGTGGTCGCTCTTTTGCTTGGACTACAGGGTGGATACATCAAGTACTGTTGCTTTCTCTGTGAGTGGGATAGCCGTGCACGAAGTGACCATTACATCAGAAGACATTGGCCAATCAGGCAGTCATTGCAGCCTGCAGTAAGAACGTTGAGAACCCAGCAGTTGTCGACACCAGCAAGATTTTGTTGCCACCCTTGCACATTAAGCTGGGTCTCATGAAAAACTTTGTCAAGGCAATGGAGAAAACAGATGAGGCTTTCAAATACCTCATCAGAAAATTTCCAAGATTGAGTGAAGCTAAAATAAGAGAGGGAGTATTTGTTGGTCCGCAAATTCGAAAACTTCTTCATGATGACGAGTTTCTTTGCGTGTTGCATGGCAAGGAAAAAGCAGCATGGCTAGCATTTAAGTCAGTGGTGGACAATTTTCTTGGAAACAACAGATCTGATAATTACAATGAAATTGTAGAAAATCTCCTTCAGAAGTATAAGAGTCTTGGCTGCAACATGTCTTTGAAAATTCATTTTCTGGATTCTCATCTGGATTTCTTTACGTCAAACTGTGGAGCGGTCAGTGATGAGCATGGTGAACGATTTCACCAGGACATTGCTGCTATGGAGACAATGTATCAAGGCAATTGGAGCCCTTCAATGCTTGTTGATTACTGTTGGACTGTGACAAGAGACACCTCATCAATTGACTACAAGAAGCAAGCAAAGAGAGCTCGAACAGCGACTGAATAATGACGGAATGGGTTCAAATGTGCCTTTTTAAAGCATGATATGTGAACTTTAAATAATGTTTTTATTTTTTCTATCATTTTATGTTAAAATATCAATTAATTGAGTATGTAACCACAATTTTTATAATGCTAAAGTAGAAAGACTAGCTGTTTAGCCCAGAGAAGTAAACAAGCATACATTATTTGTATTACTGTAATATAAATTCATCATTTAAAAAAAAACCAGAGCCAATTGGTGAATTTCATTATGATATTTGAAATCAGCATGTCAAAATCAATAAGAAATGGTACATTTAATTTCTGGTACAAAAAACTTTTGAAAATTTGTTGACTAGTGTAATAGATGGAAAATTCCTTGCCAACAAAACTGATAGTTAACAGCAATGAACCGTAAAGAAAACTTGAAGAAAACTGAAATTTTAAATAATAGCACTAACCTTGGAAACTAAAGTAAATACTTAGGGATGTTCAACATAGAGATAACCTCCCTTTTGAAGTTAAATCATATTCATTTATGCAAAAACTACAAATAAAATACAATCAATTCTGCGAACTCGAGACAGTTGTCTATGTGATGCATTTTGTTTTATGTACCTTTAACCAAAACATCTTACATTAGAATTATCTCAAATTTCACATTTCATATTGCTCCATTCCTTTTGAAAACGTTTCCACGGATTATCCTTTCTTCCCCGAATAGTTCACGCACATTTGAAGATAGTTACCATTGAAGTCTACTGCAAACGATTCTTTGCATTTTATCGCATGTTCGCCACAAAAAATTACGCGCAACCATATGCATTTGTAAATAGAACTTCTGCTTAAGCTTAATGTGAGCTGAGACTGAAAAATGTATTCGACTTATCTTAAAATTCTAGTTAACAGACATCGATGTAATCGAAATATTTTTTTTAAACAAAGCCAAAGAAGGCATTTAGCAGGGACTGACCGAGTTGTTCGAGTTAAAGTAATATCGACTTAAGCGAGTTTGCGTCAATGGACTGCACTATATATGCTTCACAAATTACGAGCGTCCGATTGACTTAGCTGTGAGAGCGCTTTTCTCTAGCGGCACAGTAAGCGGGATCGAAACCTGGTAGTGTCAGCTATAAATGGCTGCCTGACTCTGATTTGTGAGTTAGGAAAATCAAAGGCAGTTAGGCAGGGTCACTCCACATCATAAAAAAAGCTGGTCCTAGTATAGTGAACTCTCTAATACTTCAGTCAACTTCGACAGTTTCTGCTATGGGACTTCATTTTATCTCAAAGGGAATGATTTTACAGACCTTCGTTAGAAACCGAACCTACATTGCAAAGGAAATGGATGATTAGCAGTTTGGGAAGACGTGGAAAAAGGTCACCATTCTTCGTATTCGCACTGGACACAACAGATTGAAGTATTATCTGCACCACACGTACAGGTTTGGTTCAACAGATTTCCTGTGGCATCAGCCCTATAAAAGTAGAACATCGGGTGCAATCCTTCCCAATATTCAGCAAACCGAGTAGCAGATGACAACAACCCACTTCTCTCCACGAAAAAATGTTTGTAGATGTCAGGGACCTTGAGCTGACTACTGCCTTTATTAGAGTCATTAATGTGAAAGTCTGAGGGCGAACGAGGAAGAAGAAGAAACTAAACTAAATGCCTTGAAGAAATGGATGGAAAAGAAATGAAGACCACTAAGTAACCATTTCTGAGAACAAATTGCGAAGAATTAGTATTTATTAAAAGAAGATCAGACGCAAAAATACAGTTTCCTTGAAAGTGAAAAGTTGTTACTATACTAGGCTAGATGGAACAACGCCGGTAAAAAAAAAAGAAAAAAAGTAAATATAAAGTAGATCAAAATTAGTATATCAAACATACATATAATAATCTCAGACCTAAGGGTCTTTTATATTTGTTTGGACATGCGCCCTAATATAACCGACTAGGTTGAACGGAACGCGCCTCGCCAAAACGAGGCAAAACTTTATTTAAAAAAAAAGTATATCAAACAAAATTTAATCGAAGGAACAATAATAAAGACCGAAATAAGAGATGGATTTCTCTGTACCATTCACCTCCGTGTGGTAAACGCCAAGCTTTTCCTGAGCTACCTGTTCACGTTATTGTAAATGTGTTCTTTATCCCTTTTAAGAGTATGTTCAATTCCCTTCGTATGTGTTTTTTCGTCTCCCATCTCTCTCTCTCTCTCTCTCTCTCTCTCTCTCTCTCTCTCTCTCTCTCTCTCTCTCTCTCTCTCTCTCTCTCTCTTACTCTCTTAAGGTTTTCAGAACAAGGCCTGCCTTGTCTTTTCTCCAGCTCTTCTTTCACCGGTGTTTGTAGGATTCTTTTCATCAGGCGATTGCTTAAATCGTCATAAAATTTAAGTAATCAGTCAGTCAATACAAGCATCGATTTATGCGAGTCTTGTTCTTGGTAGTCTGCTTTCATCATTTAAAAAAAAAAACACATCAACAGCATGAGATTGTCATCCAAAGCACGTGCAGTGAATACTGGTTTAAAAATCTCCGGCGACGATCCCTAACTCTGAGAATTACTATAGTTTTGCTTTGGTATCTAATCTAGAGTAGATGATACAAACAAGAAAGGATAGGCAAGAAAAATAAAAAATTATGAAATAAAGAAATAATGCAACACTGCAAGACAGGTAGGAAATATGTGGAAAGAAAACTTAAGTACAACAATCATATGGGAAAAAAAACACGTACATACTGCTTGTCTGACCTCTGAAGTTGGAAACATCCATTCTCTGTACCACATGATCCGTTTAGTTGCAGGGAGTCTCTGAAGTTGGAAACATCCATTCTCTGTATCACATGATCCGTTTAGTTGCCGGGAGTCTCTGAAGTTGGAAACATCCATTCTCTGTACCACACGATCCGTTTAGTTGCCGGGAGTCTCTGAAGTTGGAAACAACCATTCTCTGTATCACATGATCCGTTTAGTAGCCGGCAGTCTCTGAAGTTGGAAACATCCATTCTCTGTATAACATGATCCGTTTAGTTGCCGGGAGTCTCTGAAGTTGGAAACAACCATTCTCTGTATCACATGATCCGTTTAGTTGCCGGGAGTCTTTGAAGTTGGAAACATCCATTCTCTGTATCACATGATCCGTTTAGTTGCCGGGAGTCTTTGAAGTTGGAAACATCCATTCTCTGTATCACATGATCCGTTTAGTTGCAGGGAGTCTCTGAAGTTGGAAACATCCATTCTCTGTATCACATGATCCGTTTAGTTGCCGGGAGTCTCTGAAATTGGAAACATCCATTCTCTGTATCACATGATCCGTTTAGTTGCCGGGAGTCTCTGAAGTTGGAAACATCCATTCTCTGTATCACATGATCCGTTTAGTTGCCGGGAGTCTCTGAAATTGGAAACATCCATTCTCTGTATCACATGATCCGTTTAGTTGCCGGGAGTCTCTGAAGTTGGAAACATCCATTCTCTGTATCACATGATCCGTTTAGTTGCCGGGAGTCTCTGAAGAGACGAAGAAGGAATAGGACAGTTGCACCCTCAGGCATACAATAACGTCTAATATAAGGTTGTGCTTGTAATTGACAACCTCAGTGTGTAAAACTAATTGCCCCATAAACCACTGCTGCAAGAGGATGTAAATACTTGGTGCAAGTTACCTTCAAGGGCACCAGCTACAGTGGTAGGTTCACGCTCCGTCAAGATAGCAACGAAAACTGATGCTGTGTTTATCACATATTGTCAAGACAGCAACGAAAACTGATGCTGTGTGTATCGCATATTGTCAAAAATATTAGAAAAGATTCGTGGTAAATAATTAGTATTTCCTTGCCTGAAAATACAAAAATATAAACGAAGGTGCGAGGAGCCTTTGCCAAAACGTTCCCAGAACGTGGAAGAGGTTATGGAGTCTTTGTCGTTCAGGTGATCGGTTGTTCAGTTTAATCAATTTAGTTTGTTGTTCAATGCAATAAGAAATGTATATACCTTGTATAATTCAAGGAGGAAAAAAAGGTTGCGAGCGAATTGAAAATATTGACAACGGAAACAAAAGTATAATAACATTCACGCGCACTTCATGTTGATCACTAGCATTATGCTTGAGAGTGATAATGATTTAAAGTAATTTTACAATCATGGTAGCGAATGTCTTATTTAAATTTGCGTTTGAAGTATTCAAACAAATGTGACTGGTTACTTTGGTACATACGACAGAACAAATCTCAGACCTGTGTTTACCCATTTAGTTTTCCGTGTCAGAATCTGGCTGAAATAGTTTGTCATAACTGATGTAGCTACATAGAAACGGGTATGGTATACGATGTAAAGCAACATTCTGTTTAGCTATTAGGACTTACCTTTTGAGTTATCTGAGGACATGCAGAATATCCTGAAATTTATACACAACTGCCTGGATAGGCAATTAACTTTGTCTACGGAAATGACTAATGGGATTCTCTCTCTCGCTCTCTCCCTCTCTTTCTCTCTCATCTTTCTTTAACAACTAATCATCGTTAATGAATAATGCAGCAATGGTGGTAAATCGCAATGTTGTAGAGGACATCGCGGCTTCATTAAAAAGCTGTAAGTAATATTTTCATAATTTCAGTCATTTTCATTTGATAATCAAAATAAGTGATTATAAATAGAGCTGGAAACTCTTAGTACAATTTAATACACAAATATAATAGTTTTGAAGTGATTTTACTTTAAACTATTGTTATACAGTACATATACCCTCTTCAGGCACAAAAGCTTGGAGTTGTATTTAATATAAATGAGGACATAATTAGAACAACGTGGCTGTTACAATTATCATTCCCGTCCTTACTTCATTCTTATGATGACCAACATTTATTGCTGATATTTATTATTATTATTAATTATTATTATTATTATTAAGCATGCCAAGGAATCAAATTTACATTTTAGTGTTTCAATGGTCTAAAGTCGACTTACGACTTTTTACTTGGATGAGTGCTGCATAAGTAACTAGATAGTCGAACAAATGAATTAATGTTTTTGCAATTTTAAAATTAAAATAAATTATTAAACACCTTTTTGGAATGGGGAAGAAAGCTACAGAAAATGTATAAATAATAATCCTGAGAAGGTCAAGTAAAATGGAAACTAGATGGACAAATACCTTTCTGACATGAAAGTACTGTTGCAGGAACAAGGCTACGTTTGCTAGACTACAAGTAAATATTTCTGATCATTTCACAACATCCAGATAAATATTAACAGCGCTCCAGGGATATAACTATCTTGTGCTGTCTAGAATATTTTAAAGTATTTATGCACATAACTGAACTTATCATAAGACTTAACTTTACTTTAACAATTTGAATGTTCTAATATATTCATTATATTGTCGAGGTTATTATCAACATTCGGCACCTGTTACCATTTTCTATTTGTAAAGCAGCAAGTGTTACTGACATTTAATAAGGGTTAATGGATTCTTGCCACTGTTGTCATCATACTGGTCTGTGTGAGTGGAGTGAATATTAATGAATGATTCCTCAGTGACTTTAAAACAATTCGCATCACCATTTTCCTCATTATCATTAACACGTGTAAGTGGGATAAAACTGGCCAAAAGCAAAAACTAATTCGCAGTTAAATGTGTGTTACGGATGAAAAAAGGAACGACATTAAGCACTAACCTATAATATACCATTCTTACCATTACATTGCCTGGTGAAGAGTATACATCTATAATGTAAAAGGCAACAGTGTAAACCCAATGTGCAGGACCAACTCCAGGGTTTTTACCGCTTTAGACAAAGAGCTCAGTTGCCATACATCATCATCTTCATTATCAATTCTTTTTTTCACTCATTATGAAGCATGAAGCCAACACTGCAGCTATTTCCTTGTCAGACAACTTGTACAGAATTGCTCATGTACTTTTGTAGTCGTAGTTACTGTAGCAATTTTGTTTTCTTGATGAGGGTGCTAACCTTACGCACAACCTCATTGTGCGATATTGTGGTGAAAAATTCTAATCCACATATATAAATTAGAAAATAAGTGTAAAGCCTAACGAGGTAATTCAATAGAAAGAAAGAAGAATGGTGAAAGATCAGTGCTTTCACAATAGCGTACGCCTGTGTTGTAGAACGCCATAATGGCTAAACACGAAACCCCCTTTTTCTGCTCCGTCTGCATAAACTACACGCGTTTCTAAAAATAAAACTGGTACTGTATTTCTTAGACGACCTTGATAGGCACAGTGCTTAATGACCTAGATATAATACTACATTAATGTCATTATACACACTACGTTAACCTAAAAGACAGAAGGGCTTAGAAGAGAGAGAGAGAGAGAGATGCACGGAGGAACGCCAGTCCCACGCGAAAGGCATGCAGGCCTGATTTTTTTCAAATAAACAGTGATAAAAAACACTAACGATACGAGGTTAGGTTTTGAAAACAGGTTTAAGCCCTTATTGGGAAACCTGACATTCTACTGATTTATGTCTAAGCTCCTGACATTAGTCTGACAGTACAGAAGACATCCCTTGGTATAGAAGTGAACGGGTGGAAAAAACAAATACACGACTATCCTAGAATAATACATATTTTGAACGAAGCCACTTAGCCTCATTAAACTTATATATTTGTGTGCCTTAGGACTTGCTGACAAAGAATATGTTATGTGTTACGCAAATAGTCTAGTAATTAACAAATTATAGCCAAAATACTATAGTGGGGTTGTCTGACAGCACAAGATCATATTTGCTCATAATGGCATGTTTGAAACACTGCTTTAGGGGAAATGAGGCCAACAAGTTAGATACGATTTGATTGGCTGTAGTAATATGTAAGGCGAAACCTTATTAGTCGAACTGCAAATACTATTATTGTTGTTAATGGCTACGTGTAGGATGGGTAAAATTTTTTCAAAGGCTCTTGTAAACATGGTCTCATTGGTTAGAACGTTCGATATAGTCAAATAGAAGCGTCAGTTCACGGCCAGTTTTGAAAATAAATTTTGTGAGAAGCAAGTAGCAGACTCCTTGTCCAAGATATCGACCAGTGGTGTATTTCAAGATAACTAAGAAGCAAGCGAGCAGAGGAGACAGTTTTCCTGCCGCCGACACATGAGTTAAGAATTCGTCAGCCAGAGCAGCTCACCCTTGTATAACCCACCCTAAAATTGACTGTAATACTAAATCAAGAGGGACAGTTATTGTTTTACAAATAAAAGGAACGGTGAACCCTTCAATATTATTTCCACTAGTAACAAACACATGAAGTCGTGATGACAAACAACAACCTAGCTTCAAAAGCCAGTATTACCTCATAGTACTACATCACAACCCTACACACATATTGTAATAATATTATATGTCAGGACAAAGATCCTTTGTATAAATTTTGTACATAAACATTGTGTTTACATTTGATTGTGATTCCTGATTCACTCTGTAGTTGGATCAGGATATCTATTATTGAAAGAAACTAATACATAATTTAAAAGTTAACACTTGACTTACTTAAGCTAGTCTACTAGAGTGTTATATGTATGTGCTTGTCATAGTGTTGTAAAGTGTTGTGGATCTTAATAAAAGTGTTTATCTGTCTGTTGGTTGTTGTGAACTTACACTCCATCACTATCATAACCCTAGACATTCAACGTAGTCATCACAATATTCCAGAATAAGTCTGATTGAGGTCTAAATGTGGTAGCAAAGTAAGTTCATCTGTAACACACTGCACTTATTAGATACAGATACCTTCACAGCTGATCTCAGTCAGTACACTAAGTCCCCTATAACTATTTATATAATCCCAACTTACCACATATATTGGGGTCCTGTCCGGGATATTGAACCCTCTCTTACCATATATATTGGGGGTAATTTACTTCTGGGAATTATAAAAATTAAAATGGTATTCTTGGGTGGAAAATAAATAAGGTTGAGCTCTCAGTGCTTGTGGTTGTCCTTAGTTTAATTAGTCATAGATAAAATTGTTTAGTCAAACATTGTATACATTTGCCTGTTAGAAAATGGCAGACCTGGAAAAATTTCGATCTGCTGCTATGCAGGCTGCTAAAGAGTTGGGAATGGACGGGCAAGTTATGATTGCTTATGTCACAACTGAATGTGACAAATTTATTGAACGCGAAGAAAAAAGATTAGAGAAAGAAGCTGAAAGAAAGTTAGAGGCTGAAAAAGAAATTAAGAGGTTGCAGATTGAGGCTGACAAGGAGGCAGCTGAAAGAAAGTTAGAGGCTGAAAAAGAAATTAAGAGGTTGCAGATTGAGGCTGACAAGGAGGCTAAGGCATTGGAAGCAGAGGAAAGAAGGCAGGCTGCTGAAAGGGAAGACAAGCGATTGGCTGCAGAGAGGGAAGCAGAAGATAAGAGATTACAAAGGGAGCACGAGTTACGACTAAGGGAGTTGGAATTTCAAGGCCATGCTCCTGAAAATGGTGCCAGTCCCTTTGCCTCTGATGCCACTGCTAGCCAAGGAGCCTCAACCTCAGCTATGAATTTTCATTTAGATCATTTTCTTGAGAAAGACGATGATATAGAGAGCTACCTAAATAGGTATGAACTATTAGCTACCACGTATGGGTTAGAGAGAGAAAGGTGGAGCTTAAAGTTATCACAAGGGCTTCGTGGTACAGCTTATGATGTTTTTGCCAAAATGAGCAGAGATGATAAAGACAATTATGACATGTTAAAGCAGGCTCTGTTGCTAAGGTATGAAAAGAATGGAGAATTTTATAGAAAAAAATTTAGGAATGCTAAACTACTGTCAGGTGAGACGTATCACCAGTTCTCTGCACATTGTCGTGGAAAATTCTAATCCACATATATAAATGAGAAAATAAATGTTAAGCCTAACGAAGTATTTCAATAGAAGGAAAGAAGAATGGTGAAAGACCAGTGCTTTCCCTAAATAGCGTACACCTGCGTTGTAGAACGCCATAAGGGCTGACCAAGAAAATCCTCTTTTTCTACTTCGTCTGCATAACTGTAACGCTTCCTCATACGATAGCAAAAGCCTACTGCATAAACTACACGCGTGTCTAAAAAATAAAACGGGTACTGTGTTTCTTAGAAAACCTTGAGATACGCAAACTGCTTAATGCCCTAGATATAATACTAGCATTAATGTCATTATAACACACTACGTTAACCTAAAAAGACAGACGGGCTTAGAAGAGAGAGAGAGAGAGATGCACAGAGGAACGCAGGCAATACTACCACGTCGTCTGGCGATTAAAAAGTGAACGCGAAAGGCATGCAGGCTTGATTTTTTTTTTTCAAATAGACAGTGATAAAACACACTACCAATACGAGGTAAGGTTTTAAAAAACATGTTTAATGCTTAGTAGGAAACATGACACAATACTGTTTTACGTCTAAAATCCTGACTTTATACTGACAGAACAGTCGAAAAGGCAGGACAGGTGGCGGTTCTAAAACAATAAATAAAAAAACAAATACACTACTATCCAAGAAAAATACGTATTTGTAACGAAGCCACTTAACCCCATTAAACTTATATATTCTTGTACCTTAGGACTCGCTGACAAATAATATGCTAGGTGTTACGCAAATAGCCTAGTAATTAACAAATTATAGCCAAAATACTATAGTGAGGTTGTCTGACAGCACCAGATCATATTTGCTCATAATGGCTGTTTGAAACACTGCTTTAGGGGAATGAGGCCAACACGTTAGATAAGATTTGATTGCCTAGAGTGATATGTAAGGAGAAACCTGATTAGTCGACTGCAAATACTATTTTGGTTGTTAATGGAAACGGTAGGAAGGGTAAATTTTTTTCAAAGGCTCTTGTAAACATGGTCCTATTGGTTAGAACCTTTGATATAGTCAATTAGAAGCGTCAGTTCAGGGCCAGTTTTGAAAATAAACTTTATGAGAAGCCAGTGCGTTGAGAGCAAGCTAATATTTTTCTAAATAAAAGCCTGGGATAAGGCAGATCAAAATTGTGCCAGTATTCATCGCCAGTCAACGTACTAGTGTATATTTCCTTGAATTGTGGTAAGCTAGACATGTTTCCTATATATCTATATATATATTATATGAAAATTGAATATGAATTGATAAATTGTGTCTGTATGTGTGTGGTTCAATAGCAAACAGAAGGCAAAGCCTAGATATTGCTCCACCCTGTAAAAGCTTGTCAGAGAGGAGTATAACTGCATTGGCATATATGGGATTGCCATTTAGTAACATGACACCTATCTTATTGTACAGAAGGAAGTACAGCTGGAATTGCAGAGGCGTTGTACCAGTAGAGAGAGAGGAATACTGGTATATTGTCACATGAGAAGCTAGTAGTTGGCATACAGCGCTGAACTCTGTGTTTGTAATGTCCTGTACTTCACTGTGGAAATAGATATTATATATTAGTTCCAAAGAAGGAGGTACAACCTTCTTATTTCAGGGACCGTGGTACTGAAGTATTAGAGCAGCACCTGGTCTGAGTTTTACTGGATCCAGAGGGCTGGCAGCAGACTCCTTGTCTAAGATATCGACCAGTGGTGTATGTCAAGATAACTGAGAAGCAAGCGAGCAGAGGAGACAGTTTTCCTGCCGCAGACACCTAAGTTAAGACTGTGTTAGCCAGAGCAGCTCATCCTTGTATAACCCACCTTTAAAAATTGACTGTAATACTAAAGCAAGTGGGACAGTTATTGGTTAAAAATAAAAGAACTGTGATCCCTTCAATATTATTTCCACCATTAACAAACACATGAAGTCGTGATGACAAACAACAACATAGCTTCAAAAGCCAGTATTACCTCTTAATACCAGAGCATAACACTACACACATATTGTAATAATATTCTATGTCAGGACAAAGATCCTTTGTATAATTTGTGTACATAGACATTGCATTTACATTTGATTGTGATTCCTGATTCACTCTGTAGTTGGAACAGGACATCTATTCTTGAAAGAAATTAATACATAATTTAAACGTTACGCTTGACTTATTTAAGCTAGTCTTCTAGAGTGTTATATGTATGTGCTTGTCATAGTGTGGTAAAGTGTTGTGAATCTTAAATAAAGTATTTATCTGTATGTTGTTGTTGTGAACTTACACTTCATTATTATCATAACCCTAGAAATTCAACGTAGTCATCACTATCTTCCAGAATAAGTCTGAATGAGGTCTAAATGTGGTAGCAAAGAAGGTCATCTGTAACACACCACACATATTAGATACAGTTACCTTCACAGCTGATTTCAGTCAGTACACTAAGTCCCCTATAAATATTTATATAATCCCAACTTACCACACAAGGTTAGAGACATACTTGAAGAAATGGACGGCTCTGGGGAAAACCCAAGATCTTAAGGAAATGATCCTTATAGAACAACTAAGAGAGTCCATGGCTCCAGACCTGAGAAAGTTTCTCATGGAACAAGGTGCAGAGAGGCTGGGTGAGTTACTAAATGTTGCTGAAAGATATCAGGCAGCTCAAGCAGAGGTAACAGGTAATAAAAAGAAACAGGTAGACAATTTTAAGGCACCACATAACTTTAATAAGTTTGATCATAGAGATCAGAACAAAGGTAAACACCAGTTTAATAGGCCACGGTATGATAATAAAAATAAAACCCCACAATTCGATGAAAGGAAATTTGATGAAAGATAATCTTTCAACCAAAAAAAGAGGTGGTGTAACAATTGTCGGATGGACAATCATGATACTGACCATTGTAGAAGGAAACCTGTATATATGGCCACCCTTCAGGTCAGGTCGACCTCTAGAAAGGTGGAGGATATTCTGATAGATACCACTCCAGATGAGATGAGGAAGGCGCAGGCTGGAGATAAGATCTTCAAGCCTTGTTTTAGAAAATTGTCCAATTGTCACACACCTTCAGGAAAAGGAGACTTCTATATGGAGAACAAACTGATATACCGGAAGACCGGAACTAGATCCAAAGGTCAGGGACAGCTGGTACTTCCTAAAAAGTATAAGGCAGAGTTAATAAGGAGCTTACATGTGAAAAAAGATGGGGACCATGAGAAGATAGGTACCATCATCCAAAAGGTAGCTCAAAATTATTATTGGCCCAAGGCAAGGTGGGACATTGAGAATTTTGTAGAAAGGTGTAGCATAGCACATGAGGGAACACCCATAAGTGGGAACATTGATCAGGACCTGGACACGCCACTGGGCAAACGTAGGCCTGACAATAGAAAGAATAATAAAGTGGACCGAGTGGAATGGGAAGCCCCTTTTCACGGAAAATCTTCAATTGACTGTTTTACAATGGCCACTATGCAGAGAGTGCAAAAAGATGTCTTACCCCAGGATAAGCCGAAAATCCCTCAATCGGACTTATGTAAACTGGAGGAAGAAGATGTAGAGAGGAAATCTCTCATGAAGAATTCTAAGTGGGGAGAGAGCCCCAAGAAAAAAATTGGTAGCGGTCGTTTTGTGAATAATGATTCTGGAAAGAAAAATCATCACTACAGTGCTTCTAGTGGAAGAGACCATACCGGTACCTGTAAAAACAGGTCAACAATATTCAAAGTCCATATGTAATCTGTTAAGAACGTGGACTGATGAAAAGGCAGAGGAAAATATTACATCATCATACCAATATGTGAATGAGCTGACCACTCGTTTAAAAACTGGCTGGAAACTTGCCAATGAAAATTTGAGACAAGCAAGGAAAAAACATGCTGCCTATTACAACAAGAAAGCTAAAGACAGAGATTTGGCTGTGGGAGAGAAGGTACTGCTTCTTCTACCCGGTAGTCAGAATAAGTTGCAAATTGGATGGCAAGGTCCATATACAGTTCTAGAGAAGGTATCTAGAACAAATTATAAGATAGATAAGAAGGGGAAAGAAAAATTCTATCATGTGAATCTCCTGAAGAAATATTTGGAAAGAGAAAATCAGGAAGAGACACATTTGTTGACCTTGTCTATTGCAATGGAGATGAAAAAGGAACCACTTTCATCATTTGAATATCCATTACACCCCTGTGAGACAGCTGCACAGGTGAAAATTAGTACACATTTAACGAACAATCAGAAGGAGAGAGTGCAACAGGTTCTAGATGATCATACATATGTGTTAACGGACCGACCGGGGCATACAAACTTATTGGAATATGATATGAAACTTATAGACCCCACACCTGTATGTATGAAGGCATATTCGATTCCTTTCGCTAAGGAGAAAGCCTTGAAGAAAGAGATAGACTATTTGTTGAAGGAAGGAATCATTTCACACAGTGAATCTTCGTATAGTTCCAGTGTGGTGCTCTTAAGAAAACCCTCTGGAGAGCATAGACTCTGTATAGATTACAGGAGACTGAATGCTATCACAGAAGGTCAGGTGGATCCATTGCCGGATACAAATCAGTTGTTTGCCAGGCTGAATAAAGCTAAATATTTCTCAAAAGTGGATCTGAGCAAAGAATACTATCAGATTTCAGTAAAGCCTGAGGTTAGACCGTACCTAGCTTTTAGTACCTCAGAGGGACACTATGAATTTAACAGATTGCCATTTGGATTGAAGAATGCGCATAGTGTCTTCTCTAGAATGATGAGAAAATTGTTGGATCCTCTGAATAATCCATGAATCACAAACTTCATGGATGATATCCTCATAGCGACAGAAACATTTGAGGAACACATTGACGCTCTGAACATGTTGTTTAATCGACTTAGAGAAGCGAATTTGACAGCCCGACCAACAAAATGTTGCGTTGGATGTAAAGAATTAGAATTCTTGGGACATACAGTCCATCAGGGAAACATGACCCCTGACCCCAAGAATTTAAAGAAACTAAGAAAAGCCCCGAGGCCACAAACAAAGAAAGACGTGAGATCTTTTGTCTCATTATGTGGTTTCTACCAAAAGTATATAAAAAACGTTAACTCCATATGTGCACCGTTAACTGATTTGACACGCAAGGGAAATCCGGATCGAATTACCTGGTTCAAGTTGCAAACGGATCACAAACCCCTGGCTTTTCTAGCGCAGGCTAGGCATGAAAATTCGAGGTTACTCCGATGGTCATTGCTTTTGCAACCATTTCAGTTCAGCATAGAATATATTTCTGGAAAAACTAACCTGGCTGCTGATTTTCTAAGCCGCCATCCATGTGATGAGAATCACAGTGATCACAAGGAATAATATTAAATTTCTCTATGTGAATATAGAATTATGGACTGACATATGATGCCTGTTTTAAGTGGGGAGATTTTGTGGTGAAAAATTCTAATCCACATATATAAATTAGAAAATAAATGTAAAGCCTAACGAAGTAATTCAATAGAAAGAAAGGAGGATGGTGAAAGATCAGTGCTTTCACAATAGCGTACGCCTGTGTTGTAGAACGCCATAATGGCTGAACATGAAACCCTCTTTTTCTGCTCCGTCTGCATAAACTACACGCGTTTCTAAAAATAAAACTGGTACTGTATTTCTCAGACGACCTTGATAGGCACACTGCTTAATGACCTAGATATAATACTACATTAATGTCATTATACACACAACGTTAACCTAAAAGACAGACGGGCTTAGAAAAGAGAGAGAGAGGTTCACGGAGGAACGCCAATCCCACGCGAAAGGCATGCAGGCCTGATTTTTTTCAAATAAATAGTGATAAAAAACACTAACGATACGAGCTTAGGTTTTGAAAACAGGTTTAAGCTCTTATTGGGAAACCTGACATTCTACTGATTTATGTCTAAGCTCCTGACATTAGTCTGACAGTACAGAAGACATCCTTTGGTATAGAAGTGAACGGGTGGAAAAAACAAATACACGACTATCCTAGAATAATACATATTTTGAACGAAGCCACTTAGCCTCATTAAACTTATATATTTGTGTGCCTTAGGACTTGCTGACAAAGAATATGTTATGTGTTACGCAAATAGTCTAGTAATTAACAAATTATAGCCAAAATACTATAGTGGGGTTGTCTGACAGCACAAGATCATATTTGCTCATAATGGCATGTTTGAAACACTGCTTTAGGGGAAATGAGGCCAACAAGTTAGATACGATTTGATTGGCTGTAGTAATATGTAAGGCGAAACATTATTAGCCGAACTGCAAATACTATTATTGTTGTTAATGGCTACGTGTAGGATGGGTAAAAATTTTTCAAAGGCTCTTGTAAACATGGTCTAATTCGTTAGAACGTTCGATATAGTCAAATAGAAGCGTCAGTTCAGGGCCAGTTTTGAAAATAAATTTTGTGAGAAGCAAGTGCGTTGAGATCAAGCTAATATTTTTCTAATAAAAGCCTGGGATAAGGCAGATCGAAATTGTGCCAGAATTCATCGCCAGTCAACGTTACTTGTGTATATTTCCTTGAATTGTGGTAAGCTAGACATATTTCCTATATATATATATATATATGTATTATATGAAAATTGAATAGGAAATGATAAAATGTGTCTGTATGTGTGTGGTTCAGTAGCAAACAGAAGGCAAAGCCTAGATATTGCTCCACCATGTAAAAGCTTGTCAGAGAGGAGTATAACTGCATAGGCATATATGGGATTGCCAAATAGTAACATGACACCTATCCTATTGTATAGACGGAATTAATGCTGGTATTGCAGAGGCGTTGTAACCATTAGGGAGAGGAATACTGGTGTATATTGTCACATGAGAAGCTAGCAGTTGGCCTACAGCACTGAACTCTGTGTTTGTAATGTCCTGTACTTCAGTGTGGAAATATATTATATATTAGTTCTGAAGAAGGAGGTACAACCTTCTTATTTCAGGGACCGTGGTACTGAAGTATTAGAGCAGCACCTGGTCTGAGTTTTGCTGGATCCAGAGGGCTGGAAGCAGATTCCTTGTCCATGATATCGACCAGTGGTGTATTTCAAGATAACTGAGAAGCAAGTGAGCAGAGGAGACAGTTTTCCTGCCGCCGACACATGAGTTAAGAATTCGTCAGCCAGAGCAGCTCACCCTTGTATAACCCACCCTAAAATTGACTGTAATACTAAATCAAGAGGGACAGTTATTGTTTTACAAATAAAAGGAACGGTGAACCCTTCAATATTATTTCCACCAGTAACAAACACATGAAGTCGTGATGACAAACAACAACCTAGCTTCAAAAGCCAGCATTACCTCATAGTACTACATCACAACCCTACACACATTTTGTAATAATATTATATGTCAGGACAAAGATCCTTTGTATAAATTTTGTACATAAACATTGTGTTTACATTTGATTGTGATTCCTGATTCACTCTGTAGTTGGATCAGGATATCTATTATTGAAAGAAACTAATACATAATTTAAAAGTTAACACTTGACTTACTTAAGCTCGTCTTCTAGAGTGTTATATGTATGTGCTTGTCATAGTGTTGTAAAGTGTTGTGGATCTTAATAAAAGTGTTTATCTGTCTGTTGGTTGTTGTGAACTTACACTTCATCACTATCATAACCCTAGACATTCAACGTAGTCATCAAAATATTCCAGAATAAGTCTGATTGAGGTCTAAATGTGGTAGCAAAGTAAGGTCATCTGTAACACACTACACTTATTAGATACAGATACCTTCACAGCTGATCTCAGTCAGTACACTAAGTCCCCTATAACTATTTATATAATCCCAACTTACCACAGATATGTCAAGCAGTAAATCCTATCATTTCTTTATCTCTTTCTTCCCGGGAACTACACGTTTATTTATTCTTCCTCGTACACTCTCAGACGTCTAACTGAATATCTTCAAAGAAAGCAGGGGTCAAAACAAAAGAACTGGAGAAATAGCTGATGGATTTCACAAAGCAGTTCTGAAAGCTGCCTTAGAATCAATACCACGTGGGGCGTGAAAAGATGATAAGCCGTATTGGATATAGGATTCAAAGAACTAGTAGAACAAGTAACAAAAGTCAGAAATGTAGCAGAAAAGGACAAAACAGTTGAGGTAAACATCACCTACAAGGCCATCTCTGCAAAATACAAAAAAAAAACATTAAACTGTTCTGCCGAAAATAGCTGAATCAAAACAACAGAAAGCCTTAACCTTGACAAAGATGGCAGAAAATTATGAAGGCTCGCCAAAGCCTTAAATAATAAGGAATGGAAAAATAAAGAAATAGCCCTACAGCAAAATGAGAAAATACTCATAAAGAAAGAAGCAGCAACTGTCTTTGCCAAAAAATTCACACACGTGAGCCAGATAAATGTTCCACTTGACAGAAAACAAGAAATTATCAAAGAACTTTACCAAACTATAACAACTGTTCCAGAAGAGCACATGACAGCAAACCTCACCATGATAGAGCTCGAGGCAGTCATTGTATCCCATAAACAAAGAAAGTCACCTGGAAAAGTTGGGGTAACAAATGACATGCTTACAGGGCTAGGGCCTATTGCCAAGAAAACTCTTCTCAAGATTATGAACTATAGCTGGAATTGTGCCACAGGTCTGGAAAGAAGCAGTATTCCAATTCTCAAAAAGGATAAAGACCGAAAGGACCTCAACAGCTATATACCTATCAGCCTTCTAAGCTGCATGGGAAAGCTTATGGAGAGAATGATCAATACCAGATTAAGTTGGCACCTCGAAGAAAAACAAATTTTGCTGCACCAACAAGCAGGCTTCAGGCAACATAGGTCCACAGAGAACCAAGTCATCTACATTGCACAGGAAATCGAAGATGCTTTTCAAGAAGGAAAGCACAAATTAGCATTTTGGGTAGACATGGACATGGAGAAAGCATTTTATAAAGTTTGGAAATGTAAGCAGAGAGTTAAAACACTTAAATATAGAGTCTGTGGAAGAATGATCAGTCACTATCACATAGTTTCTCAAACTTTTTCAGACTGTGGCACACTTACCAATGCAAATTTTTGTCGCGGCACACCTTAAAGCTGGACTCTCGTGTAATTAACAGTAAATATATCTTATTTTACAGTTTACACTGCATTGACTAATTTCAAATTAAATTACAGTATATATTTGTAAAAAATTTTTAAAAACAGAGAGATTCTAAAATTTATTTTGCAAGTGCCTTATTTTCAATGTTAAATGTGAGCCTGCTTGGAGGCACAGATCTTCTTTATTCGTGGATGAATATTGGACACTCTTGTATAAATGGCAAAAAATTTTTTTACTATCAAAATTTGGCGGTTCACCTCCTCTGGCTGTCTAGTGTGCCGCGGCACACCGTTTGACAAACTATGATCTAACAGACAGAACAGCAAGAGTGCAGGTATATGGACGTATTAACAAAACGACAACAATGGAGCAAGGAGTCCCACAAGCTGGGGTCCTCTCCCTACACCCTTCCTTACACATATAAATGACACAGAAAACATCCACAAGAATGTTCACAATTCACTCTATCCTGATGATCTTCAGAAGAATACATCACCACAGCAAAAGTGCGCATGCTAGCCCTTGAAAGTTGGTCCAGAAAGTGGTTGCTCAAAACCAATGAAGAAAAAAAAAAACAACGCACACTTATCAAACAAACCACAGCGAGAAAAATTGCAACTAAATGGGGAGGCAGTACGAGAAGAATAAGCTAAGAGCAAAACTGCGCATGGCCATCATGAAAAAGTTAGCTAGCACATCATGGGATGCTGATGAGAACATCCTCAAAAAGCTGTACACAGGCAGATCAGGCCTGTTATGGAATATGGCATCACAGCCTAGTCCTCAGCAGCAGAGTCAAATTCTGACAAACAGACTCCAAATGACAAAACATGTTGTCTTATTTGTTCAGATTTTCTGTATTTGCTTTCCAGCAGTCTTTGATTTAATGTTCTGAATTTTGTTTCTGGAAATAATAAATAAACATAAAACTTAACCACTCACATTGACAACTCTCCAAACAGCCAAATCACCCATACGAACAGCAAACAAAGAAATGTGGCTGAACAGATGGGCCATAGGAAACACAAGAAGAGAGGTTTACAGACATATGACTGGTCCTGATCCTAATGACAACATAAGCCATCTTACAATGAGGTATCAGGTTGCTCATATCTGTCGTGGTAGCCGATCTTCTCCCATTCGGCAGACATGATCAAACCATCGTAATTGGCACCGTTCCACTTTGGTCAGCAGGGGCTGAGTTTTGAGACCACGGCGCATCGTCATAATTATCTTTTATATCAATATAAAAAAGTTCGAAAATAAAAATAGTAATTTTGTTGAAAAAGTTACCAAGAACTAGATTTTCAAATTTCCGTATATGTTTTAGTACAGGTTAATCCGACTATAAGTCGACCCCTAGTTAAAATAATAATAAAAAAAAAGGTTTCCAAAATGAATGACCTGATTATAAGCCGAACGAGTTTTTCGTCAATACCAAATTTCAGATTTGCATTGAATTTCCATGACTTTCTGCAAATTATATCATTTCCAGCTAAAATTCAGCCTTGTACGCTTTTCTTTCCAAACTTATTGTAATCATTCGGGACCAAACTTTTTTTTTTTAAAACTAAATGCTGGTGTGCTTACAACAAACGATGCAGTAGTACAATGAACAGAAGTACGACAGCACGATGGATATTTTTAATTTAAATCGTGTGGATCGAGTGTATGATTTTATTTTAATAATTACACCAATTCGTCATCATCAGTTGCCATCTCCACAACGAAGGTTGGCTGTAATGGATCTCCAACGTCTTCTGTCTCTTGTCTTGGTGGTGCACTCTGATAGACTCTTTCCTGTCCATCTCTTGATGTTGTCTTCCCACTTATAGCGCTGTCTTCCCCTTGCACGTTTGCCTTCAACTCTCCCTTCTGTTATGGTCTTCTGCAAGGTGTTATGCCTTTTTATGTGGCCAAAGTATTTTAGCTGTCGAACTTTGACCTCCCTCATTAGTTCTCTTTTCATCCCTAGATTTTCTAGGACCTCCTTATTTGTTTTCATCTCTTTCCATGAGATACGCCCCATTCTTCTATATATCCACATTTCAAGAGCCTCAATTCTTTCTTCCAACTGCTTATTCATCGTCCATGTTTCTGCACCATACAGAAATGCAGAATATATATAACACTTTATGACTCTCAGTTTTAATTTGTGAGATAACTGTTTGGATGTCAGTATATGTTTCATGTTGTTGAATGTAGCTTTGGCCATTCCTATTCTCTTCTTGATTTCTGTTTCACATCTGCCATCTTCTGTTATTATATGACCGAGATATACGTAGCTCTTGACTTGTTCCAGGATTTCCCCATTTACGCTTATCTTTAATGTGGGTTTATCGTCTGTTTTGCTAATTATCATAGTTTTTGTTTTCTCAATATTAATGTCGAGTCCATATTCATGACTTATACTGTTCACTTGCTTCACTACACCAATTAACAGCCTAATAAAATTGATTCAAACATGTATTACTTAAGATATTTGACAAAAACATTTAATGAAGCAACACGTTTAGATCTGGAAGATACCATTACGCGGTGGGACGTGCAATGGGCAACAATGTCAGGTTTCATGAATTTTTGTTTTATTTGATGACTCAAATTACAAGTCGGGGTACGTTTTCAAGGTCCAAAATCTAGACTTATACTCGAGTATAAATGGTAGTTTAAAACAACGAGTGGGACGGAAGACGCAGCAACAGTGATAAATGCAGTCAGCGACTCATAGCTTGACTGCTTGCGTAAGGGTAAGCGAACCGGAGCTGACCAAGACCCTACTCCACCTCAAAGTGGTGGTCGTAGAAACAGGCTGCATCACTGCATTCTGGCTGAGAGAGTAGGGATGGAAGAGGGAATGTTAACCCAGTCCAAAAAATGCAATGCTGAAACCGGATGTGTCGGGTCGAAAGGCGCAAATATCGCAGCTTTGCTGTAAACGGCGACACAACGTAACAAACGTCATTTTCAGGACGAACGCAGAAGAAGAAGAAGAAGAAAGCATCTTTGTCAAATACAACTAAACCTTGGTCATCATACTGAATACCGACCCACGTAGTTTTCAGGTGTCTCTGAGGTGTCAGAAATAATAATGCAACTATTCTCTCAGGCTCGTCGTATGAGGCAACTAAAATGATGGGGCTGGCAACTTTAACATGTAAAATGAACTGCTACAGACACCAGCATAGCAAGAGCTTATTAAAACTTGTATGTATGGGGGTTAGATGCAGTGGTGGCTCCATAAGGAGCGAAAAAGAAAATGATGATGCTGAGTTGACACAAAAAGTTAACATTTTTTCATTCTTTCTTTTCGGTGATAATAGAATAAGAGCTTATATGTTCTTGAGACAAATAAGCAGACCTTTTTTTTTCTAGAAATGTCTTCCCTTTGACATGATTTCTTCCCAAAGCTGTTGCCTTCCATGCAAAATGTGCCGCCTGTGAAAGGATAGAACAGAACTGTAAGTAGACATCCCCAGAAGCTCCTAAAAATCTGCAGCAAGGCATTCACATGTAATTATTAATTACAGATATAAAAGGTAACGCGAAATATATAATGTTATTAAAAAAACAATAATTCAACCATTACAAAAGCAAACACCGCTCCATGCAGCTCTTGGGTCAGAGACACAGAAAGAATAGGAATACAGCAGGGTGCTGGCATATCGTACAAGGCCACATAATATGAGATTGTGCATGGGTCCCGGCAACCTCACCTTATAAAATAGTTTGGTGACAGCTTGGTGCACGCTTCCTGCAAGGGGACCAGCTACAGTTGTTGCTCTATGCTCCATAAGGAGCGGTAAAGGGAAATGATGGCGATGAAAAGCAAAAATCCTGCAAAGCAGAATGTAAGGATAATGGAGCTAGGGAATGATGATAGTCAAATCAGTTCATATTTTTTCCATTCTGATCTTCTTCTTCTTCATTTACCCTCAGATGTCAACGAATATGTTCAAAGAAAGCAGTGGTCAGCGTGAGGCTGTTGATATCTCCATTGAGTTTTTTCCTGGAATGGTACTGGTGATGACCATATGCGCGGTCTCTGTTTCTGATATGTCGGGCACCTCTGAAGCAGATGTTCTGCAGTCATTTTATCGGTGCCACAGTTACACTCATCAGTAGTCCCTATCTTTAACTTGTTGAATAGATTGTTTCCCAATCTGTTGTGACCTGTGCTAAGTCTGAAGATTACCACTTGTTGACTGCTGTGGAGCTGGTAATATGTATCATGGGCCGGGATGCTCTGCTTCCCATTTGCTTATTTCAAGTTGAGGCAGCTTTTCACTGTCCTTTGACAATCTCAGCCTCTTCATTTCCGGGGTTCTGATCTGATTACGTGAATCTTTGCTGTGATAAAATTACATTGATACACAGATCAAATTATTATTTGTAAGTATAAAGTTAAGATAAAGTAGAAATAAAAATAGTTGGGTTGTGACGCGTCTTCTTTCCCCACGCCAGTCATCGCGCTGGATTTTGCAGGACAGAAACGTAGTGTAAGGGTACTATCGTTTGTCAGTGACCTTGGAACTATTGGTAACAAATTTGACAGAAAAAGCCTTGTTTCGGACCAAATGAGGAGAGAGGAAAATGTATTTTTAGATTGCGCCTTTTGATACTAGTTGGTTGAAACCCGCAAAATTGTAGGCAAACGCGGGCGTTATTGGTAGCGGCAGAGGAAAAAATACGCCACTACACCCAAAAATTGTTCGTTCTATAGTCATGCAGTTTGGCATGTAACCACACACCCTGGCCTCCTTTCTTGCAAAATGGTACATTTTATGACGTCACAGACTTGTTGTTTCGTTTTGAAAAAAACGCAAAAGCGGGAAAGGGATGGCGTTTTATGTAATAGTAGAGATTGAAACTAAAGATGGAAAATATATGGAATTCTTTATTTCCAGGAATACGACCCAAAAACTAATTAGTTTGATAGCTTATCTTCTCCTGAGAAATAATATGTTTAAGAATACAAAATCCCCCAGATAATAAGAAAGTTATTGGCAAAATACTGTATTGGTTAGTGCAGACAGACCAACAGACGCTCGTCCCTGCATTCACTAACGGTTACTTTTTGTACGCGTTTTGGAAAATGAAGCAAGTAAGGGTACATGTAATCTGATTGAAGGGGGGGGGGGGATATTATGGGATGGCCCTAAAACTAAATATATTTAGCAGTGGAAAGCCAAGAAGTGAGTGAGAGGAAGACTTGTTAGGCCAAAAGCAAGTCTGTTTTTAACTTTTAATGCTAAAATGTGACCGACGTACATTTGAAATTGGGCTGTAATTTTGACTTTATTTTTCAAATTCAAATTGAAAAGCTTAGTAGTTAGATCTCATTGGCCAACGCATTTTATATCATAGAAAACTTAGATAGGCGGGACGCCATTTGCCTAAGGAACTGTCCAGTGTCAGGACGATGTACTAATGTAAAAAAAATTAAATACTATATTAATTCAATACAAGATTCCTAGTCACGCAAGCAGCAGTGCTGAATCTGTGCCAGTCGGGTGGATTTGTGCTGAAGTGGTAACTTGCCACCCTTATCGACACCTGGTGTTAAAGTGTAAGATGTAGGTGTCTTCTCTGATTTAGGATGTTGCTGTGTATGTGGTAGTGGAACAGTTCAATGGGTTATCACACAGGCAACATGACGTGTAGAGTCATAGAAAGGGTAACTTCGTTGTATAAGTTTCTTTCATTTATTGCACGCCACAAAACAGTCATGATACTTATGACATCAACATGGTTAACGAGTTCAGCAAGATGATATGGCACATTGAAAACAATTTCTGTAGTCAGCAATGATAGCTGTTGTATATATGCGTCATAAGACATCACAGTTCAATAGATTCAGAAATTCATCAATCATCGAGTGCTAGTTCGTGAAGCTGTATAAATAATAATAATTTCTATAACTTCTGCAACAGTGTCAGCTACAGATCTTCAATGTTCATAAACAATAATAAATGCTCCCATTCTGATGCTAGCAGATCAGTTGTATACAATAAGTCCGTTCACTGTCTGCACGTGAATAGCATACATGGGCTACAGGTCAGCTCGACCTTTATAATGTTCCTAAGTCTAACCATCTGACTTGGACGTGATCTCTGATATAACGAATCCTGGAACACAGACAACAGTCTTGTTGGTCTAGAGCGACCCATATATATTTAACTAGTTCAGGTATACAGATACTGGTGACTTAATCCTAGTCAAAGTACCTCTCCATTTTGCATCACACAGGCGAGCAAATAGGCGACAAAATGACGAACCTCTAGACGATAGCATAAAGTTCGATACAAGAGGAATTACCTTATTTCGGAAAATCAACCATGAACATATGCCTCCAGGCAGGCTGCATAATACTGGGAAATAGTCTAGTTAGCTAACTAACTCACTAAGACACTGTATTTCCCTCAGAGAATCACAAGACGCAGTTGCGTCTGCTCGCTTCTTAAACCATTTCTAAACTGCCCCAACTGGGCGGAACACACAGAACGAACTCCCGGTTTGACATGCGCAGAACGACAATCTCTGAGTTGCCGTTCACAATAAGACGATTCGAAGAACATTCGAGATAAAAGTCTTACACAGTCGCGCCTTTTATGGTCATGAAAAGAAGCGTTAAGAAAGGTTTCAGACATCTACCATAGTTGACTGATACTACCAAATAAGGAGATGTGGTCACGCTTCGTTCAAGAAATTATAGACCGAACGTGTCTCTATACAAGAGAAGGCAACTCCTAACAAATTGTAGTCTCGATAACTCGGATTATGTCCCTTTGACCATAGAAAACATAATACACACTTCAGCCAAAAAAATGATCATACATATGAAAAAATGTTTATACAAACGAAAAATAATAATGATCCGTGCGTAACATTACCGCACCCTCCCTGGAAAAAAAAAAAATGGGACATTTTTTTTTTTTTAAATCCTGGAGCCGGAAAAAATCTAGGCTCCTAACGCACGTATGATGCGTGGATATATACCTAACAAATTAGCTCAACGCATGGAGCGACACTGAGATCATATCTCAGATCCTTAGAGAAAAAATTTATCTAAGTATACGCTGATATATTCCAGGAAGGTGCCACCAACACACACGCCACAATGATGGCAACAACATAATGACAATCAAAATTATTACTCATACCAATATATGAAATTAAATATATTATGTGTTATCATACAATGTGTTGCAAATAGCGGTGTAATTTACTAATATACCGCACTATATTATTACATTATATAAAGTAACAGTAATTAATAAGGAATACATGTGTTGCTCTTCGGTGACATAAAACATTCAATAGAAGAAGATGTGGACATCATCCGCTCCCAATGTAGGACAGGACTTGATATCCTCAAAGTTCCACAATGGACATAAACTCGCAGACTTCAATGATGTGCTGCGAAAATATCAATAACACAAATCTTAAAGACAACTGGTAAATTTCTTAATACAATCCTGAAAATAATTTATTTAAATGTGGCCGAGTGATCTTTTGGCCCGTATATCACTAACTAAGCCTTCTTAGATAATTACATGGTACAATGTTATAAATTTCCCTCAAAAAAAAAAAAAGTGAGACAAAATCTACTAACATGTCATTATAACATTGGACTGTATATCAGGAAATATATATATATGACAGAAGAATCATGTGGAATCGTGTGGACATCTGGACAGAATGTCTGCCATTACATTATCCGAACCACGGATAGCTCGAACCGAGAAATGAAATGGTTGAAGAGCTATGGCATAACGAGTGGACCTCGAGCTCTTCAAGTTTTTGCTCTGAATAGCAGTAAGCGCTTTCTGGTCGGTTTCCACAATGAAATGTGCGCCTAGAAGAAATCTTTGTAACTTCAGAATAGACCATACCATAGCCAATAACTCACGGTCTAAAACCGAGTAATTCTTTTCTGCAGCGTTTAATTTCCTAGAGATATACATCACCGGATGCAAAGTATCAGAATACTCCTGCATTAGTGCTGCCCCAATCCCTGTTGACGAGGCGTCACTTCGAAGAACAAAAGTCTTCTCAATAGTAGGTAACTTAAGAATAGGTGGAGATGAAAATAGGGCTTTAACCTGGTCCAATGAGGATTGACATTCTTTAGACCAGCGGATCAGATTAGGCGACCCTTTCTTCAATAAAGTAGAAAGCGGTGCCATATGGAGGACAGATTCGGAATGAATCGTCCGTAGAATTGAATCAAACCTAATAGACTCCTTACTTGTTTCTTCGTCTTAGGGACCGAAATGTTAAGTATTTTTGAAACATTGTGGTCCTCTGTCTTTAAAAGACCATGACCAACCCGATGACCTAGGAAAGAAATCTCGCTAAATCCTATAAAGGCTTTAGAGGGTTTTGCAGTCAAGTTATACTCGCGAAGAGTAGACAGTAATTCGTATAAACCCAAATAATGATCTTCCCAAGAATCACTGAATAGACAGATATCATCTAGGTATGCTATGACATCTGTACGATATGCGAGAATTCGCCGCATCATGCGTACGAATGTAGCAGGGGCGTTCATAAGACCAAAAGGCATGAAATTCCATTGGAATAAACCCCTAGGTGTAGAAAAAGCTGTAAAAGGTTTGGCACGTTTCAGTTAGCGGGACTTGCCAATAACCTTTAGACAAATCTAGTTTGGTAAAGAATCTAGAATTAGAAAGTTTATTGAGTAGCTCTTCTAATGAAGGCATAGGTTCAGCATCGAACTTCGTAACTTGGTTCAATTTGCGATAATCTACGCAAATGCGAATGTTATTATCCTTCTTTCGAACAATAACCATAGACGAAGAGTATGCTGAAGTGGATGGTTCAATGATTTCCAAACGTATCATTTCATCCAACTCTTTTTCGACTTGAGACTGGAAATGAATAGGTATTGGATATGGTCTGACTCTGATAGGATTGTGATCAGTTAGCACAATGTCATGTTCTATGACATGTGTGTGTCCCGGGATGTCTGTAAGAACATCCTGAAATGTTTGCAACATCGAAGAAACTTGTCGATGTTCCTCAGCGGAAAGATTTGGAGAAACGGTCACGTTTTTCCAAGATTCCGTAGAATAAAGTGGGACCATAGAAAGAGGAAGATTGACATCAGAAAAAGTAGTTTCCTCATCCTGTATAACTGACAGAGATGAGTACTGACCACGAGTTGCTTGTGAATTGTCCGTAGCCTGGAAAATAGGCTGCAAATAGTCAGGTCTTTCATAAAATTCTGTGAGCATATTTATGTGGAAAGTTTTATGCTTTCCATCAATATCGACAACATAGTCGACATCAGAAATTTTGGAGACTATTGCATATGGACCTTTCCATGCAATTAGAAGTCTGTTCTCCCTTGAAGGAAGTAGAACGAGAGCTTTGTCACCTGGACAAAGTTGTCGTAGACATCTATTCTTATTTGCAAACTGCCTTGCCTTTTCTTTAGCAAATTCTGAAGACGAAGTTGCTAGTTTGCATGCCTCGATGATCTTTTGCCTAAGAGCAATGACGTACTCATAAGAAGATTGAGTCTCATCGCTAATATTATCGGCAGTGATTAGATCGTGAAGTAAAGACATAGGGCCGCGCGGTTGCGCGCCAAAGACAAGTTCAAAAGGGGAAAACCCCGTATGTTCATTGGGGACCTCTCTATACGCAAAGAGAGCCGCGGGTAAGACCCTGTCCCAATCCTGAGGATGATCCTCAGTTATTTTACCAAGTAAAGTTTTCAGAGTCCTATTTAAACGTTCGACCAACCCATTAGACATTGGGTGATAGATACTGCTGAGAGACCTTTTAATGTGTAGCATAGACATTACCTGTGACATAGTGTCTGATATAAGTTGAGTGCCATGGTCTGACAATATTTCTCCGGGAAAACCCAAGCGAGAAAATATCAGCCAAAGAGCGTCTGCGATATCAGCAGTTGAGATGCTCTTGAGAGGTATTGCCTCTGGCCAACGTGTGCACATATCGACACATGTAAGGATAAATTGATGTCCTCTAGCCGACTTAATTCTAAAAGGACCGATAATATCTATTGCCATTTTTTGAAAAGGGCGAATAGGAATGTCAGCAGCCTGGATAGGCGCAGCATGTCGTGGTCCTTTAGATTTGACCTCCTGACATACTTTGCAAGAGCGACAGTACATTCGTATGTCCTTGCTCACAAATGGCCAAAAGAAAGCCGCAAGAACCCTCGACTTTGTACGGGAAAAACCCATATGTCCAGCACATTGCGAGTCATGAGCATGTTGCAATATTTGCAATCTCATGCTCTTAGGCACAAGAATTTGTGAATGAGTGGACGTAGTCGAGTCTTGTACCATACGTACAAGTACGCCGTTCTTCATAGAAATCCAAGATTTCCTATTAGTGTTCTGATTAGGATCACCTTTTTTTTTGCTAGAATGAAGAATTTTTGTAAAGAAGGATCTTCTTCTTGCAATTTGATAAATGAGTCACGTGTAATAGTCAAGTGACTATCTTGGTCATTTACTTCATCATTATTAGTTAATGAAGTTTGAGGTGGATCCAGAGCATGTGCTCTTGTGACCACCGCATTGGTAGCTTCAATGTTTTGCTCTTCCCAAACAGCAATCTGCTGTGGGGTACATTCCCTAACTCCGTGAATACGACCAATAATAAGGTCCGCAATAGGGTTTGGAAGTAGACACGCGTGGACCTCTCCCGTGAAGAAAGGAGTAGCAATGTGTATTATAGCAGTAGGATACTTTTCTAACGTGCCACCAAATGTGACACATTTGATGACTTTTCCTGTAGCACAGGATGGATCTACAAGAGATTGCCTAACGCCGACAGTAGTACATCCAGAATCAAACAACACTGAGACTGGATTACTATTCACTAGCCCCTTATGTAATATAAGAGAACCTCTCCCATCATGAGCAACATTAGCAGGAAGAGCGGGCAAAGGATGACCACAGCTTAAAGTACTAACGGTTTTCGGATCAAATAAAGTACTGCATTGGATACATTTATTTGCCCTACCAAAATCAAAAGATGAGCATCCGATAGCATTATGGTCTTTATCATTATTAACCTGTTTATCTGCTCCCTGAGATTCTTGTTGAACAGAGTTTGTCTGTTGATATCTTTTTCTCTTATGTTGCGATCTACCGCGACCATTATTGCCTCTGCAATTATCATTAAAGTCCCTACTGTAATTTTTTATCCTGGTTTGAGTTCCAGTTTCCATAACTGTCATTACTATCTCTATGCTGTTGAGAACCTCTATTATCTTGGTATTGAGGTCTCTGCATAAAATATTTTCCTCTATACCGATTACCTTTGTGAAAATTTCTAAAGTTAACCGGAGTAGAATAACGTGTAGTATTAGGTTGTCTCCAGTTCTGGGAAGAAGAATCACCCTGGAATTGATCACTATGGTTCTGGGCATAATTACGATTACTCTTTTTATTGAAATTTTTCTGGCTACCCTGAAATTTACGCATAAAATTTGGGCCATAAGGTGCTGCCGAAGCAACTGGCAGACCTTCTTTCACCTTAGAGTTACTAATGGTTATGTGCGGATGCGCAGTAACATACTGGCTACAGTATTCTTCCATTTCTTTTATGTTTTTAGGCTTACGCTCATGAAGAAAAGATAGAAAAGCTTCATTAACAGAAGACA